>OX596153.1:10000000-10310649 GCA_951394285.1 Epirrhoe tristata
CAGTTTAGGCAACATGACGGTGACGAGTGGCACCTATGAATAATCTGAGGTCTAATGCCATTATTTAGCGCGATTTTTGACATTACACGCATACTTAAAGGGGATGATGATTATAAGAAGGTACCTACCTACACAGTTGACTGACAGCCCCTTATAATGAAATATCCATTGATGCGCGGCCGGGATTCAAACTGATGAAGTGATAATATTCCGATTGAAAGTTGAGGCGCGAGGCACTACCAATAACTTGTAAATTGCAAGGTTATTTTGTTTCTAATAAAAAATTATATTGTGTTGATTCACATAGCAGTTTTATGAGTAATTTAGAGTAGTTTTATTTATAAATAAGTAAATAAAGAACAAGATCCCTAGGACATGTCTATCAGAGTAGGCAAAATATCAATAAAAATGATAATAATTTATACTTAAAAATTCTTTGGGAGATCCAAAGTATGTATTATCCATACATACTTTGGATAAATGCAAAAGTTGGAGAAAAGATGTAATAAGGTGGAGAAATATTCAACTATCCTTAAATAACTTTTATCGTGAGAGTGAAGCTAATGACTAGGCTTTGAAATTTTGGAATATAAATATCAACATCCGGCTGAACTCATGTGATTAAGATAACATCTAAGCCACTACAGACCAGAGAATGCAATTTATAATATCCATAGTGAGAAATGCACTTTGCTTAACCATTGTGCACTTACCCTTTCTGTCACGTTTTGGTATTCAGTTCAATACGAATATTGAATTTTAATAAGAACATATTAAATCCTATTGATGCCCGCTTGAAAGGAGTTCATAGTTCATACCCCAATACAACGTACAAAGAGACTCGGCAATCATTGTGCAAAATTTAAAAGTATTTTAGCATATTCCTAAACTGCCTTTAGTAAGATGTTTGCTATCACAATATCCACCATATTAACCTTTAAAAGACCTTATATCAAAGTAGCATCTAAAGCCCTGTTTACAAGGAGTTCACTCAACTCTTTAGTACCTGCAAATGCACAGAGAATATACTAGTAACTGAACTGAAGTATCAACTATGTCTCCAATTTATAAGCGCACTATTTATAGTTCATGCATGACACATGTTCTTATGCTGTTTTCAAATAGAAACTCAATATATCCAGAGAATACTTTATTGTTTCTTATTTACAAACCTATTTTATTTGAACTATCGAGATCTTTATAGGCCTTATATTGATGCGGCCCGGCAACATCTTACTCGTCTAAGCATCAATGGTTCCATGCTATCTGGTTCTACTTTTAGAAGATAAATGATGGAAGTCAATGCAGGCAGAAGCCGAACGCCTACACTTAGGGAGACAATTTTAAAACATTACCAATTTACAAGTTTTAGCCTAGAAAGTGCTTCCAGCTCTCATTTACATACATACTTTAATAAATCTCTCTCACTCTTAACGGTAACACTACGATAATTTATAGCATTCACATCGGACAGGAGACATCTTAAAACTTGAAGTTATCTTACGCTAATACTTTCGTTATCGTTAGTCATCGCCCTTCGGCGTCGCGACTCGAGGGAGCGCCCGCGGCCGTCCAGTTTCACTCCGCGGCACCCGCGGCTCACAACTATGTACAGTACACACCCCCAGCGATTCGGGAATATATAAAAATATATATAAAGCTTAGAAAACATCGGGCGCGGGCCGCGCGCTCGCCGCACGCGCGCACTCGGGTACCTGCCGACCTGGCGCCGTTCAGACGCTCGCCGGCCGCAGCTAGAGCGCCGCCGACTCGGGCGCCATCAGCGGCGACAGCGCGCCCTGCGCCCGCCGCCCGCGCTCCAGCTCGCCCGCCTCGCGCCGGCCCTCCTCCGGCAGGAAGGCGGCCACCAGCAGCGCGCACAGCACCAGCAGCGCGCCCAGCACGAAGGGCGGCCCGGGCACCAGCCGCGCCGGCGGCTCGGGCGCGCCCGCCGCCGCGTGCTGCTCGTTCAGGTCCACGTGGAACAGGTAGAATATCACCCCGAACATCGCCGGGCCGAGCCCGTTGCACAGCCCGCGCACGCCGGTCACCATGCCCTGCACGACGCCCTGGCGGTCCGCGCGCGAGTTCACCGACACGTACGCGCTGATGGCCGGGTACGTGACCGAGCCGAGCGCCGCGAGCACGCCCGCCGCCCACATCATCCACGTGCGGCTGCCGAACCCGTACCACATCAGCTGCAGCATCTCGAACAGCAGCCCGACCATGATCGTGTGCTTCGCGCCGAGCACGCGCATCAGGAAGCCGAGCACCACCTGCACGCCGATGCTGAGCACGCCCACTATCGCGATGAAGACCGCCACCTGCACCACGCCGAAGCCCATCACCAGCTTGAGGTACACGAAGATGCACGAGTACTGGCCGGCCTCGGGCAGGTACGACAGGAACACGGCGACGCAGAGCATCAGCACGGTCCGCTCGGCGCCGACCTTGCGCAGCGCCGCGAACGGGTCCGCCTGCTCCCAGCTGATGGCGGGCCCCCAGCCGGCGGGCCGCACCTTCTCCGGCAGGCTCTCCGGCACCGCCACCATGATGAAGAACACGTCCAGCACGGCGACCGCGGTCGCTGCGGCCACCACCAGCGCCTCGCCGTAGCGGTCCATCAGGTAGGCGCCGAGCGCGGGCGAGATCACCATGCTCGCGGCGAACGTGGCCGACACGAGCCCGTAGGCGCGCGAGCGCTCCGCCTCCGTGGTGACGTCCGCCACGTACGCGAACACGATCGAGAATGTGACCGCGAACACGCCGCTGATGCTGATCATCGCGAAGAACCAGAACGTGTTGATGGTCATGAGCGGGATCGGCGCGCACGTGAAGAACACGGTCACCAGCAGGAAGAACTTGCGGCCCCACACGTCGGACAGCGCGCCGATCAGCGGAGCGGACAGGAACGACAGGATGCCCTTGATGCCCATGATGAGCCCGTTCATCAGGAACGTGTGGTCCGGGAACGTCGCGTTCAGCACTGAGATTATCGGCATCGTGAGCAGCCCCCACGCGAAGAACTCCAGGAAGATCACGACCAGCGCGTGGAACACGGAAGGCTCGCCGATGCCCGACATTGTCATGATCCCGTCTTTCATTACAGTTTTTCGGTTTCGTATCACCATTTCTACTTCGGTTGTCGTGGTCTTCGTGGGCGTCATCTAGGGTTTCGGTCGTTTGTTTGCCTACTGACCACCTAAGTTACGGGCATTTTTAGAAAAAACTAAGCACTACATGGAGGAAAATTGATAAAAACCAATAAAACGAGCAAGTACCAGCGACGTCAAAAAATCACTGGAAAATTGGTTGATTGAAAAACAACTCGATGTTGCAAGTACCCATTTCAAAATTCTATCATTCAAATCCATATTTAATTAAAAATTAATCAATGTGTTCACATAATACATTTGCTTTTCTAAAATCGGACAAAGTTCCTTAATTATAATATTCGGACTTCTTTTATTTTGTGGAAAGACGATAGTTTTTATTGATTGATGGCAATTTACAGAGATTCAAATAACTCCTAGAATAGCAGAATTAAAGCATGAGTATGGCATCCCTTCGAACACATAGACCATAGGCAATATTGTTCACTCCGTTCCAACTCAGTTCACTCTTTTCTCTTTTAGTGTTTTTTGATTTTCGTATTTTCATATTTTTCCTATTTTTCATGGATTTGAAGTAACAACTTACTACAGTTATCGAAATATGAAGACATTTATAAAGAAGAAGAGTAAATAGAAAGTATTTACCTCAATTGTAGTGTTGTCATGTGCTTTTAAGCTATTGCATAGCTTCTATCGCAGGCCATGAGCATGGTGACCGAATCCAGAAATTCAGTAACGAAACAGTAACGTACTACAGTAACGGAACGTAATTGCAGTGAAGACGATACGTCAGTGTCAATGAACTATATGACGTCATGACGTCTTCAGTCAGTCAAATCAGTTGGTTCAGTTTGTTTGCCTTTCTTCCTTCCTTCCTGTCAAAAACGTCAAAAATACGAATATTACGAAATAGGAGGCGTCAACCAGCTGAATTTTCCAAAAAATTGCTATTAAAACACAATGGTAATATTCGTGTTTAGTGGTTTAGAAATCCAATAAGTTGTCAACAAATTTTTACAACGAATGTTACCCGTTGGTTTTTCAGATTCGCTTTATTCTAATTCAAAACCGTGCGGGTAAGACACGGCTGGCAAAATGGTACATGAATTTCGATGACGATGAGAAGCAGAAGCTTATTGAAGAAGTGCATGCTGTAGTTACAGTTCGGGACGCCAAGCACACCAATTTCGTCGAGGTAAATTATTCTAAACCCCTAACATTTACTGTACTTATTTCAAATTGTGATTCCTGATTCTTCTCTCCTTATTTTTACCCACAAAATTTTACTTTTGACTTAGTTAGACTTAGTTTAGTCTTCGATAGTGAAGGAAATAAAATGTTATTCCTTCTATTACCTATTTTCAGTTCCGGAATTTCAAAATAGTGTACAGGAGATACGCGGGATTATACTTCTGCATATGTGTGGATGTAAATGACAACAATCTGTGCTACCTGGAGGCCATCCACAACTTTGTTGAGGTGTTGAATGAGTATTTCCACAATGTCTGCGAGCTGGACTTAGTTTTCAACTTTTATAAGGTTCGTAATACATTAGAGATATGCTTCTACCTAACTGTGATGAGAATGTCTGAAGTACAGAACCGATAACAAATGAAAATGAACCTTCTTAGTATTTGAAAGGGGCAACTTTTTTTAAAATTTTTGATAACATGTATTCCTCTTCCGTTTCCCTCTATCAGCACTCAGTCCTTTCTTACTCTTATCATCTTTCACACAATCCATCCATCCATCTCTTCTTCGGCCTACCTCTCCTCATATATCCATCCATCCACATTCATACCAAATACTCTTCTCTCCCCTAGCCTTAAATTATACTTTTCTTGCTATAGATATTGAATAATTAAACATATTTCATTTCCAGGTGTACACAGTGGTTGATGAGATGTTCCTGGCAGGAGAGATTCGGGAAACATCACAAACGAAGGTCCTCAAGCAGCTTCTGATGCTCAACTCCTTAGAATAACCATGTCCTGTTTATTTATTTTACCTCATGTTGCACCCCGGCTGAAGGATCTAGGCACATGCATTTTCAGTATGAAAAAGAGCCACTTGTCTTACTTCAAGGATGCCTCAGACCATGCTGTAACTTGTATAATTAACACAGTCAAATCTATAATATCATAGTAGGAATTTTGCCAATGTGTCTGTTGATGATAAAAATGTAACTTGTCTATTACCAGGCAAAATTTGAGAGGATTGAGTTTTGAAAAGTTAATGGAGATATTTGCTTTAAATTTATATTTTATAGGTTTTCAAGTACCTACTTATGTTATTTTGCTGACGAAGTCGCGGGTACCAGCTAGTATTACATAAATAAAATGTAACGTGCCTTACTAATAAACGTGGTATAAAGTTATTCCTGAGTGTAAACTGTCAAAATGTATGGTTATTTTTAGTGTATTCTGAGGAATAACTTAATGCCACGTTTGTTTGTAAGGCTGGTAGAATTTAGTGTTTTTGGTCAAGTTTGTGTCATATTCGTAAGCATGTGGCACCTTGACCACAAATAGAGAGGTAGTTTGTTTTTTAAACCTTTTGTGTAAATTATTGATTGAAAAACAAATCTAGGTTATTTAAGAATACTCATTATTCATTCCAGTTTATTTTTCATACTTTAAATCTCCTGATTTTATACCCACAAGGGCAAAAATTATTCTTACTATATGTAAATGGATTTGTAGTCTCATAAAATTGAGATCTATGTGTGTTTTAGCTTCTCAATATGCTGTATATAAGAATTTAGATTGTAATGTGTTGAAGTAGATAACTTTCATGTTAAAATAAGTTTATTTATCAATATGTTTACAAAGTAGATACAACATACAAGTTTACAATTCTACATGATCTTAATCAATTTACCTAAATATAGCTATGATTGTTCAACAACGTATTTTATTCAAAAACATTCTCCACTAACCAATGTAGCGTCGATATTACAGAAATATAATACAAAAATGCTGTTTGTTCAGATGTATGTAGTCCAATCACTTTTAGCGACTGGACATTAAATAAAACTCGTTTTATAGTCACTTGCAATAGACAATAGCATCTACTTATTCCGTCTTATTACAATAAATATGAACCGAGTTTACAGAGTTTTAGTCAGTGCTACTGATAAAAAACTCTCTAGAAAAACGATCTTTAAATACTAATACATAGAACGCTTTTTTGTGGTAAGTTTTGTTTTGACATGGTGTTCAACTAAGGTTTAACTTTTTTGTAGTAAGGCACATTGTCTTTATTCCGTTTTAAACCGTGGCTGGAGCCCGAATTGCCTGTTCGTCCCGCCGGTGCGGTGTGTTATCGGTCTCAAAGAGATACTACGTATCAATGTCACGCCCACTCCCAACGATGCACTATCGGCGGGAACAGCCACAGGTCTGGGTGCCCTATGTGGGATATGTTCGGACCCATGTCAAACTCGCTCCACCTAGAACCAAACAACATAATATTATGACTTTGACGACCTCTGTGGCGCAGTGGGCGAAGGTCCGCCTGCGATGCAGAAGGTTGCGGGTTCGATCCCCGCCGCGGGACAAATGTTTGTATGACCTACATATATTTGTCTCGGGTCTGGGTGTTTCTATGTATAATATGTATGTATTTAGGAACAAAAAGTATATAAGTAGTTTATCAGTCATCATTCATAGTACCCATAACACAAGCTCTGCTTACTTTGGGGCTAGATGATGCTGTGTGAAAAGTAAAAAAATAAAAAACTTGGTAGGCATACCTATTGTAATATTTTTAGAAGTTGAAGGCAACTATTGCCTACAAAAGCATTACATCTTAGATTTTTCTAGCCGCGTAGGGTGGGTAGCTGGGTATTTAGATCGGGAAAGAGATATACTTAGCAGATAACTAGACCTTTTTGTGCAGAAGATAAGTTTTAATTTATATTTAAATTATTATTAACCTCTGTGGCGCAGTGGGCGTAGGCCCGCCTGCGACGCAAAAGGTTGCGGGTTCGATCCCCGCGGCGGCGGCGGGACCAATGTTTGTATGATCTATGATCTACAAAAAATTGTCTCGGGTCTGAGTGTTTCTATGCATAATATGTATGTATTTACAAACAAAAAGTATCAGTCATGTAGTACCCATAACACAAGCTCTGCTTACTTTGGGGCTAGATGATGCTGTGTGGAAAGTCCAGCGTTATTTATTTATTGTTCTAAAAATAAAGACATTGTTGACTGAAAAGTACCGTGAAATTGAGACTCTTTCAACGCCTTTTTTCCGGTTTAAAGTGCACGCCGGTGTGCATTACAAGTGCATCTCTGCAGTCGGTATGAACTGACCGAACTCATGCGCATGGTGAGCAGGCACGTGCACACTCACATGAAGGGGGGCACTCCCCTGGAGAGGTTGTGCGCGGGGCCGCTGACGGCCACGAAGAGGAACCCGCCGCGCAGGCGCGAGCTGGTCACCTTGGCGTCAGTGGCGCCGTGGCTGCGGTGGCCCAGCGCACGGAACGGATACGTACCTGGGGCGATAGGTACTCAGCGACGAACATTTATTCAATTTTAAAAATAATAATAACTTGAATTATTACAATCTTCTTCTTAACGTGTCACTAGTTCTTTTGAATCAGTGTGGTGAAAGGATTTTAAGTGCGCCTCATTTAGGCTCCTTTTCGTGCACTTGACAGATGTTTTCGAGCTTTATAGGTGCCACGACATGCCGGTTTCCTCGCGATGTTTTCTTCACCGTTTGAGAGCACATAAGTTTTTCGGCAGAAAAACTCATGGGTGCACGACCGGGATTGAACCCACGACCTTACCATCGGAAGGCGGGGCCACTACCACCAGACAACCGGTGCTCTGATCGTTACGCCTTTATATGCAGAATTTGGATTATTTATACAGGTGGATGTTTGAGATGGGCCACGGAGGGCAGGTACCTCGACAGTTGTAGCTGCAGGGAAACGCTCTTTGGCGTTCGTCTATTACAATGTTTAACATTGAGCGACCCCGCAAGCGTGCGTTATGGCAACCCATACAGATGTGGTAGATACCATTAGCTGGATTGAGATCGTTCCTGGCAGCGATAGCATTACAAGCGGAGTAGGGCGGCGCGCAGCCCGCGCAGCGCGCCAGCGGGTCGTGCAAGTAGTCGTTGTAGCGCATCGTGCGGTACATGTCGCGCAGGTTGTGGATGCTCGCCTGAGGGGCGGACGTCGGTTATAGATAGCATTACAAGCGGAGTAGGGCGGCGCGCAGCCCGCGCAGCGCGCCAGCGGGTCGTGCAAGTAGTCGTTGTAGCGCATCGTGCGGTACATGTCGCGCAGGTTGTGGATGCTCGCCTGAGGGGCGGACGTCGGTTATAGATAGCATTACAAGCGGAGTAGGGCGGCGCGCAGCCCGCGCAGCGCGCCAGCGGGTCGTGCAAGTAGTCGTTGTAGCGCATCGTGCGGTACATGTCGCGCAGGTTGTGGATGCTCGCCTGAGGGGCGGACGTCGGTTATAGATAGCATTACAAGCGGAGTAGGGCGGCGCGCAGCCCGCGCAGCGCGCCAGCGGGTCGTGCAAGTAGTCGTTGTAGCGCATCGTGCGGTACATGTCGCGCAGGTTGTGGATGCTCGCCTGAGGGGCGGACGTCGGTTATAGATAGCATTACAAGCGGAGTAGGGCGGCGCGCAGCCCGCGCAGCGCGCCAGCGGGTCGTGCAAGTAGTCGTTGTAGCGCATCGTGCGGTACATGTCGCGCAGGTTGTGGATGCTCGCCTGAGGGGCGGACGTCGGTTATAGATAGCATTACAAGCGGAGTAGGGCGGCGCGCAGCCCGCGCAGCGCGCCAGCGGGTCGTGCAAGTAGTCGTTGTAGCGCATCGTGCGGTACATGTCGCGCAGGTTGTGGATGCTCGCCTGAGGGGCGGACGTCGGTTATAGCCTTAGAGTGGCGCCCGAGCGCTCGGCATTTGTAAACACATAAGCAAGTACTCGGCCTAGCAACAGGCCGAGAGTCACTAGGACCCCTTTCTAGTTAAAGTAAGATGAAAAAGAAATGTCATAATGATTACCCTCCGATCTAGTCTGTGATTGGACCAATTTACTCCCATGTTACTCAAATGATACCAGTGTCATTAAATATTTTCTGCTAATATTTATTCATCATTAATATAAAACTATGTAAAAAAAATTATAGCACATAGTCATTACTATTTTCTATTCTATTAATATTGGTTTGAAAGTAAACCACCACAGTAATTTTTCTAAATACATCAGTGTCTAAAAATTTGAATGAATTTTGATATGGTAACACCTTTGTTTACAAAATTTTCTAAATTCTCTGTGATCAGGAGACTACTGAATGTCTCGCTGCAATTCAAAATGTACGTGTTAACCCTCACTCGGCCACAGCAATGTGGCTGAGTGACATTATGCTGTCTCGCCACTCTACTCGGTAATTCAATTCAATTTAATTCATTTATTTCCATTAAACAACAAACATTTTATGCGGAAAACACCTTAACCTATAAAATTACAATATGAGTAGGTACACTAAAAATACATACAAGCATAAGGTATAGCAAAGGTAAGGTAGGTCTAATAGGTAGAAACACAAACATACAATCTTTTAAACAAACACTCAAACTTTCGATTTATTATATTAGTGGGATGGAATTAGAGAAGAAGCTATAGATCTAGGCCCTTATTAATAAACGTGGTGTAAAGTTCCGCCAGGTTTGAACCCCAAAAATTGTATAGTTACTCCTAAGTTACACCCGGCGTAACTTTACACCACGTTTATCATTAAGGGCTCTAACGTCTACGGAAAAATCAGTCGAGTGATTTTATAATTCCCGTGTAAGTATAATGCTCACCTGTTTCTCCTTGAAGATCCGGCCGCGCGGGTTGCTGCCGTACGCGAACCAGTCGCCAAACGTGCGCACGCGCAGCTCGCCGCCGCTCAGCTTGAACACGCGCGGGAAGTACGCGATGTTGTACGACGGGAAGTACGACGTGCGCAGCAGCTCGGACGTTCTGTACAACATTCACACAGCTCTAGCGACCCTAGGTTATATCCCAGTTAACAGGTACGTAGATTAAACTTACAGCTGCTCAGTAACTTTGTCTTCCACGTATCTCTACGGTAGAATAGACATTTTACCGTAGAGATCGAGCGGTCTTGTAGCGAGCAGAAGAACTCTAATATTTGAAATGAAATGAAATCCGGTCTTGGAAAATGTGACTGTCACTGACAAAATCGTCGCTCTGTTTGACGCAAACTGAAGTAAAAATTGTGATTTTGGGGGTAGGTGGTATTCTCCCAAATTATGGTAAAGAGGGAGTACTCGCCTCACTAAGGTTTGCCCAACTGGCACACCTACCTTAGGGCCTTTCGGTCGACAGTTGTAGTCGGATAGTTCTATATAGGTTATATGCGCTTAGAAACATTGCTTGCGCGATTCAGGCTTTCAATACTTTTTGCATATGTATGGGAATCCGCTTATTTGTGATACCAGCGCCATCTAGTGGTACAGTTCCGAAGTACGTCGCTGTAATTGACATCTCTTGAAGTTCAGCTTGTAGTTCAGGCGATGGTAGATAGAGGTCGCCACAGTGATAAGAAGACAATTTCGAGTCTTCAATTTCCACGCGCTAGAAACCTATCTATATTTTTTAATATCATTGTGTCTAGGATACAATACGTACATACAATATTCTAAGATGGTCTAAGAAAATCCTTATCCATTGATGATATGAGGATAAGTTAGTATAGATACTAACCAAGTGAGAAAGGCATTTAATTTTACGTACAAATCAGCAGCTTCAGTATACCCCGGCAGCTGTTCGATGACCCACAGCAAGCCAGCCGTCGCGGCGCCCGCCGACCACGCCGTGCGGGCCTTGAACCTCTTGTAGTCCACTACGTACCTGCCACCAGTACAAACTAAACGGTCCGTAAGTGGATGGGACCGCCACGCCATGCGCCAGGGACATTTTCATCTGAGCGCTTCCGTGCTTCGGAGGGCACGTTAAATTGTCGGTCCCGGCTATTAAGTCCTTAAGCCACGACGGAGTCCTTAAAGCGGCCTAAAAACTGCGTCACCAGAGTTGGCCACTGACTCGTACAAACATACTTTTTTATTTAAAAAAATTAACCTGCCATGCTAAAATAGTAGAAGCATATAATTGACAGCGTTCAATTGAATACTATAAAGAGGTCGGAGTCATGTTGTAGGTACCTATAAGTACAGGGTGGAGCAAAATCTTATAATATGGTTTGGTAAAGTTACTTTGGGAAAAGTATTCTTGATATGAAATAGCGTCAAATATAATTTTCTATGCTGCTGACAGTACTTAATAGCATATTTTTTTAAAATTTGGATAGACTGTTGTTTTATTACTTGGATGAAGTGGCGACAGGTCTCAGGAACAACTTGCGACCCTTGTATGCCCCTTAAACTTAAGGGGAAAATCTACAAGACGGTCATTAGACCTGTCGTGCTGTATGGATCTGAGTGCTGGGCTACGAAAGCGACGGATGAAAGAAGAGTGCATGCGACAGAGATGCGAATGTTGAGATGGATGTGCGGTGTGACGCGAATGGATAAGGTGAGGAATGAATATATTAGGGGAAGTCTGAAAGTAGCGCCGGTGACTGAAAAGTTGAAGAGCAATAGGTTAGCGTGGTATGGGCATGTAATGCGGAGGGATGAAAGTCACGTAACTAAAAGGGTGATGGAAATGAATGTGGATGGATATAAGAGTAGAGGTAGACCAAAGAAAAGATGGATGGATTGTGTGAAAGAAGATATGGGTAAGAAAGGAGTGGATACGGAGATGACGAGTGATAGGGGAGAGTGGAAGAAGAGAACATGTTGTGCCGACCCCGCATAAGCCGGATAAGGGCAGGCAAATGATGATGTTGTTTTATTACTTCAAAAAGATAAACCTACGGGTAGTTTTAAGAACAAATTCTTGTAACTACAAACTCTGCAACACTGTGTAACAATACTCACCACTGATTATTGTAAGTCCCGCTATTGTGTTTCCTGAAGGTCTCGACCCACTCGCGGCCGTCCTTCGCCAGTCGGTTCGCGACCATAGCTCGCGCGTACTCCATTATCTATTTAATAGTTTACATCAAATACAAATAAATAAAACTTATCGAAATATCGATCTTAAAGTCAGTAGGTACTACGTATCCTTAAAAGTAGTTCTCTCAACCGCCCTTTGAAGGAAAAATCTAAAAGGCTGTAGTTAGGGGAAAATTGTCCCTAACTACATATCTATTCTACTTCTTATCGTGTCACCAGTTCTTTCGAACCAGTGTGGTGAAAGGATTTTAAGTGCACCTCTAAGAGGCTCCTTTCGTGCACTTACATATCCATACTAATATTATAAATGTGAAAGTAACTCTTGTCTGTCTGTCACTGAACAGATTAAGCTGAAATTTGGCATAGTTAAAGGTTGTATCCCAGGGAAGGACCTAGGCTACCTTTTATCCCGAAAAAATGAAAAAATCCCGAGGGATTTCAGGTCACACCGCGGGAGCGCAGCTAGTCTATACATACATGTATACTCGTAATATGCTGCGAAATAAGGCGAAAACTAAACGTACCTGTCCAACTGGCTTGATGTTCTCATAGAGCGTTCTATTGCTGTTTCCAATGGTGGTCTCGGCAGCCACCAGCCCGCTCGATATTATGTAGAAGTCATCTGTAGACTGACACTCATCATCATCTCCCTGAACTTACCCTACTGTTAGGTACGCGTATCTCCCTGAACTTACCCTACTGTTAGGTACGCGTATCTCCCTGAACTTACCCTACTGTTAGGTACGCGTATCTCCCTGAACTTACCCCACTGTTAGGTACGCGTATCTCCCTGAACTTACCCTACTGTTAGGTACGCGTATCTCCCTAAACTTACCCCACTGTTAGGTACGCGTATATCCCTGAACTTACCCTACTGTTAGGTACGCGTATCTCCCTGAACTTACCCTACTGTTAGGTACGCGTACGTGGGGTTGTCGGTACTACACTTAGGTATGTACACTTAGATACAACAGGTTTTTCTCCTCAACTATACACTCTGCTCTATCAGCCGCCTTTCTAACTATATTATTATGTATATCAAGTGTGTTCGCGAGAACAAGGGTAATATGATGTGAATCTAAGTTTGCGCCCCTAAAATAAGAATTCCTCAAGCATTCCACCAACCTTTGACTTCAGAGGCCAAGTGCCGTCGCCGCCGCCGGGGACCACAAATATATTCACAACAAGTTCACGTGTTGTAAAGAGATGCATCGATGCTAAATTATCCGAAATTGCCGAGGTTCCCAAGATATTGTACATTTTCTGCGCGAGGGCCACACCACCATATACCACATACAAGGCACAAGGCTGAAGGCACCGCCGGCTGTTAATTCTTGTTACCCGGTGCGAGAGGGCGCTCGAGAGTTAGTAATCCTTAAAAGTCGTTTCGCGGCGTAGGCATTGTGATCAAAAAGGGTCTCAGCGCTTTTTCACGCGCCGTGATTGGCCGACCGGCTTTACGTCACACAGCTAGTCTTTATGTCTCTGACTAGCGAAACGCCGCCAAATTCAAATTAAAAGGAGCGCAAACATAGTGGATTAATACTATTCATAAAAAAGATGTTAATGATAACTTTGGGAATGTGCCAAACCAAACATTACCTATAATATTTTGATTGACGTGCCTCTGTGCCTCTAAGATATTATCTTCGAAGGACCTTGAACTCTTTATATTTAACTAGCTGACCCGCGCTACAGCCGTTCACGCGTAATGGCGCGACCAAGGGATATAGGGATTCATTTTTATATATAGAGATAGAAGAATTTTGTCTGTAGATATCTCTAAGGCACGTCGCAATCCTATCACGTGTTCAAAACCCTGGTCGAGCATAACTATTTAAATACCTGAATAAAAGCAGGATAAGACGAAAATGACATCTTGTATCCAGGAATGAGCTCCTTATTGGTGGGGGACATTCGGTACATGAGTACGTACATCTTCTGGAAGCGAAGCATGGATTGATAACTGCGGAGAGAAGCAATTTATAGTGCTAAGGCCCAATCTCACCACTTAGGCTACTGATAAAGTGGCTGATACATATCTAGCAGTTAGAATATCTGTTCAATTCAATATCAGAATAAGAAAGTATTATACATACTGCTGGATAGCCTTATCATAAACATTTGAACGCACTTTATCAGCAAGTGGTAACAAGACCCAAACACTTTCTTAGTGTGTTTCTTAAAAAATAATGTCTTAATTACTGTACAAATTCAAGACGCGATTCTAGCATCTATAATTTCAAAGTCAAAGTCTCATAATAGCCAGGTACCTATAAGTAGTATCAGTGCCATAACCCAGGCATAAGGGAGCAGACCTGTTCCATGTGACATGGGAGACGTACAGTTCCTGGAAGCCAGCCAGCAGCTTCACGAGCCCCGAGCAGTGCTCAGAGAACACCAGCCCGGAGGCAGACTCGCGCGGCGTCGTCAGCGCGACGGCCAGCTCGTCCAGGTCGCCGAGCATGTTTATCCAACTGGTAGGGGTAAAATTAAATTCAAAGTTTGTATAGAGACATCATGTTTATCCACCTAGAAGAGGGTAAACTGGAAGTCAAAGTTTGTATAGAAACGGCATGTTTATCCAACTAAAAGGGGGTAAAACTAGATGTAAAGTTTGTATAGATACAGCATATTAATTCACCAAAAAAAGGGTAAAATGAAAAGTCAAAGTTTGCATAGAAACAGCATGTTTATCCAACTAAAAGGGGGTAAAACGGGTTTTCAAAGTTTGGAGGGTATAGAAACTTTGACAAGTGAATTGGTTAGCGTAAACCGTATTTTTATTTCCATTTAAATGTGACAGCACAAAACTTATTGCCCCTCTCAGCCCTTGTCACACTTCATCTACTTACTTCAAATAAAAAACAAACTTACAGCATGTCTCTTACAGTGAGCCATTCGTAGGCACTCTTTGTAGCCTTATTGTAACCGGCCGCGAGGCCCTCTATTTGGATGTAGTATAGTTTCATCTGCAAATATATCATCATCATCATCATTTCAGACCACAGATGGGTTTAGGCCTTTCGCTTATTGTATTACTAATTATAATTTACTTCTTAATATGAAACAGAACAGGCACTGTAGACTGTCACTCCTTTTCAAGATCCATTGAAGATGTCAAGGGGGTTGTTAGAGGCACATCCTAATACAATTTGGCTCATTCAAACATTTTGCAGAAGTTAGAACAAAAAATCACTAATATGCAGCCAGGATTTGAATCCAAACCTCATTTAGCCAATATGGTACTTCTGTTCTCTATTAAGTCACTTTTAACATAGCACACTGTTTACATTAGTAACATTAGTAAATGCTAGGAGAAATAGGAGTACTCTACCAACCTGGTACCAGTAAGGGTTGTGGGAATTATCTTGAACCATTTTAGCAATGTACGCCTCATTTCTATCAACAAACTGCTCAATCAGACCGCACACATCTGTCTTGTTGTAACAATATCTGGAAAATTCATTTGTGGTTAGGAAATGCCTGTGACTAACTCTCCTAGACATCTTGCAATAACAACATTGTGGTCAGCTGTTTTGTAAAAGCAAGACATCAAAAGTTGTGCAAGTAAAAGCCAAAGGTAGGTTCTCATGAAACAAGTTACTGTAGGTACAGCAGCTGTATTGTCTTACTTGAAACCCATTCCCAGTTGTCATCCCAATAGAGCTCAACCAATCACATAATAGGAAAATGAAAATTTAAGTCCAGAATGCGTTTCAAATGTCAAAATGAAGCCCATGTCCATTGCCAGTTGAATTACACAATAAGGCCCCAGGTATGCTTCTCATTCTTTCATACTTAAGGTACTCGTAAACAGGCTAGTTTTTTGGTAATTTCTTGCTGCAATGGTATAGCTGCCAAGATGCTGGTTATATTTCGCAACACAGTGCAATAGGTGCTGCAATATTGCTGTGTAACCCGGCAATATTGCCAAGATTCTTTGCAAATATTTAATGTCTAGCCTGCTAGATTGCAAATTATTTATCCCGAATTGTTACTGAGCTATATTGGTCAATAAAAATTGCTAGCAAGATGCAATTTTTGTAGCCCGTTTACAAGCCTCTTTAGGTAGGTACTAAACTCTTACCCTTTTATCATGTTCTGCCAATGGAACCAAATGAGATCTCGAGTCATAAATCCCTCAAGGAATCCTGCCCCATATGCCTGCTTCTCATCACTGCAGTCCTGCGAGGTGTGCAGCTCCAGGAATGCCCAACTGGAAACCAGAAAGCAGAATAGTAGTATAAATAACTAGTAATAGCCTGCGTTGGTTTAAGGTAACTAATGTATGTACCAACCAAATCGGTACCTACCTAACGTAACTTACCTAGGGCGAGATGTAAAAGCCTATGATTTTTATTTATTTCTAGCTGCGCTCCCGCGGTGTGACCCGCAGTCCCTCGGGATTTTTACGGGATAAAAAGTAGCCCGAGTCATTCTCTGGGATACAACCTATAACTATGCCAAATTTCAGCTTAATCTGTTCAGCGGTTTGGGCGTGAAAGCGTAACAAACAGACAGACAGAGTTACTTTAACATTTATAATATTAGTATGGATTTTTTATGCATGGGTCTGGGTCGGCTCTTGACCTCGAAACTTACACAAGCAAGAATGAGGTCTACGATGGAGCGAGCCTACCCAGAAGGTGCCTATTAACTCTTGTTTACCTACTGAGTAAACAGACAATGTGGATACAAACCCAGTGGTGTTTATCTCGTTGCTGTAGGTAGCTCTCGCGACGTGCGCGTCAGGTATATCCGCATAGTAGTCGCTCAATTTAGCCACCGGCTTAGATTTCGACCACACCACATACCCGTATTTACAATCACAGGAATAAAACAGCACGAAAATTAGCAAAAATATTAAAGTTCTTTGAACACCCATTTTGCACTGTTTTGGTTTCGCAACTTACTAAGTAGCATTTACTTGCGGAAACCGCATTTCTTGGTTTGAATATTGAATGGAGCCGGCAATAATTATGAGCGCAAGGGTTTTCATTTTCAACAATTAACTATTTAAAATGTAAACGAACAAAACAACAGAAATTGAGAGGTCATCGCTCGCGCTCGCAAATTGTTTTGACATTTGGTCGTCAATGTTGCCATTTGCCAAAATAAAAAGACAAAAAGTAGTGTTAATTCTCTTTGGTTCTCTATACACAACAACAATCATTCATTCAATCGATGGATCTCGTATCTGTCACAAAGCGAACAAGGCCTCTCAAGGGATCTCGACGTACCTACATACAGTTCTTCCAACGGATCTAGGCATTCGTTAGCCGTTTGTCTG
This sequence comes from Epirrhoe tristata, assembly GCA_951394285.1. NCBI lineage: Eukaryota > Metazoa > Arthropoda > Insecta > Lepidoptera > Geometridae > Epirrhoe > Epirrhoe tristata. Next base: position 10,017,469 of record OX596153.1, read on the forward strand.
CGCAGAACACAATTTTGTATGAAAAAGCGGTCACTGCGCAGACAAACGGCTAACTTCACGAATGCCTAGATCCGTTGGGCGAACTGTACATCTACACCACAAACTGGATGCTGACGCTACTAACGCATATCTACACGTTATTAGCCGATTCGAAATTCAATTTCGCATTGACGCCTGTTCCACCCTTTGAACATACAAAATCGTCTCCTGCGCATCGAAACGGCTAACCTTGCGTCACGAAGGCCATTGGTTAAGTGCTCTTCGCGAAGGCCTAAAAAATAAACTACTTTTAAAACACCAATCGCTACGAGCTATAGGATACATCAATTCCATAAACAATGCCTAGCAATAAAAAATATAAATAAAACTTAACAAATCATTTATTCACAATAATTTAAACAAAATAAGTTCAGTCTTTGGCGTTGTCACTGTCAGCTTCAAGTGACAGATAGCTTCATGCCGACTTCCCCGCACTTGTAGCCAATCTCACGCATGAGGTAGGGCGTGCGCTCATGCGCCGGCGCATGTAGCCATTCGTTGATGTTCAGTCCTACTGCTATGTAGCCCTGAGAGAAAAAAAATGCTGCTTGAGTGGGTAACAAACCATAATCCGTAACCATGACTATTAAGTCATACGCTCGGACGTCATACGCCATAACAGAGGTCTAAATGCAGCCTCAAAACACCGATTTGGGTACGAACTCATACGAACTTACCCTGCAAAGGGACCACTAAGAATACCTAATAATACAGCGTTATTTGTAAAACACCGGTAACCTCTCAGGGCTGTATTACTATCATCATAAACAACAACTTTTGTTCTATGACTTTTTACAACAAATAAAATAATACATTTTAAAAACAAATCTTCAAGATTTCGTTGTCCTATCTAACACATTTCAACTCTGTATTAAATAGGTCAATTGCAAGCGCCCCCACCACCCTAACCCCACTCCCCTCGCTATTATATTATCGCTTTCTTTTGTTTCCGGTTCAGGTCCGGTCAGGTTACCGGTGTTTTACAAATAACGCTGCATAACGTATGGTAAGAAGATATAGTTACCTGCTTCTCTAGAATATCTACAAGTAGACGGAATGTGCCCCGAAGTCGATTGCTGTTCATGGAAAAACAGCCTGATGTGAAGTTTAATATACATATCCTGAAAAAGAAAAAATTGCTGTCAATTTTAAAAATTTTATTTCCAAATATTTATTTGGAAATGCCTCTCACTAACACCTAACCGACCATCCAAGCCAAGTTCTTAAGACTAAGTGGTCCCAGCGGCTCCAGCTCCAGTCCTACTGAATAATAGTACATTATGGTACTAGTGTGTAACATTGTTGATTACCGCCGAGGTGTTTTTAAGAGCCGAGCCGTTAGGCGAGGCTCTTAACAGAACCGAGGACGGTAATCATCAATACACACGTGTATCATACGACGTTTTTCAACACACTTGTGAATAAAATAACAATAAAAACTCATTTTCAACAGTGAAAACGAGTTGTGAAAAATGTTTCGCTATTGCGGGAAAAATTAATCAGTTTTCCTATGCGCGCGCATTGCGATCGGCCACAGACTATATTTCCGCGCCGCGCATAGGGTTTGCGACCTATTCTGCCACGGACAAAATAGGGAATTTAAAGTTTTCTTTTATTATAGAGGAAACAAAAGTTATATTTGAGTGAAAGTTTTATTTATTAAACACGTACGAGTTAAAATTATCTATTTAAATAAGAAGTTGCATGAAATGAGCAAGCAATAGGAACATTAATTTATTTGTTCTATTGAACACGATCTTTTTTCTGAATAAAAACTTTTTAAAGAACAAAGCAACTCAACCAATAAAATTAAAAAAAAAATCTATTACTCACTAGTGAGTTATAGTAATGAAAAAGTCACAGTTTGATTATGGGTGTCATTATGTGCCTAATTGCGGTGACCATAGAGCCACTTTATGAGCAAGTGTGTTGAAAATGCTTTTAACTGCACACTTCAGGCATCTGCATTTGAACTGCCGCGGGTTCGATGTATATTAATTATAACTAGCTGGTACCCGCGACTTCGTCAGCAAAATAACATAAGTAGGCAGGTACTTGAAAACCTATAAAAAGAATCGAAAACTCTAAGCAAAAATCTCCATTACTTTTCAAAACTCAAAATGATCGTATCTCGAGCTCCGCTATAGTAGAAACGCCACCTAGGAGAACAAATTGCATTCACAGACAAATAAAAACACGAGCAAAATCTAGTATGTAGTTGTATAGTACAAATAGAGATAATATTTTCCCAAATTGTCATATTACGTCATGTTCTCTAGAACAAATGGGACCAACCGAATGTTTTTATGAATAAACTATCTGGTACCCGCGACTTCGTCAGCAAAATAACATACTTATTAGCAACGCCATTTATTGCATTTAACTGGAACTACCAACTCCCCATACAAACTTTCAACCCTTATTTCACGCCCTCCATGATTAATATATAGATTTTTTCTGTCATAAAAACCTTCTCCTGACAATAACAAACACAACAAAAAAAAATTAATGAAATCGGTCCAGCCGTTCACGCGTGATGCCGTGACCAAGGGAAATAGGGATTCATTTTTATATATAGAGATTGAATTGAATCTTTCAAATATTCAAGATCATAGGCCCAAAGACGTAATCCTGTTACGTAAGCTTAAAGCGTAAATAAAGCTAGTTAAGTTATGTAGGAAATTACTTACACAATCGCCTCTTGCGGTATATTTAGCAGTTCAATAGGGATTTTCAAATCACTGCTATTTTGGTTCATCTTCAATGGGTATCCTCCCTTTATACACGTCAGTACGTCTGAAATGAAATAAATGTGTTTAGGAAAATGAAGAATACAATAAAATGTGGGAGATAGTCTCACATGATGTTAGTTAATAAACCACAAATCCTTTTTACCTACTGTGAGTATGTTTGTGAGTGAACCGATTTGGATGAAACTTGGAATAGGTGTAGATAGTGATCTAGGATAGCATAGGCACTCAGGCTCTTTCAAACATCGTATCACGCGCGAAGCCGCAGACGGAAGATCGTCGAAATAGGTAATCATTATTTTTATAGCAAACAAAACCTCACCAGCAACGAATCCAGTAGGTAACACCACGTTTCTGACGGTGTACTCCTTGCCACCTAAACCCCTCGCCACACACTCCTCCAACTTCTCATTCAGCGTGTTCACAGGATACAAACTCTTCGCCTTAGCCGCCATCTCCGGAGGCAACTTATACTCCTCACTGTGGAAAGCCTTCACCGCTTCATGAAGAGTCAACAGCTGAAGATAGTCGAGGATATTATTATCTCTCCCTAGATAATTGTCCAAGAACTCTTGAGAGAACACCCGTCGCAACAATTTGTCTTCATAATGTCCGAGGGACGCCATTTCTAGACAAAGTTTCGCCCAGGGCAGCGCGCAGTTGTTCCCGTCCAGGATCGGGTTGAGCGACATCTGTCTTCTGATCTCGGTCCATTGCTCGCAGTCGGGGGTGTAGTTGTTGTTGGCGAGGCAGTTCACGAACCCAAAGAGGATGTTAGTTCGAGCGTTGGCGAGCGTCACGGGGGAGGAGGCTGCTTGGAGGCAGAGATGCTCCATGAGGCCGAGGTGGGTGTGCGCCTGAAATGACAATTAAATGTTTTGGTATCCAAAAAAAATTATCCTTAGCTTCAAGATAGTGTAGATTAATTACGAGTATTATCTTTCAATAGGTCTCCAGGAAGTTATGACAGGCTTTAGGCGGCCTCAAAACTCCGTCACCAGGGTTGGCCACTAAATCAAGGAGAATATATACATAATAATTTTACAAGGCATATAATTATTTAATTTTCATCCATACTCCCTCCTTATACCACACCAATATTTGTTGGTAGATTTTCGACCACACCGCTCCAATCATTCTCTTCATTCAATAATTTACCAAAGTATTCCTTCCAACGTTCTTTTATTCTTTCATTGTCAGTCTAAACTAAACCTTACCTTCATCATCTTTTATACATTTAATATGAATGATATCCCTTGCATTCTTATATCTCTCTTTTGCTAATCTGAACAGGCCTTTTTGTCCGTGGGGGCTTTCCAGTGATCTGAATAACTAGCAATGAGACTAGCTAAAATGTAATGTAAGCAACTTACTATTCGCGACAGCACTCTTGCAACCAGCAGTCCTTTGTCAAACTCCACATTACTCTTAATCACATAATCTGCCACCGCATCCATCAGCTGTTCGTGATAGTACTCCGGATGCTTCTCCATGATCCTGCCCTTCATCTTGGCGGTGGTCCTCAGCACATCGTCATATGACAGCTGATCGAGTTTCATCGCTAGTATATCATAACAAATGTGGAGGAGTTGCACTCTGGTAGGGAATTTCTCTTCAGTACAGTTCACTTGGCATAACGACCAGATAATATTTTTCGCTGTCTGAGCATCTATCGCTTGATCATGTAACAACAAGCCTGTGACTACGTTATTGATACATCGGTCAGGTAAGTCTCTTGTGCAACAGTATGCTAACATATCTTTGAGTAGGGGAAGATCTTGATCATCCAGCTCTAAAGGTAAATGAATTTGAAATGCTAGAGGTAAAGCTAACGTGAGAGCATCTACCAAGTGGTTAGTCTTTTCGAATCGACTGAGGAGGAAGTGAACGAACATGATCTGTCTTAGGTTCAGCATGTTGATGTTGCAACGAAGCATCTGCAGCAGCGTTTGCACGAGAACCGTGTCTGTGGGTACTCTGAGGTAGGACAATACTTTGGTGGCTTCGATGGTCTCGTTCACGTCCAGTTCGCGCGCCAATTTCTTAAAGTTTTGACAGAGGAGGCCGAACGCTGGATCGCGGATTATGGAATCTGTGTCGTTTTCTGAAAAGCTGAAAAAAAAAACAGGTTTAATATGTGTTCCTATGAAAGAACAGTTGACCTACATACTTCTGCAGGCAATTCAGCAGATCTTCAAGTACCTACATACTTCTGCAGGCAATTCAGCAGATCTTCAAGTACCTACATACTTCTGCAGGCTATTCAGCAGATCTTCAAGTACCTACATACTTCTGCAGGCTATTCAGCAGATCTTCAAGTACCTACATACTTCTGCAGGCTATTCAGCAGATCTTCAAGTACCTACATACTTCTGCAGGCAATTCAGCAGATCTTCAAGTACCTACATACTTCTGCAGGCAATTCAGCAGATCTTCAAGTACCTACATACTTCTGCAGGCAATTCAGCAGATCTTCAAGTACCTACATACTTCTGCAGGCAATTCAGCAGATCTTCAAGTACCTACATACTTCTGCAGGCTATTCAGCAGATCTTCAAGTACCTACATACTTCTGCAGGCTATTCAGCAGATCTTCAAGTACCTACATACTTCTGCAGGCAATTCAGCAGATCTTCAAGTACCTACATACTTTTGCAGGCAATTCAGCAGATCTTCAAGTACCTACATACTTCTGCAGGCAATTCAGCAGATCTTCAAGTACCTACATACTTCTGCAGGCAATTCAGCAGATCTTCAAGTACCTACATACTTCCACAGCTTTTTGAAAAGTTCTTTACTTTTGTCTATGCTAAGGGTGCAGACTCACTGGTGCTGCTTTTGCAGTTGGAAGAGCGTGCGCAGCGCTTGCAGCATGTGCGCATGCGTCATGTGAGGCAGGTGCGCCTGCACGCACGCCAGCACGTCGTGGGCGGCGCGCGACGCTCGCAGCTCCGCCGACAGCGGGTCTGCGCCGCGGGTTATCTCTGAAACTGTACCAACAATATTTAAATACTTAATACTTTGCGTAGGTTTGCGCAGTACACTGCGTGTGTAGAGTACCTAAGCGAGATAGGACAATGCAACAAACTAAGAGAGTTAGCGAGGCATCTATCGCTGTCTTTGTCTTTTAGGAGTCATCAAAAATGGGTTCTGCACGGCTACTTCAGATACTTCAGCTACTCAGAGAGCTAAGGATTGGTTGTGGGTACTGTACGTACATCCTGCTTCCTACTATCATACCAATATAAATGTTTGTTTGTTATTGTTTTAATCACACCTTAACCAGTAAACCTATTTGGATTCTTAATACTTTATTGTATAAATAAAAACACAGAATAATGGCATAAAGAAACGATAAAAGCTTAACCGTACAAAGTATCCATGAAACTGGGAAAATAATTATAGCCTAATATCAAAATAATATGGGCTATTTATAATATCAACACAAAGCCAGCAAAGTTGCGGAGTGTCATTATATTTTACACACATCATTTTGAGTTAAAGTATGTTCATACGTTATGAAAGGTGGTGTAGTTCCACAATCAAAATGTTGAAGGAAAAATATTTACTGCCAGACGAGAGGCTCCGTGGTGTGAGTGAAGAGCGGCTGAGAGGGCCTCCACGCAGCACGTTCCGCCACACGCTCTTCAGCAGCAGGGACATGCTTACTGAAACAATTTGATTTTTTATTGTAAACTCGGTATTTAGAGGTTAAATATTGCAAGTCAATCAAACTATTCCAAGGTGAATCTTGTGTCGAGGATTATATAACTGCTATATACTATATAAGTTACAGTGATCTTCCATATAAACGAATAACAAGCACTTAGTTGTACTTACAGAGTGTGATAATCGTGAAAAACTGTTAAACCTTTGTTTCTCAATAATATTATTAAAAGTAAATGAACAGCTTCAGTTGGTCTAACTTTCTAATCAGTTTTTTACACAGGCTTTTCCTTTATAAGCATTCTTCACCATTTTCACAAACAAAATAAAAATAATTACAAAATAAAAGTCGAATCCAAAATTCCGAATAAACGACTGCAAGCAAAACAGCTGACAGGCACTGATCTGACACTGACAAGCAAGACTGACATTTATTTATAAAATATAAACAAATGAAATGGAGTCGATTATCATGGAGGTTGAACTTTCTTTCAAAAAATTTAACTATTAAAAGTATTGAATGATAATAAAATAATGAAAATCTCTATACGAGTATATAAAAATAAATCCCTATATCCCTTGGTCATCACGCGTGAACGGCTGTCGCGCGGGTCAGCTAGTTATAATTATATAACTTGGCTCCACTTTAGAATAAATTGTCATGAATTGAGGATTAAAAAGGCTTAAGATCGGTAGGGGTTTGCTTCCTGATTATTTATCTACCACTTTTATCACTCGGAAAAGCCTAGTTCACTGCGCCCTCTGCGAGTCAGAGGGGCGCACGTGGAGAAGCTACCCCGCAAAACGGCCGCAGAGGACAGGGAGAGCGGCAACGAAACACCGACACTCCTCTTCCAGTGCGGTTAGCTTAACCCTGTCTCCCTCATGGCTACTGAGACCCCCCATCTCACAAGATCGGAATCCTTCGGGGGGTCTACCATGAGATCTAGGGTTGTCATGGTAAGCAGGTTAGGATTTTAGGTCCCAATGATAGCAAATGCTGAAACTGCTGAACATAATGCGCTTATTACCAGAAAATGAGCCGAGTTTAGACCAAGTCTAACTAAAAAACTGTCCCCAGAAAAACGATCTTTAAATACTTGAACATAGAACTCTTTTTTTTTGTGGTAACAGTATTGTTTTGTCAACATGGGTTTCAACCAAGGTTTTACGTTTTTATAATAATCAGCACTAGGTTTAGATAGGTTTAGATACCTACCTATAATTTCAGATAAATCAATTTTGCATATTAATGGGTGCAACAAGAGCTTCTTTGACGGATAGATGATGCAACTCAGTGCAACCAGAGGCCATTTCAATGTTAATTAGTGAATTAATTGCCAAGATAAGGATTGGCGTCGTGTGCACAACGAAAGCCTTACTTTCGGATAAATATCAAGTCTCAGCTAAACTATCAATAATAATATAAGCTTACTTCTTGGATAAGATTACCTTTGAATGCGGAGCAAAACTGTTAAGGAGATTTTCTAACAGCTCTTGGGTGGTGAGTTCTTTAAAATCTGTCTATAACTATTTTAAAAACTTTCATTTTATTTATAATGCTGGACATTTTCACACAGCATCATCTAGCCCCAAACTAAGCTTGTACTATGGGAACCAGATAACTGATATACTACATATATACTTTTTGTTTGTAAATACATACATATTATACATAGAAACACCCAGACCCGAGACAAATATCTGTAGGTCATACAAACATTTGTCCCGCGGCGGGGATCGAACCCGCAACCTTCTGCGTCGCAGGCGGACCTTCGCCCACTGCGTCACAGAGGTCGTCGAATTTATTAGGTAAATTGTAGAATTATACATACTAGGTTCATAAATAAAGTAGGTAATTTAAGTGCATTAGGCTCTTTACCTGGGTACTATAAAAACGTGCGTATTTTTAATAGTTTTAATCAGAATTATTTTAGTGCTATCCCGTGTTATGGGGGTGAACGTTGAAGCTGCTACACAGTTAAGTTTTTCTTCGTTCTTTTGTAAACTCTGTTCTTCTGATTGTTCTGAATACTTAAATTATTTTGATTTTGTTACCTTATGATCTTTAAATAACTGTAGATGAGTATAGCTTTGCATTGTATTGTATTGTAGCTAAATGGCAGGATAGATGAAAGTCATACACTTCACTCTACTGTCTACATATCGGCGAAGATATACGAATGCCGATGGCGACGAACGTATAGAGGGTCTATTCGCTGGACATCGCCTGTCATCATGTATACAAATAATACTTCGGCGAATGTGTGTGTAACAGAGTGGCCGTAACAGTGAGCTTCCCCTTAAGTGTTGTGCACGCGGCACCTTTTTGCACACGACACTCGTAATTATTTAAGAGTGTCGTGTGCAAAAAGGCTTCTTAAAATCATAATTATCAATTTGATGTTGAGTAGAGTTCAGCGATCGATACACTAGTAGGTAGCGATCATTCACACACTAAGCCGGCTATCAGCTCACTGATAATAGCTAATTATACAATCATTGAAAATTTATTGAGTGTCCTAGAGGTAGTTCAAGGAATCGTACATTATTTTACAATTGTTTAAAACAACTCTACATAACCTTAAAATACGATATGTAGCGCCACCTATTGGAAAGTAGCGAGACTTTTACTGAAAATACTGAATGAATGCCCTGACTTTCTGTATTCTGTGCTGAAACATAGAAACCACAAAAGTAGAACCAAGTAGAACCTTAACTATTTGCCGATAGATGGCGAGACCGGCTCCGTTAAATAATGTAGAGACGATTGGTAAGAGATTTTAATAAAAATTTTAATATATAGACATAGGAAGATGTCTTGTAAATTCTATTACACACTCGCGTAATAATACCCAGGACCCTGGACTGACCCAGTAGATCTTCCCTCTGAAGCAGTGTTAGTTTTTATCAATTCGTTTGTTTTAATACGCTTGTACCTGTTACGATTAAATGAATAAAACGATTACGATTACGATTAAATCTTACGCTGGTAGGTAATCTGGTTCGATAAAACTAGTGACTAATGACACGACAAGATCTATCAGCCGACAAGATCTATCAGCCGATAGATCTTGTCGTGTCACTAGTCAGAGTGCCAATTGTCCTGACCCGATACTTCAATTAAAATCCTTAGGTACCTACAATACTACCAACATCCTGCGTTTTGTAACAATCTTGCTACAAAGTGCTACTATCCCAAACACGCTCTGATCTTGTTTCGTAGGTTTCACTCAAAACCATTCAACATTTTTATAAAACCATTCTTGTGTCGATATCGGCTCGCTTGTGACCAGGCGAGGGTCACCGTGCGTGTCCCCAGGGTCACACATGCTGTCGGACCCTTTGTAATGTGACCCGCCCCGCCCCGCCCACACAGGCCAGATTATACGGCGCCTGCGCACCGCTCTCATCTCTCATCCACTTCCTATGAGTAGCTATTGGAGTGAAGATTGATGAAAAGAATGTGCTTTTTTTCTGACACTTCATAACATACATTGTCAGAATTTACAAATTTCGAACTAAAGGTCTACTAGCTAACTAGATACCTAAGTTATACAGAAGATGATTTAACTTAAAAAACCAAGAGGATAAGATAGATAATTTATTTCATAAAATAATTACCCAGGACCCCGCACTAAGCATAGCTTGTGTCGCGGTAGTCCCAATAGAGGCAATCTTATACGCGCATCCATACTAATATTATAAATCTGAGAGTAACTCTGTCTGTCTGTTTGTTACGCTTTCACGCCTAAACCGCTAAACAGATTAGGCTGTAAATTGGCATGGATAAAGGTTGTATCCCAGGGAAGGACATAGGCTACTTTTTATCCCGAAAAAATCCCGAGGGATCGCGGGTTACCGCGGGAGCGCAGCTAGTAAAATAATAATGACGACTGCGTTGTCTTTGGAATTTGTTTAAAAGTATCATCATCTGCCTTATCCAACGCTAAGTGGGGTCGGCACAAAATGTATTTTTCCTCCATTCACTCCTATCACTCGTCAAATGTGTATCCACTCCTTTCGCATTCGTATCATCTCTCACACAATCCAACCACTTCTTTTTCGGCCTTCCTCTACTTGCATAAAATCCATGTTGTAGAAGTTTTGGCTAATAATTTTGCAACCGGCGCCGGCGGCGCCGCCTGCCTGACGTCAACCCTCTTTGGGAATACTTGTTGGGTTGTTGTCGACGCTTTCTAAACACCCTGTCGTCGACTTGCCTCGCCACCGTTGGTGGATTGCAAAAGGCCGAGGTTCAAGCATTAAACGGGGGTCAGCCACAGGACTTGAGTACCAAGGCAGTAAGTCCCCCCTCACCAGGTTCAGCCCACAAGCCGATGTGGTTACCGGGGTGTGGCCGCTGCGTGCAGGACAGCATTTGTTTAAAAGTATGCCCAGCATCCAAATAGGTAGGTAGGTACTCCATAAGTAACCATAGAGTTAGATAAAAAAATATGAGCGGCGGTGACGCGCGGTCACGGAGCCGACTGCGGCATCTTTGTAACACGATCCTCACTGCACCCGCCCTGGGCCAGAGTCTAGGAACCGGCGCCAGAATCACGTGATCACTACCGATGTCTGATTGTCTAGGTTCTGATGTTCCACGGTCATGGGTTTGAATCCAGGGCACCCATGAGGTTTTAAATGATGTGCAATAGGTCAGCCTCAAGACGTAGGATTCTGTTACGTAGGAAACAAAAAGTTCAAAAGCATTGTGTATGAAAGAAGCCACTTCCAGCAAATCTGGTAAGTATTGAGTATTCGTTAGCAAGTACTTTACATCATCATCCATATACAACCTCATTTCGTCCAATGGGGTAAAGGCAAAGGCCTTCATCTCTTTAGGTTTAAAAAAAAATTAATTTTTTTTTTTTAGGTATGTCACTTCTTCTTTCAATAACCTCTAGCCCCTCTAGGAAGTGACATTACCTTGACCGTGGCGAAGCAACAATTTTTAACCTTTACAAATAAAATTTGTTCAAAAACTTTCGTTTCCAATTCAATACCACCGGAACCAAATCTGAAATTTTACTGCATTAAACTTTTACGAGCGCGGTCGTTTGCAAAAGCGCGGGAGCAAAAAACAAAATGGCCGACGGTAAAATGACATTTGACGCCGTCGAGGTAACTCTCGCCGCTCACGTAATTAAACCGAGCCGCGGTGGCTTTGTCGCGAATGCGTTCAAAATGCTAAAATTATACAAAGGTACCTGAGCTGTGACCTTAGCCGAGGACTTTGCCGCCGCGACAAACGTCGTCTTTTCTTAGAAAATAATCTTGATAAGTTTTAGATGAAGACGTGCCGGACATACCTACATAATCCCACCAAAAGCATTTCAAGTAAAATTATTTTGGCTGTCAAAACTCTACATTTCACTTTAAAAAACGTTACGAGATCTCTACTAGTAGAGCCAAGTCCCTAGCTGAGCTTCGGTCGGTTTGTGATGCGGGTCTTAGCCCTCTTGGGCCCGTTTGGGAAAAAACCTTTCTTTGGGCCTTATTTTAGAGACTTATTTTTACTTTTATTTTACTTATAGAGGCATCGTGTGGATCGTGGTCGAGTGTGGATGCATGAGTGAATCCATTAAACTTTTTCTGGTTACTACTCAAACATAACCTAACCAACTGAATTCGATTTGGGTTGCGCTTCGGCGGCCGTCATTTAAAATTTGTAGGTCTTAAATAGTATTTATTAGGATAAATAAACATTAGGACAATGAAAAATATTACAAAATAATTGTTTATGCAACTTAACAATTAGTAATAATAACTATTATGACGACATATATTAGGAGTTGAGACTAATATGTTGTAATGGTATTATGTCTTTCATATATTAGGACAACATTATATATGTATGTCAGTTTAAGAATATTAGAATTTAACATTATGACTACAGTATTTTAGGACAAGATTGTTATGTGTTGTTATATTAGGACTAATAAAAACAATCGAAAGGACCCCAGGTACCTATATTATGACTTTAAGTTAGGCGAGCCTTATAATATTTACCTCGGCTACCTCACAAAGTACAACGGACCCCGCATAAGCCAAGCCTGTAACGCAGTAGCCCGAGTATGGTGCAGTTATCTCGTAAATAGTAACGCTGTGATGGAAGGGTTTTGAAACAATGTTTTTGTTTAGGTTATATTATGTATATTTCTTATACAAAGAAACCAATTTATTATACACATTTTTATCATAATTTATTTAGTAGGTCTGTACATTTTAAATAATAAAGTAGGTGTAATGACTCACATAATTATTATCTTAGATCTAATTATAAACATTTAATTTTATATTTAATGGTCTCATTTTCTAGTTATTTAGTATACCTACATTTATTTTATGTTGGTTTCGTGGTTGTTTTGCGAACTTAAAAAAGTCGATTCACTCATTAACTAAATTAACAGTTTATTTTTTTTAACAAATCTGAATATTTCCGAAATCCGCAACATAATGAAAATTTTTTTGAATAAGTTTAATTTTTCTTGGTTATCGAAAACAAAAGCCATTTTAAAAAGTCCAACTGTTAATCGACTTTCGTTACTGATTGTAAATCCAACTTAAGAAGTACCTACACTACACAGTAACACCAATTTGCACATTATAATATAATATAATAATCCAATACTAACAAAACCCACTTGAAAAAACTAAGCTTTGTCACCTTATTTTACATTGTTGCATTCAATTCAAATTATTATTTTAAGTAAGGTACCATTTTAAAACCTTAGGTATACTAACTTACTTAATTAAAGAACCTAATATTTAATGTAACCTACTTAATCTACTATCTTACAAACGGAAGTCTATTTACATTAATACTTTATCTAAATAGTAAATCCCTTTCTGATATGCTGTCAGATTTCAATTCAGTTTCACAGTTTTAATATGCAAAGGTTTTTCAAAATCAGGCTAGTTTTTCAAAAATTATAAAAATCATGAATTCCAACATTTGCGTCCAGACGGGATTTGAAGCTTTGCACTCGACCAACTGAGCTACCGGACAATCGACGTCGTGGTTAATAGTAGAACTGCTTCTTGCCATATTAAAACTTCAAAAATAGGCCTAACATATCTGTGAAAATCCAACAACCAAGTCACTGTTCTTCGCACCGTCACTGGGTCCACTTCGTAGCGAATGCTCCCGATACCGGGCACTGTTCAGGGTCACTGTGACACACATGAGTCATGGGTCGCCATGGGTCCGTGGGTCACCATAAGTCCGTGTGTCAGAGCGCGTGCGCGTGCGCATGGTGCGGCGGCTGCTGGTGGGGGTGCGGCAGACCGTGGTGTCCGCCGCTGTGCTGCCGACCCTGGGGGAAGGCAATTTATATTAACATTTCATTTGTATTTCTATGTTATAAGTTGTATATCGAGGCATGATTAATTTATTTTCGTACGATACTAGATAGCACAAAGCAACGCGAGCCTTTTTGGCCAGTTTATTGTTAGCTACTTCTTTATATAACTTTCAGCTGTTTGAGTGGAAACCAGTAGGTGAAGCGGCTTACACAAGGAGAGTTTCTCGCACGTTTCTCATTTGTTTACTATAGAGGCGAACATTATTATTGCCTAGGAGAAATCGCCGCTTGTTTGCGAGAAACTCTCCTTGTGTAACAGACGCTTAACAGTTCATACTTTCACAATAGTCTCACCTGTAGATAGACATAGTAGTCGTACGGCTGATGCAGCGGCCAGCACCGCTGCGGGGGCACGGGGTAGAGGGGCGGGACGGGGTACAATGTCCCACCGAGCTTGTTCCGCAGGATTCGGCTGATGGACGACACGGAGGGCACGTTGTACTTATCGCACACGCCGTCAGCCAGCAAGCGGTCGCGAATCTCCCACGCGAAGATGCCTGGGTCTTTGGCTTTGAGCTGCTTTATGTATGACACCACCTGGGAGAAACTTAAGCCATTACATATTTGCTTGTCAGGCCTATGCCTATATATCCTATGTATATCTATGCCTATGCCTACACATAACGGAACGCTGTAGTGCCTGGGACAATTGTCATGACGGACTTATGCTTGCCTATCCATACCATTAAACTTCTGGAAAAAGCTGGATAAATTGCCAGTTTGAGTTTGACGTTTATTGAGTTAATTCAACGAAAACCAATCACTTGCTTCATTAAACGATGCCTTATATTGACGACCTCTGTGGCGCAGTGGGCGAAGGTCCGCCTGCGACGCAGAAGGTTGCGGGTTCGATCCCCGCCGTGGGACAAATGTTTGTATGACCTACAGATATTTGTCTCGGGTCTGGGTGTTTCTATGTATAATATGTATGTATTTACAAACAAAAAGTATATAAGTAGTATATCAGTTATCTGGTTCCCATAGTACAAGCTTTGCTTAGTTTGGGGCTAGATGATGCTGTGTGAAAATGTCTAGCATTATTTATTTATTTATTTATTATTTATTATAGTGAGAATTATTTTCCCACGAGTGCACTTATAAGTTCTTTATTTCATTTCTCTCCACTTCAGCGCTTGTCAAAGGGGATAAGCGTTTAGTTATTATTGATAGTAATATATCATAGGTAATAATGGTACCTTGGGCGTGGTGACTCTGGGCTTGGAGCCGCCGATGGCGCCGGGCAGGATGGAGCCGGTCTCGTGGTAGCGCGCCAGGATCTTGGACACGCAGCCGTGGGACACGCGCAGCTGCCGGCTGATGTCGCATGGCCTGCGCAAATTCAAAGCCTATTGGCATAAACTTTTTAAAGTATCGTGATTAGAATACTACATTTTGCGACGAACAAGTTTACCCGGCTTTTCCTGAATCGGTTCATCTGCTTCATAGTAGGTACTACTGGTTCATGTACACACAATGTTTTCCTTGCGGATCAAAATTGGCCTTCTTCTTCCTCTTCTTATCGTGTCACTAGTTCTTACGAACCAGTGTGGTGAAGGATTATAAGTGCGCCCCTAAGTAAGAGGCTTCTTTCGTGCACTTGACACAATCGAACTTTTAGGTTCTACCGATATGCCGGTTTCCGCACGATGTTTTCCTTCCCCGTTTGAGAGTACTATTGATAGCATAGTGCACAAATTTTTTTCGTAGAAAACTCATAGGTGCACGACTGGATTCGAACCCACGACCATAGGATCGGAAGGCGGGGCTGCTACCAGTAGACCATCAGTGCTCTCTGAATTCAAAATTGGCCGAACTTCCTTGAGTAGAATACTAGAGTAAAATGTGTGAGTAGGCAACAGCATATTTTCCAAAATACCTACAATAAATTCTGCCATAGAAATAGGGCCACGCCACGATAAGCACCTTCTTACTTAACAACCTTATTACAACCTTCCAAAGCCGACTGACCTGATGCCAAGCTGTGCCAGTTCCACTATCCTGAGCCTCACGGAGTTGGGCAGCGGCCTGCCGTTCACGAACACTCCTCCGAGCTGGTTTACCTCTCCGTATTGCTGCGCTGCGCCCACACCGCCCTGGCCCATGCCCGCACCGCTCGGATCTGTGGGGGACATAAAGAAGATTATTGTTCAGTATCAATAGCATTAAATTCAGTAGAATCGCTGGGATCACTGTGAAACGTCTTAAAACTAGGTGATTTTACTCCTGTTCCTTCGCGACCAATACCGTGAAGAATCAGGGCTTAAAAACGCGTTGGGTCGATATTGAAAAAGCCGCGGGCAAAATCTTGGATTGGGATACACAGGATCGAAATATTTGATGTGAAAGGAGGCCTATAGCTGAGAGTGATAGCTGGCTGAGATGATGATGATTATGTTCAGATTTACTGAACTAACTATGGAAACTATCATGATTTCATTACATTTTAAGTATCTAAATTCATTTATCTAAATAATAGATGTTTGGATAAACCTTAATAACAGATACGAGTGGATTATTCATGTATTCATTGAGAATTGTAAACCCAGATAATAATATTTCCTCATAAATAGTTGAATTAAATTTTTAGTTTACCTTGCAGAGGTAAACTAAAATAACAGATTTAAAAAAACAGGTTCACGACTGTATCCCCAAGGTGCGGTAGACATTCTCTCAGATCTTACTTATTCCAGATCCTTTGAAGATGTCTAAGGGGGGTAGTCAGAGGCATGTCCAAACACATATTTGATACATGCCCACATCTTGTAGTAGTTAGTATTCCATACGTGACAGGTTGCAAGCCCATCGCCGCCTATAAGAACACTAACTGGTTTCCTCACGATGTTTTCCTTCACAGTTTAGAGCACGTGTTAAAGCACATACTTATAAATTTTACGAAACCCAAAATCCATTGATGCACGGCCGGGATTCAAACCCACAACCTTCGGATTGAAAGTCGAGGTAGAACCCCATTCGGCCAACACTGCTCACTTTACTAATCAATTTTACTAATATTTTTTTTTTTAATAATCATAATCACAAAGCTTGTCACATACAAACGAGTGCGACAAGTTTATATCAAGTGACAAAAACGACTATGGAAATGAATTCCGACAGCGTATCTCAGAAAGTTCATAATTTGTATCATATCCACCCAGCCAGATGTGGTGACGTCACGGAGTGGCGTGACCGACCGGGTGACACCCGAAACCGACTTTGATGTTGTTCTTTTACAAAAGTCGTAAAACTTTGCTTGTTATAATATAATGTTTAATTTTATGCAGAGGACATTGTTTCGCATTTTCAGCTTCGTATTTTGCTTATTACATCTTGTGACGCAAAATGGAGGATTAACGGCTCCCTGACTGCTAGGCTGAAGATTCAGATTACAAACTTTATTTTTTGGCATAATTATTGTCAGCAGTTTATTTTAAACTGACTTTTATGAAACAAAAGTGACGTTGGATGTCGAGATTTTAAAGATTTATTTTCGACTCGCGTTGCTACCGGTAGAAAAAGTAGGTATACTTATAGCATTTGCTATAATTTAAAATCAATGACAATTACTGCCCATTCTGTTTTTATTCAAATCTGTTAGTCAGGGTCTCTCTCTCGGGGTTATCTGGGTGAAGAAGTATTACCTTTAGTACCAAATATTCATAGGATTTATCTATTAGATAGATATTTAGTGTAGTATTCAGAGGCCTACAAAGACCTGGGTAAACATTTTGGTAATTTGGTCTTAGATTGCAAAAATAGGCTCTCCACTTTATTTTCGCTTGTTCTTTCTGAGCGGCGCTATTAGGAGGTTGGTCTATGAAGTGGCGCGAAGATTTTCGTAATAGCTTTTTCGTAAGTTCAAAAATATCACAGGATTTCTTTCTTGGCGCAGATTCTACCTGTGTTTCAATTGATACCTACCTAATGGGTCGTATCCATCCTCTGTTATCTAACATAGATAATTATGTAATGTATCGTTTCAGACACTTTAAAAGGGCAAAGTGCGTATTATCTAACAATATTCAAGACCTTACAATAATTACACTTTGGAATGTCAAACGAAACTGACACAAAAATAAACCAAACTATTAGTTTATTTTCAACATGTAAACGAGTCATCATGCGTAAACAGTTCAAGTTGCATCCGCCCAATAAACGTCACTTTGACACGCCAACACGTCACGGTGACAGGTAAGTGACAGTGACATGTCGATGACACTTGTTTTGGCGGCAACAGGCGGCTACTGTGAATAATGAGCTGCGTGTAACCGTTGCTAACACATCGACCACTTTGTTAAAAGCTTTTTCGATTTATTTTGCAATTTATCTTTTCGAGGGTTGTTTAAGTAAAAATAGAATGTAGACGTCGACTAACGGCATTGATTTGTTTAGTACTTTTTGTGTAGCAATTACGAGGCGAGGAATATAAAAAGTTTTTAGTTTAATGGATGTTCAAAATATTATCAATTTAAAAATAAAATAAGTACCAGTGTTTTGGGCACGCTTCCGGCTGACAGTGACCTGGATCAGTTGAGCTATCTATAGATCGTTTCTAACGATCCTTAGATAGCTTGACTAATCCTGTTGTATTTTGTAAATATATGTAAATATGTAGTAGCTTAGTTTCAGTGGTAGATTATTAAATAATGTATGTATTTACAAACAAAAAGTATATAAGTAGTATATCAGTTATCTGGTTGATGATGCTGTGTGAAATGTCCAGCATTATTAACTTATTTATTTTATTTATGTAAACCATCTCCATTCCGCCGTATGAGACAAACGACACTAGCTTCCCCTCCCAGTTTGATTGCAGAGCGAATTGCCACTAGTCGAACAACTTGACAAAATGCTTGTGTTTTATGTATTTGTTTTATTGGATGAACTGAAAAGTTGCTATTTTAATCGCGTCTGGGGATTATTTATTTAATTAAGAGGGGATTTGTGTTACAATGTTGCAACGCAAGTTTAATTCGTTTTTAGCGGAAAATAAAAGGAGAGTGCGTAGAAACGGTTGTCTTATTAATCGGCCGTCTTATCCCTAGATCACGATGTCTGGATGAAATCATGATCAATTGCAATACAACCAATGTTATTATGTAATAACCTTTAAGTGTTGAGTATTACCAGGCACTAATTGTGTTGCAATAAAGCTTTTTAGAATATTTTTTAAAAATAAGGTTTTAGAATAGGCGCCCGAAACTTTGTTACAAAATCGATTTATAAATTAGGCCTATGTTCACATAAATCACATCTCATCTGCAGACATAAGAATCCTGAACAAAAATTCGAATGGTGGGTAATCTTAAGCGTAGAGTAAGTATATGTAGTTTTAAGAGCTCTATTTAAAAATATCCAATCCATTTCTGAAGAAGCTGGTACTTCCTTTGGATTGGGTGGCGCCCACATGTTCGCAGAAGGCGGCGTCACATCAAAGGCAACAATGTGCGCCAACAATGCACACTGTTCGCATTACTAATTAGAAGAACGCCTCTGACGTTGTCCGGGATTTATGCTCTTTATAAAGAACATCTGACTACCTTATGATCCTATTTGTAATGAAACACCCACCGGTCTAGCTAGAGTCTAGAGTCAAATGTCTGTAGGTGCAGCTATATGCATTTTAAAAATAATATCAAACAATAAAAAAAACCGGCCAAGTGCGATTCGGACTCGCGCGGGGTTCCGAACCATTATCTATAAAAACTGTTGTTTGGGATAATATTTATTTTATTCTGTTTTTAGTATTTGTTAATATAGCGGAAACAGAAATATATAATAATAATATGGGCGTGAAAGCGTAACAAACAGACAGACAGACAGACAGACAGACAGACAGACAGACAGACAGACAGACAGACAGACAGATAGACAGACTGACAGACAGAGTTACTTTCACATTTATAATATTAGTATGGATTATGTGACAATGTCTAACTATCACGGTTCATGAGTTACAGCCTGGTGACAGACGGACGGACAGACGGACGGACAGAAAGACAGACAGCGAAGTCTCAGTAATAGGGTTCCCGTTTTACCCCTTGCATACGGAACCCTAAAAATGTAAGGACCTGTCCAGGTTTGAATGAAGTATTATGACTTTGTTTTCTACACTAATATTATAAAGAGGAAACATTTGTTTGTTTGTTTGTTTGAATTGAATAGGCTCCGAAACTACTGGACCGATTTGAAAAGTTCTTTCACCATTAGAATCCTACATTATCTGTGATGAACATAGGCTATAAATTATTTTCAAAAAAATTAGAGATCCTTATGAAAATTGCAATAATGTAACCAAAGGTGTAAAAATTTTGAACATAAAATTCTTCATATCGCGTGCGCTGCGAAAACTATTGATGATAGAACAAAAAAATGTTCTACAATATTAAAGAACGTATCAATATCTACAAAAAAGTCAGCGATAGCATATGTCCAACTATTGTGGTTGTGTCAGAATAACAACATTTATAATTAAAAAAGAGAATAAAAATGCCGACCAAAAGCAGACCACATTATTCTTATTTTGGTATTTATTCTTATCCAAATAAATTCCTTCGTAGTAAAGGCTGTTTCAGTACCCGTCGATTACTTTTTGAATGATTGAAATCGGACATTTTATTCAAAAGTTATCATGAGTTTAAAAATGTAAGATACATCGCGACCACAGAATAAATATCAGTTAGTACGGTAGGACAAGTGTCTGGGTTAGTGATTAAGCTGAAATTTAGCATGGATAAAGATTATACCCCAGGGACGGACATAGGCTACTTTTTTCTTTAAATATAATTTATAAGGGGGCGTGAAAATAAGGGTTGCAAGTTTGTATGGGGAAAAAAGTTGAGCGACGCTGGGCGAGGTCATAAAGATGATGGGTGACCGCCACTTTTTGCTCTGTTTTTGCATTGCAGATTTTTTTGTTTTTTTTCTCATTTTGCATGATAAATGATTTTTAAATTAATTAAAAACATGTAACATGTATATTTCCACTCATCAATACATACGAAATTAAGTTTTTTTTTGTATAAGTATTAAAATACTTTTTCTTAGGCTTTGGTTCGAACGCCATCTATATCACCGAGGTCAAAACTGCTTTTTACTTTTTTTCTCCTACTATAGCGGAGGTCGAGATACGATCATTTTGAGTTTTGAAAGCTATTGGAGATTTTTGCTTAGACTTTTCGATGATTTTTATAGATTTTCAACTTATGTTATTTTACTGACGAAATCGCGGGTACCAGCTAGAAAATAAAATATTTTTCCTTGGCGTTGATTAGCAACGCTAGCAACGCCATCTATATTTTTCATTTTCACAACTAGGTAGCGTTGCGAGATCAAGAATACAGATCATTTAGCGTTTTGGAAATTAAAATAGGCAGTTTCATAGACGTGACGACTTAACCGATTGTCATGAAATTTGGAACGTAGATGCTTTAGCTTTTTTACTTGAATATATGCTTATCTAATTAAAAAAAATCAACCCATATGGATGTTTTACAGGGTGTTAAAGTTAGTATGGAAAATTTGATTCCTTTTTATTCACTTCAAACACAGTGTAAATAAACTTTAGGTAACACTCCTGCACTTGAATCCTAATAATGCGCAGACGAAGTTGCGCGGGTCAGCTAGTCTTATATACAAGTTATTTGAAACGTCAGACCATCTGATTTTTATTTCAACAAAAAAACTAGAATATATATAACTATATAAAACAATAATATAACTAATAAAATAAACGAATTTGTCCGCGAGCCAAATACAAATAAAACGATAATGGAGCGTATCACAATAATAATAAAACTTAAAATAAAACGGTCCAAAAATATCCAAAGCATGAATTTGTCGCAATAAAAATAATAAAGTGCTATCTCGGCAAATTATTTACGATTAGAAAGAGACGACACGCTGTGTGATGTACGGACTGATGATCAACGCATTAGTTCCACTAGGGATGTGCTTACACGTATCGACGTTTTTTATTTACATAATTATTCTTAACTACTATTTAAACTCTGACTGCAAAAAAAACGGAATAACGACAATACCTATTGGTGATCTTGGTTAAACAGATATCAACATTTTAGAATAAGCTAGTCATTATGCGATAAAAGTTAGCAAAAACACAGACTTATTTCAAGTTTTATTACACAAAACTTTTTTTAAAGAAGTGGTCTAATAAGTAAAGATTTTTCATTCTCAAAAGAATGATGATTCGAAAAATGTAGTGTTCTATTTGTTCCTCTACGGATTTCGTAGCACCGCTACGTCAGGTGCTACGAAAGGTGAGATTTTGCCTTCTTTTATGTTTTAATGATTGTATCTGCATCAAAAGTCAAAAAAGATTGAATACTGCACAAATTCTAATTTATTTTTTGAGAAAACTATACCGCAAGAACAACACTGATGCTATCAAAAACAGTCGGCTCTTTTGAGTTCCTGCTAATTGGTAGTGAAGCGGGACAGAGCTATGCAAGCAGTCTATTGTAAGACAGAGAGGGGAGATTACGGGGCGGGATACATCTTTCTTTCAGTAATTTACGATCCTCCTTTGACGTTTCATTGCTGACAGTTACTAGTGTTTTCGCCGAATACAACGCATTCATAACCCGAGACATAGAATAAATGATACTGCTACGCACAGATATGCCACTTGTTAAGTTAAAACATTTACGACAATTTAAAATATAGATAATAAATAATAAATAAAGCTGGACATTTCACACAGCATCATCTAGCCCCAAAGTAAGCAGAGCTTGTGTTATGGGTACTAGAATGACTGATAAACTACTTATATACTTTTTGTTTGTAAATACATACATATTATACATAGAAACACCCAGACCCGAGACAAATATTTGTAGATCATACAAACATTGGTCCCGCCGCGGGGATCGAACCCGCAACCTTGCGTCGCAGGCGGGCCTTCGCCCACTGCGCTACAGAGGTCGTCCGAGATACCTAGTTCCATTGATTCTGATCACTGCATGTTTGAAGCTTGGCCTCTTTGTAACACTACGAGTATTGTAAGTATTGTTGTAATTATTTCGTTTTAACCTACCACGCTTGGACTCTTCTTCTTCTTCCTGCCCTTATCCCACTTAAGTGGGGTCGGCACAACATGTTTCTCTCTTCCATTTCCCTCTATCACCCGTCATATCAGAACTCACTCCTTTCACAAACATATCCGCATTCACACAGTCCATCCATCTTTTCTTAGGCCTACCCCTACCGGTATATCCATCCACATTCATACTCAACACGTCGTGTTATATGACTCTCATCCCTCCTCATGACATGCCCGCCCATACCACGCCAACCTTCCACATTCAAAAAAAATCAGCAGCGCCGTATTCCCGTTCTTTATTTCATTCGTTTGATGAATATTCGGATGTTTCTTCCTACAAATTTCTGACTATAGGACCAATTTTTCGGTTTGGAATATTTGGTCCTAGGTTAGAACCGTGTTTTAACGTTCATCTTATCGACCAAATACAATGTAGCTCGTAGTAGGAGCCATTCGAATATGCATCAAACGAACGAAAAAACGAACCGGAAAAACCTCCAGATTAAAATAGCTTTCAAATTATATTGATAAACCTACTGAAATGTAAATTTGTAACACCTATCATAGGTAAAATCTCTGTATATAAAAATGAATCCCTAGATCTCTTGGTCACGCCATCACGCGTGAACGGCTGGACTGATTTCACTAATATTTTTTTTGTTGTGTTTGTTATTGTCAGGAGAAGGTTCTTATGACAGAAAAAAAAAAAAATTGCGCGGAAAAAATTAATCCCTATATCCGTTGGTCACGCCATCACGCGTGAACTGCACCGAATAATGGACCTGGCTGGACCGAATAATGCGCAGACGAAGTCGCGCGGGTCAGCTAGTACTTTATAATAACTTAATTACATACAGCAGTGACAGTGACATAGGCCTAAATATAAAAAAATCTGCGAGTTTACAATCCATTGGAGTATATTTCTGTCCAAGTTTCGGTCTGTGATTGTGTTTCTGTACAAAGGCAGCGATGGTTCGTTAACACCGCGAAAGTGCCGGCAGTATAATTTGAATCGTTTAGTTTTCCTGGTTTCGGCGATTAATTAATAGTTCTCGGGCTAGAGCGTCGGATATTTGAAGCGCTTTCATCGGACTTTCCTTTGATATTTGATTGATTTTCTTTTTCTTTGTTGCGACTGCTTTGATGATTTGACCTAGAACATTTTTTTCTTTCACTAGATAATTCTGTTTTTGGAAAATAAATCTTATTTCACGCGACATTTTGAAATTATTTTCTTCTAACAGTGTAACTTAGGTCTTTCTTAAACACTTTACTTTTCCGGGGCAAAAAATAATCCGAATAATTCGGGTATACGTTTCAGCATTTGTGTGAAGGAGCAGCAAATATCTATTCATCTAAAATTTTTAAAAGCACTAATACAATCGACCTTCACCAAACCAGCTTCAAATAACCTCTATCTAAATCTAAATACAGTTAATTATGGTGTGTCCTTCAAACCACTTTACACCTAAGAATTTAAGTTTAGCCTATTGAAGTCTAACCTAACATTACAAAGAGAGAAATCAATAAAAACCGGAAACCTTATCTCAAACACGCATACTATTGTAATTATTCGATACCACTGAAACTACGTTTTTATACATCTGTAATGGAAAGTCAATTAATGCTGCGCCGGCGCCGATTGGCCACAGAATAAGCACCACTAGTGATTGGTCGCGAGTTAAAATCGTAAAAGCACCCTCCCTGCTTCCTCCACGCCAGCCTGCGATAAAGTGTTTGAAGTTGAAATCTTGTAGGTAGTTCAAACTATAGTTAATTTAATTTTCATTTAATTGAAATTAAATAAATAATGCTGGACATTTCACAATATATGATACTCAGTAGTATTCTATAAGTACTACTCTTAAAAAAATTCTAAGTATGAATGAAAGAATGAAAAGTATGAAGGCTTCAAACTGTTTTTATCTCAATAGTTGATCTTACATATATTTTTTTATAGTTTTTATTTCGACTTTCTATAGGCCATTTAATTTAAATGCATTCGACGGTTTAAAAGCACGGTCTTCAATGTAGGTACCGAAACTGCATATTTTTAAGTCGAAACTTTCCTATTATAAAATTCAGTGCGCTGGAATTGAACCTAATGTATATGTGTATGACGACCTCTGTGGCGCAGTGGGTGAAAGCCCGCTTGGGACGCAGAAGGTTGCGGGTTCGATCCCCGCCGCGAGATAAATGTTTGTATGATCTGCAGATATTTATCTCGGGTCTGGGTGTTTCTATGTATAATATGTATGTATTGACAAACAAAAAGTTTTTTTTTTTTTTTAATTAAATAGGTCAGCATTTGACCTCCCTCTGCCTGATGTTAAGCAGTAGTGAGGTCTAAGATGGAACATGCTTTCCTAGAAGGAACCTATTTACTCTTGATTTAAAGACCCCTATATTGTACTTTTCGGGAAATACGGTACCCGGCAATGAGTTCCACAGTTTGGCAGTGCGTATGAAAAAAGTGGACTCAAGTACACAAGTGAACAAAGTATATATAGTACTTATACTTATCAGTTATCTGGTTCCGATAGTACCTACAAGCTTTGCCTAGTTTGGGGCTAGATGATGCTGTGTGAAATGTCCAGCATTATTTATTTATTTATATATTTATTTATGTAATTATTACGTTATTTGGTCTGAGCCAATTG
This sequence comes from Epirrhoe tristata, assembly GCA_951394285.1. NCBI lineage: Eukaryota > Metazoa > Arthropoda > Insecta > Lepidoptera > Geometridae > Epirrhoe > Epirrhoe tristata. The sequence continues at coordinate 10,043,012 of OX596153.1, forward strand.
TTGCAAAAGCCTAGCTAGTTCATGTAAAGGCTTAACTCACACATAGGCCTAGCCAATCAAGTGACGCGGTCGTAGCACCCGCCCAGGGGTAAACAAACTTGGGCTTGCATTATAATCGCTAATGTTTATCTAAGTCAAACAAAATAAAATGGATGAGAAACGGTAAATATTGAAAAATCTTGAATATTTAACAGGTCGTCTGTTTAGAGGGGTTCAGATATAAGTGTAGTGATGTGTAGAGCCATGAGACGAAAATTAATAGTTTTCAAAAAGTCACTAGATAGAGGTTTTAGCAGTTTTATATTTATTTTTCTTACCACTATTTTATTTTTTCGGACGGTATCAAAGAGAAAAACAAACTGAGGGGCTGGGAGCATTTTTTTTACCGTCACGGCCGTCACAATGCGAAGTGCGCAGCCGCGAACAGTCCATAGATTGTTACATTGTTAGTACGGAAGAAAGTTTGATTTGAATTTAAAATTCCCAGTATAGAAAAGCACTCTTTGCTTCGTTCCAACCGAGTGTTCTACGACACTCACGTACTTTTTGTCATTTTGATTGTGACGGAGTGTCTGACCATTTGAAGTCTTTCGTCATGGTTAATCAACTAAACAACAAACCGAAACCATTCAACTTGTCCTGCAAAGCACGGAAATGCCCCAACATGTTATGTTAACATTAAGAGACATCCGTTAGGCCTGGCGCGGCGGCAGATTCGGCTGAGGATCTCAAAAGGCGCAAATATATAAATCTTGATAGGGTTTATATATTTGAACCATTTGGGGTTGAGACCCTAGGTCCGTGGGGTTCTGGAGCCCTTCGGGTTTTCAAAATTCTTTCAGGGCGTCTGGTCGAAGCGACGCGTGATTCGAGGGCTGGCTCATTTTTGGCTCAAAGGATCAGCATTGCCATCCAGCGTGGTAATGCCGCCAGTGTTTTGGGCACGCTTCCGACTGACAGTGACCTGGATCAGTTGAGCTATCTATAGATCGTTTCTAACGATCCTTAGATAGCTTGACTAATCCTGTTGTATTTTGTAAATATATGTAAATATGTAGTAGCTTAGTTTCTGTAAATAAATGTTTTTTTTTAAGAGAGTACCTCCAAACTTACTTTGGCGATCCATACTTTGCCTGATTGGCTCCCTACTGGAGCCAGTCTATTTACATTTTAGATATAAAGCGCGTAATGTACGTAAATCAAATGAAATGAAATCAGTAATTTATAGCTTCAAAACCCCAAACATTGTCTATCACGCTGTGGATCTGGAGGAGAATGTCATCTAGCTCTTGTATCTATATAAATAGGTACTTAAAAACATATATTTATCAAAAAATTACATAAGTAGTAATTTATGATCTAGGCCCATCTACATTATGTGTTATCCATTTGGTCTGAACATCGCTAACTTCTTCGAGCTTTCGACTAACCGATCGCTTAGCTTTCAATTCAATCTTCCGCCTTCTCGCTAACTTATTAGTAGATTTTTTCCGGTGGTGTCCCATCTGTCCGGCGACCCCCCACGGCGACAGGCCGCCGACAATCGGCCCGCTACGCAAACAGCTACCGCGTCTTTGGCCCTACGACCACTCGAGTGGCACTCGGTGATCGCTTCTGCTTCTTCAGATGGTAATATAACCAGGTACCTGTGCGGTCAGTGACCTATGGTGATATGCCACTTGATGAAATTCAATTAGTTTTCTTTTTCTTATCTTGTAATTAGTTTGATCTCTCAAACCAATGTTAAAGTATTCCTCGAAACCATAAAGGCTATTTTCGTTAAATTAGTCACCTTCCTAGATCTTTTATGATTAAATTGGTCATCACTACTAAGCGAGAATTTCATTTTCATTGGTGCGTGGGTGCTGAAGAGTAACTAAGTGATTTTGTTTACCGTTATGTCGGTCTGTTTGTCCGTTACTGAGGACAACTCAGTAACTCAGTAGTTACTCCAAGAGTTCTTGGAGTAGCTGGGAAAGCTTCTCATAAAATTCGGAAAATTTTAATAATCTAGGTGTCTTTTCTATGATATGATTTTTAAATGAAAATGGATAGTTCACCTTGGGCTACTGGTTGCAAATTCTTTAAGACAACGCTGTGGACTCAAACGGAGCTTGTTAACAAAAATAGAGAGGCATTTATTGATAAATCAAAGCAACATGTCAAGATAGGTCCAAATGGCACCCTGTTAAGCCAGCTGGCCTTATTAACCCCTATAAGAGTGTCAACTGTCAAACTATTCGGCCATTACTCATGCGTCGCTAATTATCGACACATCCCGACCCAGCACCGGCGCGTGCCGCGAGGCAGAGGCTCTGAAACTTTAAGAAGATGCGCCTGGGCATATATCTCAGAGATCCTGTACGCTTATTCTTCAGCGCCAAGGAACAAAATATCATAATTATCTTGAATGAATAAATGATCCAGCAAGAGAAGCTGTCAAGGAGCATGACGTAAGAATTGTCGTTTTGACATACGTCCTGGGGTTAAAAATTCATACAAACACCTTGGGTATAAATATTAGAGATGTAGTGATATTGATGTTTACGCGTAGGTATTCTAAGAACGCAATTGAAAACTCGAGGGGAGTCTCGATTGGTGCGAAGTGTCCATCCTATTCGAAGTCGAAAGTATTCAATATTCTCTTGCACACTTGTAATAGTTTGAGCATCTCTGGCTGTGAATGTCGCGTTGGCTCCGTTGCAATTTGTAACAGAGGCAGTTCCGGAGGTGATTCTGATTAGTATTTGTGTTGTGTCGCTATTTATAGACAGCAGCTGGACCTCATAATGGTATTTGTGGAGTATTTTAATTAGCAACACTGCCCGATTGATTTTAAGCTTGCTTTGTTTTTAACGACGAGCTGTTATTGCCACTCTTGCTTCAAAGGACTTAGTGAAATAACGCGTTTATGTTTTTTTGATAGATGACTCATCGTCTGTATCATCATCATCATCAATACCACTTTTGCAAAGACAATAAGATAGAAAAATGTGGGGTCAGCACAAGTTATTTCAGTCTTCACACATTTACCTGGTCTCTACTAGGGACCATTGTTAGGATAGAGGCTTTCTTGAGGACTTTGCTACAATCTGCAACCTTTGACTCTCTACTTTGGCGCACTTTATTTTGTAAAATGCCTTGTGGGACATAAGAGACCACACTGGCTTTGCCTTGTCAGATAGTTTGAAGACTTCTCATTTCATCTCAGACGACCTCTGTGGCGCCGTGGGCGAATGCCCGCCTGCGACGCAAAAGGTTGCGGGTTCGATCCCCGCGGCGGGACCAATGTTTGTATGATCTACAAATATTTGTCTCGGGTCTAGGTGTTTCTATGTATAATATGTAATGTATGTATTTACAAACAAAAAGTATATAAGTAGTATATCAGTCATCAAGTACCCATAACACAAGCTCTGCTTACTTTGGGGCTAGATGATGCTGTGTGAAAAGTCCAGCATTATTTATTTATTTATCTAGCCTATCTTATTATTATTTTGTCATCTATCAGCATGTTCGTTCGTATTTAAATCGTAAAAGTAATTCATCATCTCAATCTGATTGATTGTCGGCTTATCAATTACAAGCTATTTATTTGACAACGGGATTAAATGATTCATTGATCATTAAACTAGGTACTTGTAGTTTGAATCAAAGGCTGGAAAAGCAAATTATCTACTAAACTCATTAATGCTTGTGACGCAGTAGGTTGCGGGTTCGATCCCCGCCGCGGGACTAATGTTTAAGTATGATCTGTAGTAGTACTTGGTATGTCTTTCTACTAACTTGAGATTGGAGTTGGAGGTTTGGAGAGTTCGGAGATAAGACGAACAACTTCTTCAACTGCAGAAATATGAATGAGACGGCACATGGACGACCGACGACTGATGATGACGGTGTCAGCTACAGATCTACAGATGTTTGTCTCGGTTCTGAGCGTTGCTATGTATATTATAATGTATGTATTTACAAACAAAAAGTATATAAGTAGTATATCAGTCATCTAGTACTCATAACACAAGTTCTGCTTACTTTGGGGCTAGATGATGCTGTGTGGAAAGTCCAGCATTTTTTATTTTATTATAATTCAGAAACCCACTTTAATTAAAGTTGTAGTGGTAGGTATGTTGTCTAGGAAACCTAGACAGTAGACAGCCTGTTATTCGTGGACATTATGACCGGGCCTAGTGTTTTCCTAGCTTTTAAAAATTTTGTTCAGTCGTGTACAATAATATAACTAATGATTTTTTTGCATGGTTATCTTAGAGTACTAAGATATCCCTTTAATCATCATCATCATCATCAGCCTATGGCAGTCCACTGCTGGACATAGACCTCCCCTAGTGCGCGCCATTGCGCCCTGTCTTCAGCTCGACGCATCCAGCCGGCATCCTCTCTTCTGCCGGTAGCCTCTCTTTAATAAACTCTTTGGTCATCAGAGAAGTTAGTCAAAATTCCAGATACTAATTTGTCATTGCATTACCTACATGGTGATTTAATATTTTAAATGTTATTACTTTGCAAGTACCGTTGCGTGTGCGCAGACGGTAGCTGTGTGGGGAGGGTGAAGGGGAGGGGGAGGGGTATTTGCCGCCATTACGCTGTTGACAGTGCGGGCTCGACTAATGCGTGCGCAAACAGTCGCTCGCTCGGGAAGAGATTTGTAAGGGAATTAATAGTTATGATGATGCACGCCCTTTAGATAAAATAAAATAAAATAAAAAAGCCTTTATTGCTACTACCTTAATACTATTTTACATTTTATTTACAATAATGTTGCTTACTTCATAATAGGATGACGCCCTTTAGATAGGCTTTTTTAATAATGTCCCGCGCGGCATAAGATTTGAGAATCGTGCTTTTTCCACAAGTTATAAGTATAAAAAAATCATTTTTTTTATGCCCAGGTGCAGACCGCTTTGTTCATGAATGTGTTGTCCTTGTATCTGGGCTGCCAAGACGAGCAATGGAACTAGTACCTACCCAGTTTTGAAACATATCGTCGTATTTTCGAACCGACAGCTTTCGTCAGACTATTTTATTTAAAATTGGTAAAATACGATCTCAAATAATTGTGTATTTTTGCGTGTGATTTCCGACCATATATTTATTTATTAGCTACTTCCGTCTAAAAATATATGTATAATGAAACTTTAAGCTTTCTCATGACACAAATAGTGCTGCACCTATACAGGTAGAGTATTTGTCGATAGTCGTCGGCGCAGATCTAAATGCTTGGCTCCGGTAGCGCAGGCTCCAGAAAAACAAACACGACGGAAAAGTGCTGTGCCGTGTCGGGAGAAAGATTGAAAAAACATAAGGTTTTCTATTTTAAATAAATAGTATTTTAATATGAAATTTGAATAGATTTTTAAGGTATACAATATATTTCATAGACCTAGTTGGGACTACCTTTGAAAAATTAAAAAATAAATTCGCATTGGTACTTTCAGATCGGATGCCGATCATAACCCGGAGAACATAGACCCTTCAAACAATGGCTAATTGACAGGAAACTGTAACATTATAAGTAATGTTTGCCGACGCGCTTAGCCCGGCTCCTAGCGATGGCGGCGCTTACTTAATCCTTATTAGACCCTACAAATGGCCTGATAAGTAGATATGTGTTTACATGGCGAGACAACGAGCAAATACTTTTTTCTGAACTGCAGATTTAAGCTTGTTTAGATCAAGGGTGAGAACTGAGAAAACAGCATCAGTGCTGTGCGCAAGCGGTAGATATGCGCAGTCATTGGAAATTTCTCGCAGTTATATACGTCTACTGAATAATTATAGGTCAGTTTACCTTAATTGTCCGCTTTCTGCACACGGCTGTGTTTTTATTTTTTTCTTCACCTGCATTAAATAGATTACTAATCCTATGCTTTTCTGTACCTACTAACAAGCTAAAAATTAAAGAAAACCTACCCATAGAACCTATAAATAATGATATAATAATAAATCAAGATTTTTTAATCAATGAATATGAGCCTAGCCTATTTAGTTTGTCAAGTTCAGTAGCGTTGGGTTGTTTGCGCTGCGCCCGCGCCGACGCCGACGCAGTGCGCAGCCCGAGTATGCCTCTGTTGACTCTGCGACCGCAAACAATGAGGACAAACAGACAAACGAGCGGCTGTTTGTACCATTAACTTACGAGATTGCCAGTCTGATATTATTTTATTGATTGAAAGTAAAAAATGAAAAACTTTTAGTTATTTGTAAATAAATATTTCTTGTTTTATCTTTAATAATTGTCTTTATTTGTTACACTAACAAATGAAAAATGTTAGGTCTTTACATCTATACTACATTATTTACAAGTATATGCGTAGTAAGTACATCCAACAGGGTCGGCCTTGTCCCCAGGAAAAACAAGTCAATACTATGTACACGTACAGTATGTACATCTGATATATTATAATAATTAACAAATTGGGCGTTGTTTTTGCAAATGCTTTAAAACATATTTACCATTTAATTAGCTATTTAGTAAAAGTTTTCTATTTCAAAACTAATCATGTTCATAATCTAACATTTTCACATAATTAGTCTCAAAAAGGCGACAAGCCGATTAGTTTTATAACGTTAATGAACGTGGGCATGGCGCGTGCTGGCTGACGCAGGGCGGATAACCTATCGATAACCGAAGATAATCGCCGACCTCTCGATATAGTCAACGCGACGTTGGCGCGCCACATCCCTATTTTCTAAATCATTGTGTTATAAAGCGTCTTTCGCATAATGTCTATTGAAACAAGAGTTTACGTTGACTTAAGATAAGATACCGTAATACCTGTAGTTCAGACGTTTATATTCGCTATTCGCTGTACCTAAAGAGCAAATACCAATCTTCAAGGGAGATACTTACCTGTATATTTTGTCGGCTACGCAACCAATTTCTACAAACTTACAGCTAAGCAGGCACCACTTCCCTCAGATCAAGTTCTTCAAGTGTGTTTTGAAGTTGATAGGACCTACGGATTGGAAGTCGAGAGACCCCACTCGTCCAACACGGCTAACCTATTATGACATAGACATTTTGACAATTTGAATTAGAATCTGATGAACCAGATGTAATTCAGTAATATCTCTAGGTAACAGCTTAATTACTTCTTTGCTAAAAATATGGGTGCAAATTTTAAGTTTCTTAATTTGATTTCCAAAAGTGCGGCGCGGTCAACATTTGTACATAATACATTCGTAAATGCTAAACTAGCATGGCTTTTCAAATAAGTAAATTTTTCATTAGGTTAGGTACCTGATTGACTGGAAGAACTGCATAATCTGTATGGCTGTCATTAATAAACACGAACTAGGGTGGTATTAGCGCTAATCCAAAGCATAAGGCTGTAGTAGGTCAATTACGTATTAATAAACAAAGACCAAGGAGGAACTAAGCTAATTCGACTCTACTCTCGGAGTAGGAGTTACTCCTAGGCGCCACCTAGTATAGAGATGGAGTAGGCAGACGTATCATGAATTTTGACATTTTTACGTCACAAAAAAAGGTTGTGCAAAGAGGATGGATTATGTTGATGATTTGAGGAAGAATTGAATGAGGATGGATACCAGTTTCAAAAATGTGGCGAGTGAAAATTTACAAGAATCTATTGGACGATCTCGAAAAACTGAACTTAAAATCCAAGTAACACTGCATAGGTATAGATTTTGTGGTGAAAAACCATTCGGATTAGCAAGAAACAATAAAACAGTTAAAATGACTAAATACTTTTTTATGATTAAACATTTTTTGGTCGACAATGAACACCAAAAAGTTTTAGAAGAATAAAACCTCTTTGAATAAAACAGATTGTCAAATACAAATTATTGTCTATCTCTGTCATTCATATAATTAATGACAGAGATAGACAATATTTTGAATGATAATATCATTCGTTCATTCACTCTTTTTCTACTAATCCCGATGTAAGGAATGTATTACTCATTCGAGGCTACTACCAGTTTATTAATAACATCAAAATATTCAAGTTGCTCCTTCGTTACTAAAGAAGTAACAAGTCTGAGAGTAGTCTCGTATTAAGCTAGAATTAGGGTAATCTAATTAATAAGGCCGTAAAACATTACCTACTTACTTTGTAGGTTTGCAAATCTTGAAAGTTCCAGAATGATAATACCACATTCGTTTGACAATCAATTGTTTTTCAGTAACATAAGACTAGTGACGCGCGTCGCCCTATCGTTCATCGATAACCCGCGCCCTCTGAACCGACGATAAACCGGTAAGTGCAACTGAGCTACACTAATGAACAAGGGCAGGTAATATATTATTTTAATTACCGAATACTGTTAAAACACGGAAAAATATTTTAATAAGGTTATCTTAGTGGACCTTATGTAGCTTTGAAATTTTAGATTATTGTGATGCAGACGATTGTGGAAGTAGATATTTAGGAGCGGCGCCAACCGACGCCTGCGGCCGGAGGCGATCTTTTCTTATTACCATCATCATACCAGGCTTTTAACTACGTAGGTTAATCTAAAGCAGCGACTGTTGAGTCAAGCACATATTTTTATATTCATATTTCTTTTAATGGCTACATTCCGCAATAGTTATACTGAACGCTAACGGTTGGGTTGTATTCACTTTCATGATACACATAGCTCTTTTATCTGTTAACGAGACAACCCTGGTGATGGTGCTACTTGCCGTTTTGCATGTTCATTATTATTTTTCCTTCTTATACTATGAGTAAAGTGATAATCGCTGTAACTGCAGAAGATAGGTAAAAGTGAATGACGTACGCGCGTGGCGACCTGGCGATGACCTGCGATCGTTCGACGTGGGAGACTGACCCGCGCTATCGGCATCGTCACCACACTATATAGTACGATAACGAATAGTCAATGAAAATTCGCAGTCTAGGTGAAGTAAACACCGCTATTTTATGACTACCAAAAAAAAAATAAGGACGGTTGCAGAAAATGATAATGGCATGGTCAGTTTTTTAAAATTATCGAGGATTGTCAACCAAAACCGAACAAAATTTTAAGAAAGCTGAACAAATAAGTACTAGACTACAGACTCTCATTCTAACTATGCTCTCGTACCATCCGATCCCCAGTCAGTAAAACCGCAGTAGCTATCAAAAATCCACGTCTGACTCGTCTCGTCTTCTTTTGAGGTTATAATTTTTTTTTTTTTTTTTTTTTTTAGTTTAACCACATAAATGTTTAGATCAGTAACAGACATCGAGACCACGGTTACATTTTTCTGGTAATCAAAAAATAGGGGTGTTAGATTAGTCTTCGCTGCACAATATAAATTTTAACGGCTTGTTCACCGTGACCAATTGACCATCCCATCTCTACGATAAAATAGAGTAAAGTGTTATTTGAGTTAATAAAAAAGCAATTTTCTACCACCGCGATAAAAATAAAAATCATCTCCTCAAATGTAATTTTACTTGACTTACTCTATTCTTCCTATGAGATAATGGTCATGGTAAGCAGGCTGTGATGCTGGAAATTTTGTAATCGCCAAATATTCCTATCCCAGCTTATTTTCCAGACAGAAAATTCCTAAAAAACATGATGTAAACCTATCAATTTTCTATTTTAGAAACTTTATTTTAGGGCCATCAATGCGCGTTTTTGATAGGATTCATCATTGCTCGGTTCGGCTCTTTCATTGGTATATTTTAGTACTTTTTGTTATGACCTCTGTAGTGCAGTGGGCGAAGGTCCATCTGCGAAGCAGAAGGTTGCAGGTTCGATCGCCGCGGCGTGACCAATGTTTGTATGATCTACAAATATTTGTCTCTGGTCTGGATGTTTTATATGTTTAATACCTTTATATTATGTAGATTAGATTATAGCTACGATTATGTATTGACGAACAAAATGTATATCAGTCATCACAGGTGATGCTGTGTAAAAAGTCCAGCATAATTTATTTATTTATTTACAGGTGTATTTTCAGTTTTCAGCGCTACTCTACATAAAATAAGCTGGAACTTCAAAAAGTTGACTATTTCTATTTTTTGTGAAAGTTTGGTGGATATTTTTGTAATTTATACATATTTCGAATGTTTACGAGCTGTGGTGAAGTGTTCGTCTAGACGCAACAGGTGGACTTTCGATCTTATCAAGAGTTGCGACAAATGTAGCGAGATCCGAAAGGGTTCGTGCCGGATTGAGTTGTCTTTCAGAGTTCCGTAAAAGGTTACTAAGGGATTTTAGATGACTGTAAATAATGATTTGCAATAAAAATAATATTATGGAAAATATAAATAATATTGTCGGGTTTAGGCCTAGGATGGTTTTCTGTCAAGGATATATTTTATGGTTTAGAAAGGAGTGAGTTGTGTGATCACAGAAGAAAATGAGAAGTAAAACATGTTTTGCCGACACTAGTTAGTGGGATAAGGTGAAAAGATTTTTTTAATTTGATTATCAGTCAGTAATAAATATCCTTTATAAACAGGTTCACGACTGTATCCCCAAGGTGCGGTAGACATTCTCTCAGATCTTTTTTATGTATTCCAGATCCTTTGAAGGTGTCTAAGGGTAGTCAGAGGCATGTCCAAACATATTTGATACATGCCCACATCTTGCAGAAGTTAGTATTCCATACGTGACAGGTTGCAAGCCCATCGCCGCCTCTAATGTATAAATAACTAAGTTAATGAAATGAGAGGTAAATTTCACCTCTGTGGGATAAAAATTACTTAGATAATGTAGGATTCTATTGAAGAAATATTTTTTTTTCGGTAGTTTTTTTTTGCTCCACTTTTTGCACATGCGCCATTTTTCATTGTTATTTTTTTGTGTAAAAATTAGGGAAACAATTTGTAGGAAATATCGCGGACTAGGACGGCCTCAGGAAGTTTTTAACTGTATTCGTTACAAAAAAATATAAATTATTAGTTTTGAATACGATGTTTTTTTATTATTAGTAAAGGGTTCTTTCTTAGTCTAGTTTTAATCAGTGCCTACAATAAAGTAGGTGTACAATAAAGCGATAATCTATCTATATATCTAAGTAGTTTGAATAACGACATTGTGTCATTATTTTTCTTCTCGTATCCCGTAGGGTTATGTGAGGCATGTTATGTGGTGCACAACATGTTCTCTTCTTTCACTCTCTCTCCCCTACTCTCCCTATCCTCCATCGCGTGCCCTTTTCTTTTTTTTATAGTTTTAACTATACTTTATGGTAAAGGTATTATAACTACCGTAAATAAATGATTTGTTTAAAAATGGCGCAACTTGTATGCAATCAGAAATTAATGATTCTTGTTTTTCAGCGCAGTTTATATGACACAAGACCGCGATAGGTTGAGAGATCAAGTGGAGGCCTTTGCCCAGCGGTGGGAGACGTTAAGCTAGTTTTAATAATTAATTAGGTTTATCAAATTTCAGCTGATGAGTAGGTAAAAAAGAAACTTTAAAACAAAATTACCAGAATCCATAGCGTATCCCACGGCGGCGGCTGCTGCGTGCAGCGCACCGTACTCTTTCCCGTCCATACCGCCCAGCATCGCGCACTCTCACTGCACCACACACCACACTGTCGGCGCCACCGCCACGCGCTGACTGCGGCCGCGGCGCCGGCGCACGCACCCCCGCCCCGCCTGCCCGCCGCCATTGGCGCGCGTCGCCCAATCACCGCGCTCCATTTCAAACGCTTTCCTTTTTCCATGTCGCGTTCTATTTGAAGCGTGTTGATGCATCTTCGTGTTTCTCCGCTGGATTTTGAACTTTGTTAGTGTGAATTAGAGTTGGAAATTGCGTAGTTTGTGGGGAGAAATATGTCTGTTTTCCCATTCGGTCGGTTGCGCTCGGGCGGGAGCGCGACGAGAGCCGAGGAAAATGCGTGCCGGTCGAGTAGGCAGGGTACCACTACGCTGGTGGGAGAAGCCACGTATAGCTACTTTATGTAACTGTGACGAACGCACCGTGTATATGGCGTTTGTAATTGGTATTTTTATGTTCGTTAAATTGTATTTCTAACACGCTTATGGTTTCACTTCTACTCGGCTAAATTAACACACGTGTATTATGTTGGTTCAGATTTTCTTCGGTTATTTGAGTACTACTTATACCTAGGTACTTTCCTAAGCGTAACCTACCACATGCCTTTACGATAATTATTTATGCATGAGCTGACCCACTTGACACAAATCTGTAGGTACCTATTGACATTATAGGTAATGGTTAGCTTAGTAAATTATTTAAAATGAAAGTCGTTTTACATGCTCCTAGGAACCTCTAAGTTTCAAAGTAACGTTTAAAGTAAGTACAATGAAATGTATTTTTGAGGCAACTCTACACTCTACAGGGACGCTCCAGTTTCTGGAATATTCATAAGATGGAGTAGTCTTGCTCAGCACCTCATCCTTTCCTTGTTTTTTCCTTGTTGCCCTGGTTCTTCACGGCATTGGTCGCGAAGGAACAGGAGTAGAGTCACCTAGTTTTAAGTCGTTTCAAAGTGATCCCAGCGGTCCTACTGAATAAATGCTATTTGACTTTGACTTTTCAAGCCTCATTTACAGAAAAACCATTTTCAAAGTTGTGGAGCTGACTACGCCAGTAGGTACATATTCAATCAGACACGTCAAACCATGCAAACATTCCTCTCATCAGGTCAACGTGAGTTAGAAAGTGTTCAGAGTTAATAGGCAGATTCTTTATGTAAGTATAAAGTGTTGTTGAAACCAAGAAAAACAATATAGGCTCAAATAGTAATCATCTCCCTGCCCTTAAATCATTTACCTTTATGGGGTCGGCACAACAGGTTTTTAGCTTATTATGATTCATTGTTTTATTGTAAGTAGGTATAATAGCACTGTCACCAAATTCATACTATCCATACTTCCATACTAATATTATAAATCTGAAAATAAGAAGATAAGTGAGTTTATATGTTACGTTGCCCAAAACGCAATCTAATTTTTGCTGTGGCGCCATCTATCATGTAGTAAAATGTCTCTGTCTGTCTGTCTGTCTGTTTGTTATCTTTTCACGCCTAAACCACTGAACAGATTATGCTAAAATATGACATGGATAAAGATTATGTCCCAGCGACAGACATAGGTTATTTTTTTTTTCAAAAATAATCATGGATGGCGTGAAATAAGGGTTGAAATTTTGTATGGGGACTTAAGAATAAGAATAATAAAGAACTTAAAGTGAAGTTCCAGTTAAAGGCGACTAGATGGCGTTGCTAACCTATGGCTAGAGGTTGAGATGGCGCTATTATTGCATTTTTTAAAGTTTCAGAAGATTCTTGCAGTTTTTAGTTCTATTTAGAGGTTTTCAAGTAGGTATTACATTGCTGACGAAGTCGCGGGTGCCAGCTAATAATTCATAATCTAAAAAGGTCACATCTGCTGTTCACCAGTCACAATCAAACTGAGAGCAAACTAGAAATTATTCAGGTTTACTTATTTTTATTAGGTAGAGTAGGTAGAATTCGCTGCCATAGTACCCAATGATATTTTAAATCCTATTTCGCACTAGAGAGGTACCCTAGAGTCCAGAGGTTCTATTGAATAAATACTTTTTGATTTTGCCTTTGATAGGTTTTGATGTAGTTTGAACTTGAACAGTAGGTACCTACACAAGCCTCGGTTCAAAGGCAACACGTGACACTGCAGTAGCGAGCAGCAATTAGAGCAGCGTGCATAATTCTGCAAAAACTCAGTCGCGCCGACGAACGTATTTCTGTTAATTACCACAAATATGTCGCGCGTTACAAAAACTCAGCAAAAACTGCGGTGTAATGAAATAATGTAGGCAAGTGCGAGTTGCGTGTCTTTATCAAGGTTTCCGTAGCCTCATAACCTTAGAATTAGTGAAAAGGTATTACTTGGAATTGAGAATAGCGGTAGTACCTACCTACTTAGGGACCAACAAATATTAAACCTGTGATTATTTCAATTTCTGTTGTTATTTTATTATTAAACAATGTCAAAGGCACTACAACGTCCCGTTAAGTGTAGGCATGGATTGCCTCCTGACGCTGTATGAATCATCTAATATAGATGTAAAGGCATATGTTTTTTATTATTTCAAATTAAGTATAATTTGTATGAAGTTGCGTTTAGTATAAAACCAAATAGTGGCTCACACCACACACAACTCATTATCCTTATCATAATTATATCTGTAGGTATGTCCGTATATCCTTAAAACATGGAAGACAATTCAGATCCAGTCACTAAAAATCCATTTACACGATACCATTCTGGCATAGGAACCTTACTTATCTACCATTCTTGCTACAGAATATTAGCTCTTCCTCAGTTGAGTTTCAGTAAGCACGAGACAAGAATTTTATTCGTAATTTCGTGTAAGTAAATGGTCCTTTACAATAGTGTAGGTAGTCCTGTTAATATTTAACTGTGTTATGTATGATCATCAGCTTTTTACCCAATAGCATGCCGTCTTCACCTACAAGTGTAGAGACACTCGGAAAGTATAGTTATCATGTTTCCATAATCTGTGTTGGTGAACTAATAAATAAAATAAAATATAAAATAGAAAGCCCTTAAGAATAGAACTGATACCGTAACTGAGCCATTAAATTGATCCTAAAAAACCTGACTTTGCCCACTGCTGGGTACCTACAGGCCTCTCTTTCTTTATGCCACTTCTTACGGTCTCGTGCTAACCTTATCCAGGTCCTAATTTACGTTCATCAAATTAAAGGTGTTTTTGGCTTAAAACCAGTTAGTTGAGATTTTACTAAAATCGGCTCTATGTTCAATAAACACTGATGACCTACTCTGAAGAAACCTCATTCAACCGTATTTTTTCAGTTCAAACAGCATTTGAGAATCCCAGTTCTCCATCTACCTAAGGAACTGTAAAAATACAAAAACACGTCCATCGCTGTCGGCGGATGGGAACAAATTGCTCGCGCAAATGACGCGCGAAGACGCGCAGACTCAAACGTGCCGCCTGCGCCTGCACCGACCGATGACCTTTGTCTCCCGTTCGCTGCTTCAGGAAGTTTGGCTTTGATGGTCACTTCAAAAATGCTGAAAACAAACAAACGGTTTTTCTATACAAAATAGTAGGATTGTTAGAATCCGTCGCTATCTCACGATTCTATAAGTCCTGCACGTAGGTATCCTCACTATGCTCGGGCTTCCTCCGGGATTCAATACAGCGTCCGTGATTACATTTATGGCATTGATTTTTCCTATAGCTTGGAGCTATTATCACATTAAGAAATCTCTTTATACCTAGGTACCTAGGTAGGTTTTTTACCTAGGTAGGTACCAATTATTAGTAACCTACCAAATTCTGGTTATAGGAAGCTCAAAAGATCTGAAATTCCCTAAGAATCTAAGAGAACTCTTAGGCCGTTATTAATAAACGTGGAGTAAAGTTACGCCTGGTGTAACCATTCAATTTTTGGAGTTTAGACCTGGCGTAACTTCACTCTTACGCCAGGAGTTAGAGTCTCGGGTACCAATAACGTGACCCTGTAGTAGACACTAGGTAGACCTAGACACTAGGCACGTTCATTTCGTATATTCTTAATAAATGAAGACCAATAACTTCAAAATAAACAGAAATCCAAGTCGATGCATTAAAAATTAAAACGGAAATAAAATATCAATAACAAGCTCGTTTGTCCAGAATAATTCCACGTTTTTACAAGAGCCGGCCTCGGCCAATATTAATGCGAGCGCCATTGTTCTCGGGCAGGGCGCGTGGATTATGCGCGATTGTCCCACTCCTGGGCAATCTTGCCCACCCCACGCATTGTGTTTATCTTTTCTATTGAATTCCGATTTATAGCTGTCGTTAATTCTTTTTCAATTTTTCTTTGTTTCATTAGGTTATCGGACGTTATCAATGTTATAAAAAAATTATTTTATATTTCATTTTGTATTTTCATTCTGATTGAATTTAACTTATGATGGAATTTTCTTATTTATAGCTATTTAAATTGAAATGCCTATTTTCTATTAATATTTTAGACCATTTTATTGTTTCTTCAGTTATAAAAAGAATCATCAACAGGTGTACGACAACTATGCTATTATTTATGAGTTACAAAATTTTTGATTCAATTCACAAGACTCTGATTTCTAAGTTAAAATACTATGGCGTCAATAATCGAGCTATAGACCTTGTCGATTCCTATCTATCCAATAGAGTTCTTAAGGTTTATGTAGGTGGTGAAAGGTCTGCAGGGTCACTAATTGATATGGGTGTACCTCAGGGCTCAATATTAGGCCCCTTCTTGTTTCTAGTATACATAAACGACCTTCCTTCTTTTGTGAAAGACATGTGTGACATTGTTCTGTTTGCTGATGATACCTCATTGGTTTTTAAAGTTGATAGATATAAAGAAAATTACGATGATGTTAATGCGTCTCTATCCCTAGTTTTAAAATGGTTTACGGCTAATAATCTCTTACTTAATGCCAAGAAAACGAAATGTATTAAATTCACTTTGCCTAACGTGGTTCACAAACCAACTAAAATTGAGATAAATGGAGAAACACTTAATCTTGTAGATTCAGCAATTTTCTTAGGGCTGACTGTTGATTCCAAATTGCAGTGGGGACCTCACATTGAAAGACTTGCAGGTAGACTTAGCTCCGCTGCATATGCAGTTCGTACGATTAGGAGTTTGGCTGATGAAGAGACAGCCAAGCTAGTATATTATAGTTACTTCCATAGTGTGATGTCATACGGTATCTTTCTCTGGGGTAAAGCAGCCGATATTCAAGATATTTTTGTTTTGCAAAAGCGGGCTGTCCGTGCGATTTACAATATGAAACCACGGGACTCGCTAAGACAACGTTTTAAAGAAATTAATATTCTAACAGTATTTTCACAATACATTTATGAAATCCTTTTGCACACTCATAAATATATAAATGACTTTAAGAAAAAAAGTGACGTGCATAGAATTAATACTAGAAATAAGGATAAACTTTGTGTGCCTGAATTTAGATTAGAAAAAATGAAAGGTTCTTTCATGGGAAATACCGTACTCTTTTATAATAAACTTCCAGATAATGCCACTAAATTGCCTATTCGAAGATTTAAAAGTTACATAAAAAATAATCTTATAAAGAAAGCGTACTATTCTATTGGTGATTATATTAATGATAAATTCGCGTGGCCTGATGTCGCTCTGCCCCTCGACAGCTAATGTGTGCACAATGCCTTTGCTATCTTGCTTAGCTTCTTGAATTTTACTAACTTTACTTTTAATTTTACAACTAAGTTAGTTAAGAAATTAGCCTAAGTTTAGATCTAAGATGGATCACCTAAAAAAAGCTAGGCCCCAAACCGTGTTTGTTGCCCTGATTCTTCACGGTATTGGTCGCGAAGGAACAGGAGTAGAATCACCTAGTTTTAAGACGTTTCAAAGTGATCCCAGCGGTCCTACTGAATAAATGCTATTTGACTTTGACTTTGACTTTGACTTTGCTTACTCCTTTCAAAGTATGAATGACCTTTTCTGTTTACCATGACTGGGGTGGTCATGTCATGTCATTTCTACGGATAAATTATCTCTATGGGATAAATATACTACAATAAGATAAATAATAAATAACTCTTTGACATCTTACTCTATTCTACCGTAGAGACTGTGGTAGTCAAAGTCAAAGTCAAAAATCATTTATTCAGTAGGACCGCTGGGATCACTTTGAAACGTCTTAAAACTAGGTGATTCTACTCCTGTTCCTTCGCGACCAATACCGTGAAGAACCAGGGCAACAAACACGGTTTGGGGCCTAGCTTTTTTTAGGTGATCCATCTTAGATCTAAACTTAGGCTAATTTCTTAACTAACTTAATTGTAAAATTAAAAGTAATTCTGTAATTCTTTATTGTACACAAGACAATGGTTACAAAAAAATAATTAGAAAGTACATGTACAAAAGTAAAGTTAGTAAATTCAAAATGCTAAGCAAGATAACAAAGGCATTGTGATAGAGATACTCGGTGTGGTAGAGGTGGTCAGTGGGTAGGCAGGCAGAAGCTTTTTTTAATTTTTCTTCAACCAAAGCGTATTCGCCTCTCGTCTGCGCGTTGAACATAAATAGTCCAAAAGCAAAAATAGCAGCTCGAGCTAATCAAACCAGCCTATTAGTGAATCAAGTTGAACTTGGTCTCAACTTACGTCAGTTTCAATAAGCTTTGTTCGTGAGCGTCAGGCTCCGCCGACCGTGCCCGCCATTTATAGCTGCACAGAGCTGAACACATTATGTCGTGTGATGATGTTTATGATCAATAAATAAAATATATGGGATAGTTGAGATATTCTAGGGTAGATCGTAAAGTTAGAGGGGGATCATTATAAATTAGGTTACTTCCGGTGATTCTGTGTCGGTAAATTGAATGAAATGTCAAAAGGAGTTTTACATTCATATTTTTACAGTGTTTATGTACTTACATCTACTACGTTGTCTACTATAATTGTCTAAGTACCTATCTAATAATTCAAAATGTCTTTTCTTATTCAAAAGTGTAGAACGATTTTGTACCTTTTTATGTAAAACGTAGCGTTAGTTATCTGAAGGTACCTCAATCAAATAACTATACCTAAAAAAAAACAAACGACTAAACTTTTTAGTCGAAAATCTATAAAAATCTATTTCCTCTGGCAAGTAGAGCCCACATTTTTCTTTGTTGTCAGACAAATACCGCCCGGTATTATGACAATTCCTTACACAAAATCAAAGGTACGTTCATTAATATTCGTCGAACGTGAGCTCAGTGCCCCAAGTACAGAAATACACACGGCCATACTAACTGTTGCATCTGTGGCTGGTGCTATACTATGTAGTATTCTACACCGGCACTTCCCAACCGCGCATGCGCTTTAGATCTCAACGGCGGGCGTTCCGCGCCACTGGCACACGTAATAGTGCCGCCTACCCTACTCTTTACTACACACCTTGCATCCCAAATTGATCCTTAACACAAATGGAATGAGATTGGTTTTCGTGTGCGTCTGATTTCAAAAGCTCTTAAAACACAATGATTTTTTTATTTGAAAGCTTGTTTGTTTGATTATAAGGTGGAAATTCGTTTGTATGGAGTACAAAGGGCGTAGAGACAACGGAAGCGGCTGCGTTGATGGTATCGCGTTCTTTAATTAGACGGTTTAATTAAAACTAAGCGATAATAATGGTAATTGGATCATCAATTCGATCGCGTCTTCAACGCGCGCGCATCCGCTTTGAGGAATTGGTTGATAAATTGGGAATATTTAGTTAAATTGCGGCATGAATTCAGATATTAGATATTTGATGAGCGAGTTTTTGTAACGAAAGAGATGTCTTGTTATAACTAACTCGGAATATCAGTAGATAGATAAAATGCACTTTTTTTTTGTTCTGTTCCTAAGATAGAATTTTTATTTATAGAAACTAAGCTACTACATATTTACATATATTTACAAAATACAACAGGATTAGTCAAGTTATCTAAGGATCGTTAGAAACGACCTCTAGATAGCTCAACTGATCCAGGTCACTGTCAGTCGGAAGCGTGCCCAAAACACTGACAGCATTACCACGCTGGATGGCAATGCTGATCCTTTGAGCCAAAAATGTGCCAGCTCTCGGATCACGCGTCGCTTCGACCAGACGCCCTAAAAGAATTTTGAAAACCTAAATTGCTGTGGATCGAAGATAAAAACGCTGGTAGAGCAACACTTGAATTTTTTCTTATACCTAAGCCTCCCAATCTGACAGGAAGGGAGGCCTGCGACCAGGCCCTGTCATCCAAATAAATATTCAGAACCGACGATAGTGTGTTCTTCATAATGTTGTCCACACCTTCCACCAGTTCGCTGTGTTTCCACAGTTGACAACACCTTACAGCATAAGTAAATTTAGGAACAAATAGACAAGAATTACTAATAGTGAAAACCATAATATGGCAACAAATTTTGAGCAATCTGTCGGAAGTTCTGTTAAAATTTTGAATTTTCTCATCTACAAAGGCAGGAAAAGACTCGTCAAAGATTGGTGAACCGAGGAGGCGAAGTGAACATTTATCAACTACCGTAATATTTAAAGCTAAACTGTTGAATTTACCAATAATGTAATTTTTATCTAAACATGTGTCTGAAACATTAAGTTCGCACTTTGAAAAAATTTGAAAAAAATGATACCATCTTTGAATTTGCATTAGGACATAGATAAAAGCTTTAACCTGATCGCACATTTGGCTGATGACGTCAGTAAATCCGGCTGGCTTCTGACGTCTCAGCATTTCTTCTATTGGATTGACAGTTCGGCGCGGATAGGTCTGCGACCACCCTTAAGTTCCATAGCACTACCTATGTCTCAGACATATTTTTTTCAGACATTAAATGTCTGAAATCATGAATCCAGAATATTTTAAACCAATTTTGTCTAGTAAATATATATACGTGTATGTGCAACCCGTGACTCTAGCACGTGTAAAAGAGTAGCACATGAAAAACTTGAGAATTAGAAGGGCAACTTGTTTTTGTTATTGTTTTTTACAATTTAAACCAACAAACAAACTCGATGGTATCTTCAGGATCCCATTTCAAAGCTCCCGTATTACAAGCTCACTGAGATACAGTCGACAACAAAAGTAGGTGTAGTGTTGAATTATTTTAATTTAAAGTTAAATTTATAAACAAAATAACAATATGCTAATATGTAAGTATATGGAGAAAAGTTAATTCTAATTGATTGGTTTAAGATCGGTTATTGTCAGATTTCCAATAAAACTTTTACCATTGTAGGTACAGTGGATCGATTAAAAAAATCCCTGATTTACGTGAAAGGGTTAAAAGAAACTAGGACATTGACACTAGACAATGTTCCAGACACTACAGTGTCCCAGTCATTTTATAAAACTAAGTATTTTGTAGTCTAAGGTCGTGGGTCATAGACGCATGGGATAAAAGATTTTTGAGGTTTTGGATGGCACAAACAAGGTTGAAGTGTTGAATGCCTATGTCCAACAGTGGGCTAAATCAAACTGTAGGTGATGATGATGATGATGATGAATTTGCCTATGACGTTACAGCGAGTAAAACAAATTTCTTGAAACTGCAGTAACAGCATAAAACATCCACACATACATAGACTACCAGTTCAAATGACCTGGTTCTTTAGTTTTCAGTACTGAAATACGTTGACTGTACTCACTGGCATTGTCATGCATGACAGTCGTACTTGACAGCTGTCACATGTCATATGCCTCTTGTTAAGCGCCGCCCCGGATCCAACGAGGAGCGGTCGGGTTTCGACGTGGAGCATGTTGCAGAACAGGCTCATGTATCCAAAATCCCAAATGGAAAACCAAAACATTCAGCTGAATTTAACTGAGAAACATCATTTCAAAGCAGTAAAATAAATCTAAGAGATTCATCAACAAAGTTAATATAGGAATCATCAAAAACATTCTGCTGTAAATTGAGAAACTCCTCCATCTTAAATCTGTAAAATACTCCTTTCGCGCACCTACAATGTTTAATATTTATTTATATTCTACGACATGCCGGTTTCCTCACGATGCGTTCCTTTCCTTCGCCGTACTGGCATAGTGCACAATGTGCATTTTCCACATTCTGCTAAACAAAAAAAAAAATTCAGCAGAAAGCTCATTCAAGGTTTCAAATTCGAAGATACGAGTATGACCTAGAATAGGGCTGCTACCACCAGTGCGACTTCGTTTGAAATAGCTCTTTTTTAAAAACAGCAAACGTATATTAAGTTATCTGTCTATAGGTAAGAGAATAATGATTTCAGTGGTTATTATTTTTCATCGTTTCCCTGAAATAGATCATAATATTTTACGAAAATAACATAAAGCCGGCGACACACAGAGCGAAACGACGCGCGACATCGCGCTCGCTCAAGCGTGCCTTCACAGAAGCGCTTTCATCTCCCACACACACATAATCACACATATACATACATAGGTATAAATAAAATATTACTACGTATCTGGTTGTTGGAAGTCTTGGAACCATTCACAAATAGCTGGACGCTGACAGTTCGCCCAATTTGATTTATGAGCGCGAATTATTTGATGAATGTGAGTGCGTTGCCAAATATATACTTGTTAAAATTAGATTAGGTTTATGTAAGAATGAAATTAGATGAATCTGTATGATTTATGTTTGTGTAAGTACCTTTGTTTTCCTGTTTGACTTTTAAGTCAAACTCTTAGCTCTTAAGCTAAGGTAATAATGAAACGATACCTAAATATTTCTTATTCTTAATTGAATTATACCCACACTGATGAGGTTACGGAAGGGGTTAGGAATGCTAGATAGAGCACTTGTTAGTATTCAGCTATTTGGTAACTTACCCAATTTGTTTAGTAGGAGATTTACTAACTGATTTACTGACTGAAAAAATGCATTTAGTTTTCAAAGAAAAAAAATAACGATCTGGTAATTTTATTATTGTGTATAATCATTTTGTAACTTCTAATTACATAATATAATTTATTCCCATGATATAGAGTCATAATATTTTTGATGTGTCGCCATGTTCAGTGTTCTAGATTTTATGACATCACACTTCCGTCATCTAGTTTAGATAAACAGCCTCGACAATGAATTAGCCTGTGAGCACGTCCAATTAAACCTCCAAGCACCTGAATCGCATCGCAGAACACAACAATCTGCCACAGAACAATCTGAAACTACATCAAAGATTATTGCGAAGTTAGTACTGAATTGGCACAGATGGTGTGAGAGTCAGTATGGGATTGTGTGGGAATAGAGTGTAGTTAGTATATCGCGGTCGGTCGCAGGCCATTAGGCGCGGGACACAGCTTGTTACCGCGTGTCGCGCGCGCGCGGTGTGGCGCAGCCGTGTGTAGCGGCCCGTACCTCTACGCTCCGCTACGGACACGCTACGCCACGGCTACGCTCTGGTCCGGTGCTACGCACGGGGTCTGAATGCTGAAATAGTATTTTATTCTTTTTAGTGTTTGTTTATTGAATACAGGATTCAAGGTGTATTGTTAGGGTGCTATGTTAAGCTAAAGTAAGTGAAAAGTACAAAATATGAATAGTATCTATTGGCCGATGTGTATCTAATATTTTCATGTTATTAATTACCAGATCGTAAAGGTAAAGGTTTCTGGGAGCCGTTGGGTACAGGCTGCACAAGATCGATCGCTGTGGAAATCGATGAAGGAGGCCTATGTTCAGCAGTGGACACTAGATAGCTGACTTGATGATGATACATATTTTGGATATTAAAACAGAAATCAGATATTAGGTAGAGATATTAGGCAATAGGTAGGTACTTATTCAATAAAAGGTAGGTATTATTTTTATAATTTGGGATTGTAGAGTATCAGTAGTTATTAAAGGTATTTGTATTTTTTTTATTTATTCACTCTACAGGAAACCATCACTCAACGTACTGCAAAATATCTCAGCGCGAAAATAAATCATATGAACACAGATATGCTCTAACTATTTTCAAGAGAGTATGTCTAATAGCTTCATATTGTTTATAAAACTGAGATTTATCGGATTTATTTCGGAACGCTTCAAAAATACGATTCGTTTCGAACTTTCCACTAAATGAAAACAGTGTTTAGTTTCGCTGTTTTCAGGGTTCCGTGACGTGATTTGTAAGCGCAATTAATCAGAGTAAGCGTTTTATGGCGAGACACGGTTCCGCCAAATACGTCGCGAGTGACAGACAGACAGAACAAGATGGTGCTTGTTTTGTATGCGCAAATGAAGGTGGCGTGGCGACGCGAATTATACTAACGTACACCAATCTAACTAACTAGCGATTAAACAGATATTTAGATTAAACGAGTAAATAGTTATTATATTTATTGTATCTCAGTTTCAGCTTATGTCGAGGTTATTTAGTCGAAGATTGGTGAAAATCTCCTCCATTTAACCACTCTTAACTTTTTGATTTTTTTTTATGATGAATGGGTCGGCTCTTTGACCTCGAGACTTACACAGGCAAGAAAGAGGTCTACGATGGAGCGAGCCTACCCGAAGGTGCCTATTATCTCTCTTCTTAAAAACATCATGGTCGTAGCTCAGTGGAAATACAGACGCTGGAAGCCAAGAAATCGCAAGAAGAAACATATTTGCGAATTTTGTTAGGGTCCTGTTTAGTGTTTAATTATATTGATTAAATAAATTAAAATGTCAAATCAACGAAATACGAAAAGTTACCAAGGCCTTGGTTAGAATAGCTGGTTAAAGTGACGGTAACTGTGAGGCTCTGTGATTCATTGCTCGGTAGAATAGATGTGTGTGAGCGGAGTGCGCAGACAAAGCGGCTGTTTTAGAGCTTTTATACCTAAGTAGGTACCTATACCTACTTGTAAAGTTGTATAAGATGTGATTACCTAGGAGGTACCTATGTACCTATTACTTACTATATAGGTTCTTATTACCTATGTTTAATAACACCATACCATGCTTCTAGCAAATAAACGATTTCATTTCTTTTCATAAGATGAGATTAGAAGCTTAAAATTTAATCTAGATCAAACTAGTTCTAGAATCACTATTATATGATAATTACCTACTAATACCAGCTAGCGTAACCAGCATAAAACTTTATAATTTTAGTGTGCTTAGAGACATCAGGATGTACAAAAATATCCTCATTTCCATTGTGTAAGGTAAATAAATATGTTTCATTTATATCCGCCAGCCAGACTATCAATACAATAGACTCATTATCATCTTCGACGTGTCTCTGACACGTCCATGCAAACAAAGCTCATTCAATAGCGACGCAGTTTCAAGTTCCGCTCCGTTCCGCTGGAAGCAGAGCATCACTCCGAGGGGAGTGGATGGAAGAGGGGAGGGAAGAGGGATAATGAACAACAAAGAAAGACTAGGTGAGTGCAGACGAACAGAAAACAGAAAGGCAAACTTTGAAGATATTGCCGTTGTTACCTAATGTACCTATTGGTCGCGAAGGAACAGGAGTACTTAGAATCAAACACAAATTAGTGATCAAACTGATCCTACTAGGTACCTACGATAAGTACATCTTTTTTGACATTGACTTTGAGTCAGATTATTATCTTTTCTCAACATACATTTTTTTGGTGTTGTAATTTTTGCTGAATACCTAAATGAATAAAAAAATGTTAATATTTCTACCTTCAACTGCTAGCAAAGTTTTATCATCCGTTATCGTCACGATGGAAACAATAGGTACCTACCACAAATTAAACGCGTCTTTGATCATAAAATCTCATTTGAAACATGCTTTCTATTATTTTGTGAAGTTATTCCCGCGGCCGCCTGTCCCCCATCCATTCCTCATCCACGGATGAACGCTCGGCCGCCGCCGTCGGATTTAGAACGTCCCAACATTTCAGCTAATTGATTTTTTCAGCTGACTGTACTTGGGGAAACTGCTGTCTGTTCTGTGACATGCAAGAGGAGGAGAAAATTACAATAGAATACAATATTAATCTCTCCACAATACACGAGTTTTACAATTCAGTAAGTCTTAAATCTATCAATTTATAAGTGGGTGAAAATATGGCTACCCCTCAGCATATGCTCCAACAGCTGAAGAGTCTGTTGGAGCTCTGGTTTTCAGTGAAAAAAAGGCCTAGGTACTACTACATAATCACATTTTCTCTTCTTCATTTACCTACCTATCTCCAGGTATATTGTCTTTGGCCATAACATCCAGTATCAGATCTAAACAAGCTATATTTTGACAATAGAGCAGCAGGGCACCGATGCAGCCCTAGCTCGGAGAGGAAGTTCGCTTGTTCGCTTGGACGGAGCGGAGACGAGCCGCTCGCCGCTGTTTGAACGCTTTTTGTTAAGAAATATCTATCCAAATATGAAGCGACAATTTGTTAAGAATTAGGTAAGTATTATATTATAGTTGGCCTTTCTATTTGCTCTCCGTCCTAATAACGTTTCTTTGTTTTTAGGGTTCCGTAGGTACCCAAAGGGTAAAACGGGAACCCTATTATTACTAAGCCTTCGCTGTCTGTCTGTCTGTCCTCCGTCCGTCGGTCACCAGGCTGTATCTCATGAACCGTGATAGTTAGACAGTTGAAATTTTCACAGATGATGTAGGTACCTACCTATTTCTGTTGCCGCTATACTATACGTAACAACAAATACTAAAAAACAGAATAAAATAATTATTTAAGGGGGAAGGTAGGTATGGGCATTGTTTAAAAACAATGTGTGCTCAGACAGAACATAGAGCTCACCATGGATTGTTTTTTTTTCGTCCATGAGCTCACTATCTCAAAATTAAGATTTTAAATAATAAGTAGGTAGGTACTAGGTACCTATGTACCTAGTAATGTTAGTAGATTAGATAGGTAGGTAGGTACTTACCTTATAAATTCGGAGTTATTGAAGACTTTTCTATGAAGGTAGGTATCTACTACCACCTAATACCTACCAACCTACCTTCATACTAATATTGCACCTACGCCCACGATGGGCAAACTGTTGATACCTACCTATCTAAATAATGATTATATCTTTGTGAAACACAGTTTAGACAATACATGTCATTTTCTTGAGCTGGTAGGCAACTACTAGGTAAAATTTCGCAGACAGTCCTAGGTAGGTAGATATACGGTCTAGTCTATGGCAAACAGATAAATATCTACCAGCGTAATCTCTCTCGGAACATTGTTGCTAGGTATGTTGAAAAGTGACGACAAGCCTGTCAGTCTGTCTGTTTGAGCACAGACATATTTGAAGGCAGCGCGCTAATATTTATGCAGTGTTAATAAATAGTCTCTGATCCGCTGCCATCTCGTGACGGACAGTCGTCGGAGAGGATGCCACTAGAGGTTGATAAATAGCGAAGATGGCGAGTGACGGGACGATACAAATAAAATACTTCTAGGCTCAATGCATATTGAATTGGCAGCGACGCGACGCAAAGATCATGTTTATGACGACCTCTGTGGCGTAGTGGGCGAAGGTCCGCCTGCGACGCAGAAGGTTGCGGGTTCGATCCCCGCCGCGGGACAAATGTTTGTATGACCTACAAATATTTGTCTCGGGTCTGGGTGTTTCTATGTATAATATGTATGTATTTACAAACAAAAATTATATAAGTATTCTATCAGTTATCTGGTTCCCATAAAACAAGCTTTGCTTAGTTTGGGGCTAGATGATGCTGTGTGAAAATGTCCAGCATTATTTATTATTCCGGCATTATTTATAATAACAAGTTATAAGTTAAAGGCTCGACCAACCTCGCGCGGTCGCGAGCTGAAGCGCGTCGGCGCGAGTAGTCGCGAGCGTTTCTTTATCTTAGATTCTAACATTGTTCTCTCGCTTTGTGTTTTCGCAATGTGCTTTGAGCCAAGGAAATCAGGCGATAGAAAAAATATAAGTAAGTACCTACTAGGTACTTACCTACCTACCTAGATAGATACCTACGTATGTGCGTGCACTATGCCATCCATTACCTAGGTTTTTTTAGGTACCTACCTACATAAATAAAAAATCGTGAGGAAACCGGCGCATGTCGTAGAGCGGGGTAGAGCCTAAAAAGTTCGTTACCTAGCTGCCTAGGTAACCTTCGTAATCTTTTTACCACACCACACTGATTCTGATTCAGTGGTTCTTATCTGTAGGTATGACTTATAGAGATATTATGTAGGTATGACTCAAGTATGGTAAATGGTTTGGTACCTACTTAAACCATTTTTTTTGCTACTCTTAGATAGGTTTTAATTTGTTTCGTTTATTATTAAATGACCAAAATCACCAAAATAGAGGTGCTTCAAAACTACTAGCGACATCTCTTGATGAGTAGCTGAACCTGAAATTCGATTGTTGAGTCTGTGTCAAAAGTTTTTACGGTGTGGTGCTAGTATCTACTTGCATTTTTTCCATCACGCCCCTCTAGATTGACTTTTTTAACAGCAAAGACATTATTAGATAAAACGGATTAAACAAAACACAATAATTGCAAATGAAAAAGTATACAATTTATTTGTATAAATTCTCTATACTTCTTAGATTTTACATGATCGGTAAACGGAATGTAACTTTTATAATCTGTGAGACTATCTTTTTTTTTCATGAACAAAAAAAAAAGAAAAGAGCTTTGTCGCTGAGTGACTACACCGCCCAACATAGAGATAACACCGCCCAATACCGCCCAATCCATAGATTTAGCATGGTACCTTTTTATATTTAGCTTAGTTTCTGTCATGATGTCACAAATGAGTCTTTTTATATTTACATAACAAAAAAAAATAGGGCTTTGTTGCTGAGCGACTATACCGCCATTGATATATCTTAAATAATAATATTTTTTTCTTATTTCTTATTTTTATACCGCCCAATCAGTAACAAACATCTGTAACATCTTTAAGGGATCTTCTTCTTCTTCTTTTTAATAATGGCAACGCAACTAACTGTAAAATAACAGTATTTTTCATAGCAAAAATGCATACAAACAATAAAGACGACATGAATAAGAATATTAAAAACTTGACATTGACAGAATTATACTGACAGTACAGTTAGTTGCCATTAATAAAAGAAGAAAAGGCAAACGTCAAGTTGCATTGCTCGCTCGCTTTGCTATGCTTTTTGTAAATGCAAAATAAATCACTGTTTTTACAAAAAATACGTCGAAATGGGGACAGAAGTGGCATTGTCGTTTACAGCATTACGTGCTCAGTTAGAAAATGAGAAGAGTAGTTTGTTTAAAATAGACGAAAACATAAAAAAAATTGTGCAAACAGGGAGCGGAAGATTCCAAAACGATAGGTTAGCAATTTACCTTGAAACTATTACTGTTTTGTATTAGTGCTATCGACTTATTGACGTGTTTTATTGTAGATTCAATCAAGCAGGAGAGTACACAAGAGGAGGCAATCGTATAGGCGGTCGGAATTCCTTCCCGGACGGGGGAAATAACTACACTAAAAATGACGAGCATTTCGGTAAACGGAAACAAGAAACCAAAACAGTTTTCAGCAGGTAAGTAATCAATGCGAAGTGGATGGTGATTAGATTTACTTCCTTTGCCATATTGCTAATAGACGTCACATACTACGTATTCACGGTTTTGTCGCGAAGGAACAGGAGTAGAATCACCTAGTTTTAAGACGTTTCAAAGTGATTGCAGCGGTCCTACTGAATAAATGCTTTTTGACTTTGACTTTGTATGGACCTTGTCTGCAATAAAGATTTTTATTAAGTATTATTTATATATCCACACCAGTCTAGCTCTTTATAATTATCATAGTATGCCAAGTATGTGAATTTCATAGCTATGAAAATGTATGAACATTCTTCACTACACACCTAGCGCTGTAACAACAAATATTGTTCTTAGTCATTGATAATTTCTGAGCCTATTCAAAGCCTGTGCTTGGGCACTGCTGGTACCATCCTAGTTGCACTGCACACTTAATAAACTAAATGCCTTACACACAATAATAATAAGTATTTCTGCCTTTCAGATTATCAGCTAGAATCCACGACAGTGATGGTGAAGAGGAGATATCTATGTCTGGCCCAGCACCTGTGGTCAAAAGAGTTAAAATGCCCTCCGCAGTATCCAGGGAGCTCCCGACCCGGGCGGCGGTGCTGCGGGCTCAGGGAGGGGATGAGCAGGCCCGGACGAGGAATCGCAGAATGTTTGGCTCACTGCTGGGGACACTGCAGAAATTTAAACAAGAAGAAATTGTATTACAGACTAAGGTATAATAGCTATCCACACAGAAATCTGACACAGCTATAATTATTATAAAATTTAGATGCTTTTAATAGTTGAATCAACTATTTAATACAAATAGATTGGAAGGTTTTGATTTTATTTAAATACTGGACAGGATCAACACAGTATTCCTACCAGTAATCTTTCTATCAGATCCTTAGCTACTCATGATAATGCTGATGTCTTATGGCCAGAAACTGACTTTGAAAACAAACACCACCACTTGGCCTACACAACTCATAATTTCTACAATTTAATTAATCTGTATGTCTTTTTAAATGACAACTTGAATTTATTTGAGCTAATCTCGTCTTCAGGAAGATAAGAAAGCGCAAGTTGAACGAAAAATAGAGGAGGCAGCACGACTAGAAAGAGAAAGAGAACAGAAGGAACGCAAAACATTATTTGCGGAGAGGGATCACAAGAAAGCTACTATAAAAGCTTTAGAGGCGAAAATGGCGCGCGTTGCCGAGTTCGAGAGATGGGAAGAGTCACAGAAACATTTAGGCTACTTCATACTCACTAAAGCAAAGCCACATGTCTACTGGTTGCCCAAGAAGATGAGTGAGGCAGCTGAGGAAAAGTTGACATCCAGCAGAAAGTACCATGAAAGTGAGTATGAAACAATTGGAATTTTTTATTACTATTTTAGATATAGTAGTATAGCATTGTGCCCACAAGCACGAAAATACTGCTATTATGTTTACTTATATGAAAACCACTATAGGGTAATGAATATTTTAGTTTAACTACACAACTTTTTACCAAATATCCTTTATTACAAGCTTAATGTAGCATGAACAATATTTACAGCAAAATATGGTCCCATGTATCGCAGTGAGTAAATAGAGAGTAGCAATAATTTTTAAACTCTTCCGGCCTTACTAATAAACGTGGTATTAAGTTATTCCTTAGTGTAAACTGTCAAAACATATGGTTATTCCTATTTTATTCCGAGGAATAACTTTATACCACGTTTATTAGTAAGGCCCTTCAAATTTTACATTTATTACTGTGTGTTGAGTGCTTTATGGATTTCTCTACAGAGACTATTATTAACCTCTTGTTGTACCCACTGCTAGGCAATGTCTATCCTTGTTTTCGAATACTTCCGCATCAATGTTTGATTGTCTATTGTGGTTTAAATGCATCCAGTTTTTAAAATCCATTTATTATACTGGTTCCAAAGAATTAGTGACTCGACAAGAAGTTACTGACTCTATTCTCTACCGCGCTGTCTTTGGCTGCATTCAAGTCACATTTTCGCCCAGGGATCTGGATGCATTCAAGTCACATGACCCAATACAGTCCCATTTCGAGCTTGTAGTCTTAAGGTCCCTATCTGTTATTATATTGTTTACACAAATTAGTTATTAATTATTTCCTAATTCAGTAAATCTATTATATTTTCAGAGTACATGTCGAAAAAGCGCGAGGAATTGCAAGACGAGCTCCAGCGAATAGAAAACCGGGTGCTCCGCCCTCGCGGCCCCGGGGCCAAGGAGAATAAGCCTGCTGAAGACAGCGAAAACCATGACAACAGCCTCACCGACAGTCAGGATGTCAAGGACGGCGCCGGCGGGAACAAACGGGACAAGTTTGCGATGGACGTGGATAGAGATGATAGTGATGATGACAGACATGAGGATGTGGAGGTGAAGGTCGAGGAGGAACAAGCAGTAGCAACTAAAGAAGTTGATAAGAATAAACAAGGGAATGATGGAGATGGTAATCACCTATTACATTTTTATAAACTTAGAGAAACAGATCTTGAAGTGCTTGAGTTGTTTGTTATTCTAGATGAAACCATGAAGCAACTGGATGCTAAAATCATCATAATAAGACCATAGAAAATATTTGATTCCATTTCGGAAAAAAGATCTTGGGCATGCTAGGTTGTTGATTGAGGACCAACAACTGCTAGTTTACTTTGTCGTGTTTCTAAAATACTATTTTATTTCCAGATAAAAAGCCAGAAGTGCTAGAAGACAGTAACATGGAAACCGTCACAGAACCATCAGAACCCACACCTATGGAAGATGTTGTGCCTAACCCCAATCCAGCTCCAGAAGAACCACTTAAACTGCCAGAAACAGAACAGAATGGTGATCATTCAGAACAGGAAACCAAAAACATAAGTGAACCTGAACAGGTCTTAAAAACAGAATCCCCCAATCATTCCTAACAATGATGTAGCCTTATTGAGTGTATAAATTGTGGATTTTCACAGCAATAATGTATGTAATGTTTTTATCAACTCTTGGATGGATTGCTGCTTGGTTCTAGAATAAACATCATACAAACAACTATAATCACAAACCTTTATTCTATCACCCATAGTCTTATTCCAAAAATGTCCTCAGTCATCATTTTCTATGGCACAAATAAAGTAATTTTAATTTGAGTAAAAAACGAATGCTAGGATCAATCTTCGTCAGTTACTAAAGATTTTCAAAACGATGTTGCATGAATTGATTATCATATTAATCATTGTTGAAAGCAAATAATTTTTTTTTTTTTTATAAAAGTTTAATAAACAGTCAAACTATAATTTACAAAAAATCACAGTTTATATTAGCATAGAATGTTAAAAGCAGTTACATGGAATAAATAATGGAACAAATAAATAATAGCTGTTACACATAATCAGTTCATTTGTACAAATAGAATCACCTAGTTTTAAGACGTTTCAAAGTGATCCCAGCGGTCCTACTGAATAAATGCTTTTTGACTTTGACTTTGACTTTGACTTTGAATTACAGAGGTTTTTCAACATTAAAATTGCACAGCACTTTAATTATAGTTCTTCAGTAGGTAGATACTTACAGGTACGTAGGTAGATGTTCCTCTGGGCTTCTTTTAATATCTCTGAGTAAGGTTTTGTAGGCTTGCTTCTAGATAAAACAAGCCTCAAGTACAGTTTTCATTTCATTCATAAACTTTGATGCAATTTGCGCACTGAACTGAAGCAATATCTTATAATAGTTGTTAAAATCCAGGTCGGCTCTTACAGACTTAAAGCGAAACCATGACACGATGTTCACCAACCATTAGTTGATCCAACTAATTGTTTCTAACTTACAAATTGTATTACTGTTTATAGAGAAACTACTGCCTGAATAAGGAAACTAATCAAGGGTGAATATTCTAGAAGCAATATCATCGAGCATCCAGTTCATGCCTTCCAGCAAGTTCTCTCCCGTGACGGCCGAGCAGCGCTCGATCCTCCAGTGGTGCGTCTTGATACTGTCCAGATCTAAAGCCTGGAATTAAGAAATATTTGAAGTTACATAGCATGCCATACCAGATAACATTTTATTGTCTATCTCTACTTAAGCCATCCATCTTATCTATTTCTACCTCAGCATTCAAATTGTTTATGAATCAGTCGGAATACCATTATGTATTTTGAAATTACTGTAATGATCACGAGAAATACCAAAATAAGTTTTTTAACTGATGTGCTGTTGCTTAGCATTGTTACTCTAACTAATAGATACGTGACACTCTTATTGAAAAAGATATTTTATTCACTAAGGACTTAATAAAATCCAGAACTAAGGAGGATTTTAGGTGGCCCTAATACATTATCAGCAGAGTAACATAACTAGAGGGATAATAACCTTTTTTACAGACTTTTATTTGGCAGACAAGTGGATGTGTGCAGTACCTGTTTGATGTCCTGTAATGTGAGCGCACCAGGCAGGTCAGCCTTGTTGGCCAGCACGAGGAGTGTGGCCCCGGCAAGTCGTTCCTCCCGCAACAAGGCGTGCAGCTCGCGGGCGCAGTCCGCCAGCCGCTGCGGGTCTGCGCTGTCCACCACCCACGTCACCCCATCCGTGCTCTCGAAGTAGTTCTTCCAGTATGATCTGAAATGTTACATTGATTTTTGTCTGATTTTCGACCTCATGGCCATCTTAAACTCATTTGTGTCCCCGCCCGCTTACTTACTGCCTATCACTTCTTTGGCAACAGAGTGGTTCACAATTGGAATTCACTGCCAAGCATTTTATTCAGTAGGACTGCTGGGATTATTACTAGTCTTAATTCTAGAGTTTATGGCGGGGCTGATAAATAGAGCTATAGTATGCAGGCTCTCATGTCAATTGATTTGATTATATTTGAGGAGAAGAAGATAAACTGTGCGAGATATATGGCAGCACAGCGGAATGCTAGAAGAAAATCTGCGCCAATCTATACTTAAAGTATATCCATACTAACATTATAATGTGAAAGTAACTCTGTCTGTCTATCTGTCTGTCTGTTTGTTACGCTATCACGCCCAAACCGCTGAACAGATTAAGCTGAAATTTGGCATAGTTAAAGGTTATATCTCAGAGAAGGACATAGGCTACTTTTTATCCCGAAAAAATTAAAAAATCCCGAGGGACCGCGGGTCACACCGCGGAAGCGCAGCTAGTATTAATATAAATGTGAAAGTAACCCTGTCTGTTTGTTACCTTCACGCCCGAACTGCTGAACAGATAAGGCTGAAATTTGGCATGGATAAAGTTTTATCCCGAATATTGCTTTATTATTCCTGTCGTAAATAAAAGTGGTATGAGGGCAGGGCTCAGACCAGAGAAATAACAAATCCGTGGGGCAGGGTGTAGGATTGAATTAAAGAGAAAATAAACTCACCTGAGTGATTTCTGTCCGCCGACATCCCAGATATTCAGTTTGTAACCTTTGTGTTCTAGTGTTTTTATGTTAAATCCGAGTGTTGGTGAAATAGTGTCAATGCGTTCTCCGTTGAACCGCTTTAGAATAGTCGTTTTGCCCGCGTTATCTAAACCTCTGAGGTAATTTTGCTAAGGAGATAATGTGCATATGAAGAGACCGACAATACAAATTATGTTGAGTTTTGTAAAAGGATACAGCATGAGGATACGCATCTCCTTTTCTTTTTGCCGTAGTTTCTTCAATATAGTGAGAAATCCCATTGCGAAGAACTATTCCTGCTTGTTTATTTTCATGAAAATTCAGCCAGAGGGTGGCCAGAGGATTCACTGCACAATGTTTTTCTATGATTCACACACACACAACAAACAAGCACAACCAACCCAAAAAGGCTAATTAATTTGACAGTGGCATGCTTGTGGCATGTCAGATGTCATGTCAGCATCTGTGGAAACCATAGAGTAATTTGAAACTAGAAAATTCGTCGAATTAGAAATAGGGATGAGCTTTAGCCGTTGCCGTTGTCCTCTATCGAACGAACCCCAAGCAAGCAAGACTCAGTCCAGTCACATTGAAATAATAATCAGAGTACCTCTACTGTTGTATAGACGACATACCAGTCAAGTCAGCAACAACAGTAAAGTTGGACTTTTTAAAATGGCTTATGTTTTCGAAAACCAAGAAAAAATATTTTTTTTGTGAAATTTTTATGAACCATGACCTTAACTTCATAATAAAGGATTTCGGAAATATTCAGATTTCTGAAACATATAAATAACATAAAACGACTTTCGTTGCTGACTGTACCATGCTTCTATGAATAGGTACATACATTGTAATTGATTCAGTTTGGCACAACTCGCTCATGTTTTTTTTAGATTTTCTTTCCTGTTTCACATCACGTCCCTTCCCTTGTTGTCCCTGAAACCACAATCAACATGAAAACTTTTTTCAGGAAATCGAACAAAAAACCATAGAGAAAAAAATATTCATCCATGGCGGATCTCATCGATGTCAAGGCTTTTATTTAGTTTTTGCATAAAAATGAAGCACCTTCAATGATTCAAAGTGGGTTCAAAGAGTGGAAGTGATCGTGTGGCGGCGCGGTCTCGGTGATAAAGCTCGCTGGGCGGCGGCATCATGTTCAGTGGCACGGTTCGGGTGCGGATTTGTGAGGCCACGGGCCTCAGGCCGACCGACTTTCAGAAACGGCATAACATGACCTTCGGGAAACCAGGTAAACCCTGAAACTACCTCTATCACATCGCGGACAAACTTCTTCATCGAATAACATTAAAAACAAATACCAACATTGCAGCATTTTGTTGTTTTTGTGCGCACCAGTAGGGTGTAGTATGTTTACCAAAATGGGTGTTGGTATAGCATGTAAATAAGGGGTATCGTTGCAGACGACCAGCCCATAGACCCGTACGTGTCGATAGATGCCGACGAGCACCACCTGGACCGCTCGACCACAAAACCGAAGACATTCGACCCTGTGTGGAATGAGACCTTCATTCACGAGGTGCACAATGTCAATAGGTACGTGCTGCGCTTACTCACACTATCAGGTGCAGTCATTTCACATTATTTATAATACTTACCTACAAATGTTATTTTAGTTTGGGCATCACTGTGTTCCACGACGCCGCCATACCTCCGGATGATTTTGTTGCAAACTGCACTATACCCCTGGATGATCTCATGCACAGAGAAAAAGATGCTACCGACTTCTGGGTATGTGATCCCACAACCATCTACTATCAACACCTATACACTACTGATTATGAAAAAATCTTTTATATCTGTGTAGCTTGGGCATAATCCATGTAATCTAAAGATAAGATACTGTTTGTTTGCACCGTAAGAAAGTTTTATCAATGTGTTTGTTTTGTCTGATATGACAATTAAATGAGGCATCTTAGACATTGCAGTAGGCTTGTCTGTCTTTAATTAATTATGAATAATTTTCGCAGAAGATTTTCATGTCCAGATCCTAAATATGTCCAGTTGAGAGACGAGGTGTGCTTGTAGTGACTCAGTGTATTTCCCACCTGCTCAATAAGTGTGTTTGCATCTCATTCAATAATTTAGAGTAGTCTTATTGCTTGGTGATGAACATAATATTTATCTACTTTATTTTTACACCAACTGGTTAAAATTAGACTGTCAATCTAAAATTGTACAGTGATAATTTTTTCTTCCCTCATTATTGTGCTCTGAACTAATTATGAGGATACAATAACTTTCCTGTTATTGTGTTATTATTTTCCTCAACAATTTCTTAAATTGACTGTAATTGTTAACAATTTTGTGATTAATTTTACTAATTTATATTCAAAATTTACTATTTTTGTTGCTGTTCTAAATCATCATTATTGTAATGCATAATCATCATAGTCCTCAAGGTCTATTTCCATGTTAGTGTGATAGATACATGGTGATCTACCACAATTGTTGCTACACAATTTAAACTTTCGCGACTTGATACCATATTTTAATTAAGTTACGATTAAGACCTGTAACTTAATTAAAACACAATTGCTGCAGCTGAATCTTCCTGGGGTCGGGTTTGTTATGCTGTTGTGGCTCTTATAAATTTTATCTGCTAACCAGGCAAACTAGATATGTTCATGGTGATCTTACCATTTCGCAAGCACATTAATTTCACAATTCATCCAATCTTAACAAATAGGTCAGATATTGTCTAAACCTATATTTATTCCCCAACTTTTAAAATGCATTTGCTCTAGTAACCTAAATTTGAGAGAACTGGGCCAGCTATTTCAGGCTTAAAGATCATCGATCATATATGTAGCCTTAAATCTTGCATCAGAGTTGAGATCATCAGATAATAATCTCAGTTTCCAGTTTGTAATAAATATTTTATAGTAAATTAACTCTTTATTTTAACTTAATAAGGTGCTAATTACATGGTTACATGGCAACTAAGTTGTAAGTGTAAGGCTGAAAGTAAATTGATATAACCTGGGATAAAATGTAACAGTTTATATTGTAGGTCGACCTGGAACCCCAAGGGAAACTGCATCTCAAAATAGATCTCAAATGGAACTCTCAAGGTCAGTGCTCTTTTATATTATTTTTACTGCAATTTATAAATAAAATTAGGTATTTTGATAACAAATGTTGTGTGAGGGTCAGCTCACACTGAGTTAGTTATCAAAAGTTGTGAGTTAGCGTTTAAACCACAACGAGTTCGCGTTACGTTTTGCAACGTCGCTGACACCATTTTCGCGTTGCCTCTAATGCTAATTCGTGTATGTACTTCCGACAATTTTTTTACATAGTGAGCAAAGCCATAAAAAACCATTCAGTACAAACCAGAGTGTACTGTACCTATGTGATTCTAATTGGTTTGGTCCATGTATAATGTGTAATGCAATCGGTCATGTTAGATTAAATAAATTTGATTTTACGCGCAGTCTACGATTCTCCATTGTGCAGTAACGATAAAGGCTTACTTACTATTTTTGTCATATTAATGCAATAATAAATTCGCAATCTATGTTCGTAACTTCCTAAAGGTTTTACATACGCTTTTGAGAGATAAATTTTAAGAATGAAGTGTTGGTCGTCGGCTGACGAAGTATTATGTGGTAAGAACTTCGATCATGAGATATAATATGTGTCAAACACACCTGTCTGGGTCACATAGAGGTCCCCTTTAATTCAAGCTGTCTTTCGATCCAGTTGATTACAAATGTTTTCCTATCGCCTTTATGAGATAATTTCGTAACAGTATGTCCTGTGGATAAGGCCTACTACGCTCAGGGGATGGTTTAGGAACCAAGCCTCGTCCATCTCAACAATGGCCCTGCTAGTTCGTATGAAGTACTGAAGGCCTCCGTCATGGCTTAAAGACTTTAAAGCCGGAACCGACGAGTAGACGGTTTAAATTTCCTGCTGCAGTATAAATCCTCTAAAACGAGAAGCATAGCGAAGTTTCGTGGTGAAGAGTGACTCTTGCCAGTGATAGCTACGACGAGGGCCTTGAAACACCGTCAGAGTTGGGCACTGACTCATACCAAGTTACTGTGTAGATTCTCTAGTAAAGGCTAGGTATTGCAGGCGCGGGCGAAGTATCCCGTGCAACAGGCGGCTCGGGCAGCGCGGGCCGCAAGGAGTTCAAGGAGGGCGCGGGGTTCGCGCGACGTCGCGGGGCGCTGCGCCGTCGCGTGCACCAGGTCAACGGACACAAGTTCATGGCCACCTTCCTCCGGCAGCCCACCTTCTGCAGCCATTGTCGCGAGTTTATCTGGTGAGGAGCTAAACAGATCACATCGAAGGCGGGTTATCTTAATTGCGTGTAGATGCACACGACAACGCTCCATGGACGAATGAGCGCTCAGTATCGCCTATGCACACAGATAAATCTGCTCACACAATTAAGATCAGCGCGCCTTCGCGAGGTAACAACATTTCGTACTTACGTCGTGTCACTAGTTCTTTCGAACAAGTGTAGCTAAAGGATTTCAAGTGCTCCTCGAGAGGATTCATTCGTACACTTTTAACGTGTTTCTACACCTATTCCAAGTTTCACTTCAAAATCAAACAGCATGGTGTGATCTAAGAAATATGAAATGTTGTAACACTTGTCTTGTTTCCAGGGGTCTCGGCAAGCAGGGCTATCAATGTCAAGGTGAGTGCATTCCATTTACTTGCAAGCGTACACTACAACTGTTAATAGCTCTCTTCAAGTTTTGTTTAATATTGCAGTATGCACATGCGTGGTCCACAAACGCTGCCACTCGCTGGTCGTCACCAAGTGCCCCGGGATGAAGGAAGAGGTAAGAGTATGTACCAACCAACTTTGTATCAAGGTAATATCTAATGTTGTGTGGATGAGGCCGTTCTTGCCAAATACAGTCGTGGGATGAAAAGGTTGACCAGTTTTCAAATTCGTTTACGCGTTGCAAGCACATCTTACCTTTTTAAACTGCGTACTAGACGAGGTGCTGTACTGAAAATGATGTCTTAACTGTTTGACAACAAAGTTGAAATTCACTTAGACATTCATTATGACAGAATGTGTCATACTCTGTCGATAAAGCAGAGTTGTCAAACTAATACCTTCTGAGCAAGCAATAACAGATCTTAAGGTGGTCAACCTTTTCATTCCGCGACTGTTAACGTAATCGGATAGTGTGACCGTCTCGCTCTTTACCTCGGCCGAGCATAATAGCTGTCTCGCTCTTTTACTCGCTACGTGTCATCTCGTAGCGTAGCTTGCTTAGTCGTTCCTGATAGATCGTTAAAATGAAGCAACGTCAAATATGTCGCTTTGGTGGACCATAAGAGCATCGTGTAACTTCGCGTGTTATCGTAAGGACACGTGTCGTGTACAATACGTAATCGTTCTTTAGATTCTCTCTGAAGTAGCTGCGCAGAACCCATTTTTGATGACGCCTAAAATCGTGCTATCTCGCTTACTCTACCGAACTTGCGCAATCGTCTATCGCACCTAACTTCAGAGAGCTAAAGATCCGTCGTGCTCAGTGTAAGTTCATGTGTTACCGTCGCAGCCGTGTTGGCCGAATGGGGTTGTGCCCCGACTTTCAATCCGAAGGTCGTGGGTTCGAACCCCAGCCGTGCATCAATGGATTTTTCGTTTCGTAAAATATAAATGCACTTTAACAGGAGCTCTTAACGGTGAACGAAAACATCGTGAAGAAACCCGCAGCTTAGTCAGCTTCACACGTATCGACGTCGTCTCTCCTGCGGGCGGCTGATCAAGCTGAGAGGATCGTTCAGGTGCTGGGCGAGCCTATTCCATCTCAAACAATGTCCCAGGCACTACAGCGTCCCGTTAAGTGTAGGCATGGATTGCCTCCTGACGCTGTATAAATAATGTAATATAGATGTAAAGGCCAAGTTTTGCCGCAGCAACAAGCGGGCGGCGGCGGCGTGTCGTCCGGACAGCGCTTCAACGTGAACGTGCCGCATCGCTTCGTCGTGCACTCGTACAAACGGTTCACGTTCTGCGACCACTGCGGCTCGCTGTTGTACGGCCTCATCAAGCAGGGCTTGCAGTGCGAAGGTACGATATATGGGAGGCGAGCGACGGTCGATGACGCTGTTTACAGTTCGTTGAACGGATCTGGGCATTCGTGAAGTGGTCCCATCCTAGCGGACGGACGGCTGACTTCACGGATGTCGAGATCCGTCGGACGTATTGTACATGCATAATTCTAGAGCTTAGGTACATCGATCACTGTTTTACGTTTCGAAGATCGTCTGGAAAAGATCACATTTTCAGCGATAATATCGTCCATTGTTCTGTTTACTAATCTGACGGCTCTACTGATAAACTTGTATACCTAGGAATAAACTGAAAATAACCATACATTTTGACTCAGGGATAACTTTACACCACGTTTATCGGTAAGGCCGTAAAAGTTTACCTAATATCTTAACCTTAGTTTCTCTAATATGTGTAAAATAAAGATTTCCATTCATTTAATTATTACATTCTTTGAAAATAAACTAGCCAATAGTAATTTAAAACCTGTAAATCGCGTAATTTTCCTACAAATGGTTGTTATACAATGTCGTGTACATACCGCAGTGTGCTCGATGAACGTGCACAAGCGCTGTCAGAAGAACGTGGCCAACAACTGCGGCATCAACACCAAGATGATGGCCGACATCCTCAACGAGATGGGCATCTCGCCCGACAAGACCCCGCGCCCGCGGCCCTCCAAGGTACGCCAAGCGCACACACACGCACACACACACACACACACACACACACACACACACGCACACACACACACACACACACACACATACACACACACAAAACCACTTATTTCTTTGTTTACACCTAAAGCTAGTAACATTTTGTTGGTTCTCATAAGATAAGATAAGAAATACTTTATTCGTAGTTGAAAAAAAATAAAGAAAGAGTAGTTCTGCTCACCCCCTTGGCTTGTGTTTCAGTATCTAAACCAGTCGTTGTTGGAAAGCAATCCAGACCTTGCGTCATCGGGCGACCCCGATTCGAAAGATGACAAAAACGACGACAAAGGTACGTCCAAACTCAACCCTATAAGTGTGCCGTGTAAGTTTATTTTGCTTTATCCCGTTGCTGTTATTTTATATTGAGTTATTTGTTATTAATTACATTATTTTTTACCATTTACTCTTTGGTTTGACAATCATTTACATACTGGTGTACCCTCAGAATCTAAAACTTTGCTTTGCCCTTACGATTTGTAAACAAAATAGTGAATTTTCCCACAAATCGTGATGAATAAGATACTTAAAATTCTTGGAATCATTGCCGCACTTAAATAATCTTTATTAAAAATCGATGTAAGCAGCCATGAGATGTCTCTGAGTGCGGCAGTTAGTCTCTGGCCCTTTTTGAGGTACAGTAATAATAAGTCGTTTTGCTTTGAGGCATTTTGCTTTGTAGGAGTTTTTAAATGTGAGTTAGTAATCATTCAAAGTCGTTTCGCGGCGAAGGCATTGTGATCAAAAAGCTCTCTGGATATACATCCCCGACAGATTAGTAAATGCAACTGTTTCAGTTCCTGAGGGTGGACTTACAACACCCTGTACACTATCATTTAATCCCTCCATGTTTTGTCCGTCGTGTTGTCCTATGTTTTGTATATGGTTTCTTCCTGTCATGTTGTTCCCGTTTGGCGTGTTGCGTGTGCGTGGGTTAGAGGTAGTATACCCGCTAGGCGCCCCGCGGCTTCACTCGCATTGGGACGATCTGGAGGAGATATTCACTTGTCCAGGTAAAGGTAACACTTGCCCAGTCAAAGGTAACACTTGCCCAGGCAAAGGCAACACTTGCCCAGGCAAAGGCAACACTTGCCCAGGTAAAGGAAACACACAAACTTTGTAGCGTTTGGGCGAAGGTGCGCTTGCGTCGCAGCAGAAGGTTGTGGATTCGATTCCCGCGAGGGGGATTAATGTTTGTACGATCTGCTAATATTTATTTATCTCGGGTCTGTGTGTTTTCTATGTATGATACTGATATACATAAGTCATGCATGTGGTTGCCATAACACAAATTGCTTAATTTCGGGCCAGATGATGCTGTGTGAAATGTGAAGCATTATTTATTTGTATCAATTTATCATGGCACATCATAAAACAACATCATTCGTGACAGGCGGCGAGTTGAGCGGTGCGACGAATGCTGCTCGTGACAAAGTGACGCTGGCCGACTTCACATTCATCAAGGTGCTGGGCAAGGGATCCTTCGGGAAGGTCATGCTGGCTGAGAAGAAGGGCACCGAGGAGGTCAGTACTTTAGGGTGGGAAGGTCCCCTACAAGAAAGGTAGGCCCCACAAAGTTTGTTGCCCTGGTTCTTCACGTTATCAGTCGCGAAGGAGCAGGAGTAGAGTCACATAGTTGTAAGACTATTTAAAAGCAGTCGTACTGGATAAATTTGGTGGTAGACTTTGGTCGATCATCAGTATGTTACAGGAAATGATGGCTATTTCAGGTCGAGCTGATTTTGTTCAGCTTGTAATACATGAAAGTTCAGATCCAGACACGAAAGCCGCGTAAACCTACGTGTCAAACAAGCGGAAAGAACTGAGGTGTCGGCTGTCGGCCAGGCTGCTACTGACTACAGCCGGTCTTGTTGTGCAGGTGTACGCGGTGAAGGTCCTGAAGAAGGACGCCATCATCCAGGACGACGACGTGGAGTGCACGCTGACGGAGCGGCGCGTGCTGGCGCTGGCGGCGCGGCACCCCTTCCTCACCGCGCTGCACTCCGCCTTCCAGGTACTGGGTGTCCTGTCCTGTCTGCCGCCAGGTACTGTGTCCCCCTCCCTACCGGCAGCAGCTCAGCTCCCTATGACCCCTTGTATCCCCTTGAGGTCGCGGTGATCCCAACATCCAATGAAGTGGTACATTTGTCTGCAGACCCGCGACCGCCTGTTCTTCGTGATGGAGTACGTGGACGGGGGGGACCTCATGTTCCAGATACAGCGCGCGAGGAAGTTCGACGAGCCACGCGCAAGGTAACTGTTGCTGAACACATTAACATTAACTAGGTAATCATCACCCTTTAAGTATTGTTCTATTGTGTTCAATTGAAAAACTACCTAAAGCAGCTCTACACTTCTCGCGTAGTCGATGGGAGTGCGGACACTTCGTTTCGTTCCGTGAGACCTCGGACGACTTCCGATATTTGTGGGTGTCGGCGGCCGAGTCGAGGGACTCGAAGCGTCCTAAACTATATATGCACTCTCGAACCTTGCTCAACTTCGACGAGTACTTCGTTGATTGATTTCTCGAGTAATTTATTGTGTTATAAAGTCTGTGAACATAATATATTGTGTAGGTTCTACGCAGCAGAAGTGACGTTGGCGCTACAGTTCCTGCACTCGCACGGCGTCATCTACCGCGACCTGAAGCTGGACAACATCCTGCTCGACTCTGACGGACACTGCAAGCTGGCCGACTTCGGCATGTGCAAGGAGGGCATTATCGGTGAGCTGACACACACACACACACACACACACACACACACACACACACACACACACACACACATTCTTAGTGTGTGTGCGCTGTGGTTCTACTAAAGGTTGTAATTTGAACGTGATTTTCGTTGCAGAGGGCGCCACTACAACGACTTTCTGTGGCACTCCGGATTATATCGCTCCTGAGGTGAGATAATTAAACATAGGTACTTTAATTTTGCTAAAATTATGGTACAAGTATTTAACGTAGGTAGTTACATTCATATAAGTCAGTCGGACAGCAGGCT
This sequence comes from Epirrhoe tristata, assembly GCA_951394285.1. Taxonomy (NCBI): domain Eukaryota; kingdom Metazoa; phylum Arthropoda; class Insecta; order Lepidoptera; family Geometridae; genus Epirrhoe; species Epirrhoe tristata. The sequence continues at coordinate 10,087,130 of OX596153.1, forward strand.
CCGCCGAAGCATGAATCGCTTCGCCCAATAGTTGTCCATCGCACAGTCTGATGAAGCTGTCGTCTCCAGATCCTGCAGGAGCTGGAGTACGGCCCGTCGGTGGACTGGTGGGCGCTGGGCGTGCTGCTGTACGAGATGCTGGCGGGGCAGCCTCCGTTCGAGGCGGACAACGAGGACGATCTCTTCGAGAGCATCCTGCACGACGACGTGCTGTACCCCGTCTGGCTGTCGAAAGACGCCTGCGCGATACTCAAAGGTGAGCCCTAGCCCCTAGCCCCTAGCCCCTAGCTTTACGATCTAAACTTGATAAAGATAAAGATAAAGATAAAGATAATTTATTTGCATAAACATGTGTAGGTAAAAAAGATGATTACATAAGGAAGGTCTTGGAAGCAACATGTTTTACCGATTTCGGTGTGCACCGAGAGAGTGGCATGCTTTAAGTGACATCAATCAAAGTTAAGTTAAAATATTAGGAATAATGTCAATTAATCATGTTCGTCTTGGAGGTCTCTCTTCGGAGACAGCCGAATTAGTCATGTGATTTTTGTAAACGTTGGACTGACAGTTCTTTCGCTTGACAGCAGAAATTAACCGATGAGGAACAGGACGTCGAAACGGAAATTCCTTAGGGTTGTCATTTTTAGTAAAAATATGAAAACTCTTTGATTAATATTTTCGTTTTCGGTAATTTAGTGAAGTTTTGTCAATTCCATTACTAATCTACATAGTGGTAACGTAAACACTGAAAATTATAACAAATCTGCTAAAGTGTATAAGGCAAACATCATAGAACGTCACGTGAGCGACAACCCTAGACAAACTTAGCAATAGGCTGATCTCCAATGTTTACAAAAATTCCACATCGAATTTGGCTGGAGTCTTATCTTTACGTTGGAGCACCTTCAGTGCTGTTTTCTCCAGCTGGTATTCCAGATTTTTGCATTACCCTGTCTGGCTGGATGTTCGAGCGATTCTCAAAGGTACCCCTGCCACAAAATTGAGGTCCTACAAATTTCTAGCTCTAGGACCTCGATGTGTCTTCTAAAGTTTCTAAGGCGGGGCCTAGATGATCAATTATATTGCGCAATTCTGTGAATTGACCGTTTAGGGTTAATATTGAAGATTGTGCATGATTGAATAATAGTTTGCGCGAGCTTAATTTTTATTGCACCATTATTTTTTTATTGCATCGTGTAGGGTCAGTATTGAGCAATAATTTCATTCAATCGAACAAGAAGTTCCGGTAGCATTCTGTCAATGTCAAATTCTGGCCGAAAAAATTGAAAATGGAAATCATTGAGCAATTCTGCTATTTGTATTATTGTACAATATAATTGATCGTTAGGATTCAAAGCGCCTTTCAATTATTATTAGTATTGTACAAAGCTATTGTAGGTCTAGGGGCCGCCTAAGTATCCGTAACAAGAATAAATGCAGCGCCAAATGTATCATCGAATCTGTATTCTGTGACAAAAGCTCGGTGTTGTTGCAGGCTTCATGACGAAGTCCCCGGCGCGCCGGCTCGGCGTGTGCGGCGGCTCGGGCGGTATCCGCGCGCACGCCTTCTTCCGGGACGTGGACTGGGACGCGCTGGCGCAGCGCCGCCTGCGCCCGCCCTTCCGCCCCAAGCTCGTACGTACCGAACTGCCGACCTCTACTTGTACATGGAAACGCCCAGACCAGAGATATACACTTTTAAGGCCGGCAACGCATCTGCAGTGCTTCTTGATGCTGCAGTTGTCTGTGGGCGGTGGTATCACATACCATCAGTTGTGCCACTGGCTCGTTTGCCCCCTCTTCCATAAAAAAAAATACAGGGTGTAAAAAGACTACTACCGAAAACTGAGGGGGTTGCAATCAGACCACGATTCTAAACATTTAGCGATAAAAAAAACGCAAAATTGAATTGATTTGAATTAGCTGCGTCGTTTTATGTTATTTCCGGTTATTTACTACTAGTACAACATAATACGACCATACCTACCTAATAATTTCATTTATAAAAGAAAAAAACAGTTAAAACTCAAAATCCAACAATCTACGTAAAACGCGCCCAGTACATACGCAAACAGTAATCTTCAAACGCTGTTTTCTCCGGATATAATGATTTTTTCGGAAAATCCTTTTGGATTTGGTTGTGTGTTGGGATGCTGTACCTAACCCTTTCGGCTTCGGTAGACGTCTTTTTACACCCTGTATATTTGCAGATCAAGCGAACGTTTATCCCGCGATGGGGATCGAACCCACAACCTACCGTGCACATCCGCATCCCACCTGCCTGCCGTCTGAAACTGTATTTTAGGGATTCAAAGCGTTCAGATCGAGCGAGCTCTCCTATGTTCAGAGATACATGAATGTTACAGCTGTTCGATCTCTCCGTTGAGGTGTCCCGTTAAGCGTAGGCATGGAACGCCTCGCTGGATAAACCATCTGACATATGTGAAGTGAAGGCCTAAGTTTTCTTTTTCTATCTCTTCCGACGGGTCGGTCTCGCTCGTGTGTTCACTGTGCATGCGCGTTCCTTCCGTGCGCGTGAGCTCGAGAACACTCCGCGGACGAACGAGCGTTCAGTATAACTTACGCGCACAGAAACAAATGTACAGTTCGCCCAACGTATCTAATTTGTATGAAAAAAACACAATTTGGTATGAAAAAGCGTTCACTGCGCAGACAAACGGCTAACTTCACAAATGCCTAGATCCGTTGAGCGAACTGTACACATTGAATTAAAAGCAGCCCACCTCTTGTCGTTATGAAGTCCCCTGAGTGTACACGGCGGAGCTGACCCGCGTGCTGTTGTTTCAGAAGAGCAAGCGCGAGGCGGCCAACTTCGACGCGGAGTTCACCAAGGAGGAGCCCGTGCTCACGCCCGTGCCCGCGGACGTCGTGCGGACCATCAACCAGGTATGTCGTGCATTATAAACAGTTCACCAAGGAGGAGCCCGTGCTCACGCCCGTGCCCGCGGACGTCGTGCGGACCATCAACCAGGTATGTCGTGCATTATAAACAGTTCACCAAGGAGGAGCCCGTGCTCACGCCCGTGCCCGCGGACGTCGTGCGGACCATCAACCAGGTATGTCGTGCATTATAAACAGTTCACCAAGGAGGAGCCCGTGCTCACGCCCGTGCCCGCGGACGTCGTGCGGACCATCAACCAGGTATGTCGTGCATTATAAACAGTTCACCAAGGAGGAGCCCGTGCTCACGCCCGTGCCCGCGGACGTCGTGCGGACCATCAACCAGGTATGTCGTGCATTATAAACAGTTCACCAAGGAGGAGCCCGTGCTCACGCCCGTGCCCGCGGACGTCGTGCGGACCATCAACCAGGTATGTCGTGCATTATAAACAGTTCACCAAGGAGGAGCCCGTGCTCACGCCCGTGCCCGCGGACGTCGTGCGGACCATCAACCAGGTATGTCGTGCATTATAAACAGTTCACCAAGGAGGAGCCCGTGCTCACGCCCGTGCCCGCGGACGTCGTGCGGACCATCAACCAGGTATGTCGTGCATTATAAACAGTTCACCAAGGAGGAGCCCGTGCTCACGCCCGTGCCCGCGGACGTCGTGCGGACCATCAACCAGGTATGTCGTGCATTATAAACAGTTCACCAAGGAGGAGCCCGTGCTCACGCCCGTGCCCGCGGACGTCGTGCGGACCATCAACCAGGTATGTCGTGCATTATAAATAGTTCACCAAGGAGGAGCCCGTGCTCACGCCCGTGCCCGCGGACGTCGTGCGGACCATCAACCAGGTATGTCGTGCATTATAAACAGTTCACCAAGGAGGAGCCCGTGCTCACGCCCGTGCCCGCGGACGTCGTGCGGACCATCAACCAGGTATGTCGTGCATTATAAACAGTTCACCAAGGAGGAGCCCGTGCTCACGCCCGTGCCCGCGGACGTCGTGCGGGCCATCAACCAGGTATGTCGTGCATTATAAACAGTTCACCAAGGAGGAGCCCGTGCTCACGCCCGTGCCCGCGGACGTCGTGCGGACCATCAACCAGGTATGTCGTGCATTATAAACAGTTCACCAAGGAGGAGCCCGTGCTCACGCCCGTGCCCGCGGACGTCGTGCGGACCATCAACCAGGTATGTCGTGCATTATAAACAGTTCACCAAGGAGGAGCCCGTGCTCACGCCCGTGCCCGCGGACGTCGTGCGGACCATCAACCAGGTATGTCGTGCATTATAAACAGTTCACCAAGGAGGAGCCCGTGCTCACGCCCGTGCCCGCGGACGTCGTGCGGACCATCAACCAGGTATGTCGTGCATTATAAACAGTTCACCAAGGAGGAGCCCGTGCTCACGCCCGTGCCCGCGGACGTCGTGCGGACCATCAACCAGGTATGTCGTGCATTATAAACAGTTCACCAAGGAGGAGCCCGTGCTCACGCCCGTGCCCGCGGACGTCGTGCGGACCATCAACCAGGTATGTCGTGCATTATAAACAGTTCACCAAGGAGGAGCCCGTGCTCACGCCCGTGCCCGCGGACGTCGTGCGGACCATCAACCAGGTATGTCGTGCATTATAAACAGTTCACCAAGGAGGAGCCCGTGCTCACGCCCGTGCCCGCGGACGTCGTGCGGACCATCAACCAGGTATGTCGTGCATTATAAACAGTTCACCAAGGAGGAGCCCGTGCTCACGCCCGTGCCCGCGGACGTCGTGCGGACCATCAATCAGGTATGTCGTGCATTATAAACCCGTGCTACGAAAGAACCCTCGCCGCTTCTGGAAATTAGACATGAGGAAGCTGGTCGGATCCCCTCATCGACTAGAAAAGAGATGATGATCTTCGAACGGCTGAACAGATTCTCGTGAAACACGGCTAAGAACATTCCGGATAAAATTATCTATGATACAAAATAAAATGGTTGTCTGTAAAGTCGGTTTACTGACAATAGTTGAACGTGACAACGCAAAGGCCGATTGTGCTTCTTTGTCGCTCGTTCCGCGCTCTCGCTTGCACTTCAAGCCTTACATGGAACGCCTCAGAGCGAGGTAACGCCTCATGACGTCATGTTTTTTCGTGCGTGCAGCCGGCTCTATCGAATTATAAGACGTAGTCACGTCAAAAACTAAACGAAAATCGGTTCATCCGTTCGGGAGCTACGATCCCGCAGACAGACACAGATACGTAGACACGTTAAACTTATGACACCACTCTCTTTTTAATGCCATGTTGTGGGTAGAAAGAAATATTTAAATGTGAAGCGTCGAAGGAAAGCTTGTTTGCCCTGCAGCGGGAGGACGATGGATGAGTTAAAATAAAAAAAAACATTGGATATACTTACGGGTTTAAACGGCTGAGAATTCCGGGTTAGATTTTGATAAAATGATGAACAATTTTTGAGGAATTACATTTTTATTCAGTCAAAAAAACTCACCCGGGGCTATATTCCGGTTCTTATTTTCGTTCGTTTGATGAATATTCGGATGTTTTTTATTACGATTTCTGACTTTCAATTTTTCGATTTGTAATATTTGGCCCTAGGTTATGACCGTGTATTAACGTTAATCGTATCAACTGAATACAATGTAGCTCGTAGTAAGAAGCATCCGAATATTCATCGAACGCCCTAAAAAACAAACGCGAATAGCCCTCCTGGTATAATAAAAGTCAGTGAGTTCACAATCTCCACAGAATGCTGAAACTACATCATACATGAAATCGGTCTAGCCGTTCCTCATTGCAACTGTTTCTAAGTTTTTAATAAAATCCATACTACGAGTAATATTATAAATGTGAAAGTAACTCTGTCTGTCTGTCTGTTTGTTACGCTTTCACGCCCAAACCGCTGAACAGATTAAGCTGAAATTTGGCATAGTTAAAGGTTGTATCCCGGGGAAGGACATTGGCTACATTTTATCCCGAAAAAATTAAAAAATCCCGAGGGACCGCGGGAGCGCAGCAGTATCAATATAATTATCTTAATAATAGACCGTTTCCCCCGCAGGAGGAGTTCCGCGGCTTCTCGTTCGTGAACAAGGACTTCAACCCGAGCGCGCTGGTCGGCGAGCGGCCGCCCAACTAGGCGCCGCCGCAACGGAACTTGTCAGCGCCGGTGCGAGGGTAGAGTTCACCTCGGCTCGTCGGTCTTGTTTAAGCCTAAATTGGTTTAAATGCAGCGGTGGATGTCTCACAGTGAAAGCGTAATCTGCTTTAAAGTTTCCGTCGAAATTTTGTAAAAAATCAACCGCTGGAAACTACAAAAAAGTCGAAATGTTATAAAATTCCGGATTCCGTAGCGACATCTACCGGCGCTGTAGGTGATTTATAACGTAAGTGCAATGCCATCAGTCTAGTCACTACACGACTGCGCGAGTATTATTTTGTTTTGTATGTCTGTAGGTTAGGATAAGGAGCCTCCGAGTCTCTTAGTTACCCGCGAATTGTAATCACGACCGAAAATACAACGTATCTGTAGCACGGCAGAGTCTAGTTCCGATTGTACCGAATCAAACTAGCGAGTGTACACAGATTCGAGTCAAGTGTTGGATGCACTGATAGTCAAGTGAAAGTTAGTCAAGAACGTAAAGGGTTTTACGCCGTAATACAAGTGTAGCAGAGTCTATATTTGTCTGATCGACCTCGAGGTAGCGAAACCAGTCGAGAGTGAGTCGAGAATTGCTCGCATCACAATCTTAGATCTTATACCAGTGCAGTAAAGTCTAAATTCGCATAGAAATTCATAGCTTCATGAAATATCGCGATTACCTCCAGTACTGTAGATGCCAAAAGATAGTTTATTTGAAAGAGGATTATGTACTTATGACGTTCTGTCCGAAGTAACACTAGCCAGATACTTATGGAGCCATTGTAGCAGGTACATCTCAGAAATATATTTAAATAGTTGATCAAATAAATATATTTATAAAGATCATCGCAGATAATATATGAAAGTTGAACGACATAAAAATATTATCCAGATTATATTGTTGTTGTAAATATTGACAAAGTGTATATTGTCTGAGTGTTGCCGGTTTATGAACTAGATGGCAGCACTCGGTATCGGTAAACCCCAAGTAGGATCGTGTGCGTGTGAGAGAGAGGATACTATGTTTCACACTACCGTACGGTGCTTTGCGATTCGATAGGAAATTACTATTTTAATGCACGCTTTTCTTAGCTCTGATGATCGCTTATTTACACATACATTTAATAAATATGAAGTAAAATGAAAACATAATAAAAATGTTTTGGTGCAAGGATCTGCGCTTTACGTAGTTAACCTTAGATAATTCTTTATGTCGTCGTATTGTTGCATTGTTGTTTGTTTATACACGTCGGTTCACCAATACATTAAATAAGAATACATTGAATCATGTAAAGATTTCTGAATAAAATGTAGTCAGTGCTAAGAAAGGCGGGCACCGTTGCGTCGATTCCTGGTTAGCGCGTCGAGCTTGTATCCCTCGTTGTGTTGCGATATGCGAAGCATTTCTTCCAATACTCATACATTTCTCGCTAAGTATTATTTTCGTATGTTCTGCAGTATTTCTATTGGTACGTCAGGCTACACTGCGGACGAAACCAGTTACCTACGGTAGATTTTTAAGAAAAGACGCCATTTTGTTTTGAAACGATACTAAATGACGTCGAGGCACATACATTTGAAATGTGAATCAATCTAATCTCTATATATAAAAATGAATCCCTATATCCCTTGGTCACGCCATCCAGCGTGAACGGCTGGACCGATTTCACTATTTTTATTTTGATGTGTTTGTTATTGTCAGGAGAAGGTTCTTATGCCGGAAAAAATGAATCCCTATATCCCTTGGTCACGCCATCACGCGTGAACGGCTGTCGCGCGGGTCAGCTAGTCACTAATGTTAGTGAGAGAATTCGCAGTGTAGCACTGACCTCACGTGACCCCCTATTTTGAGATTATCAGTTTATTTTTTAGTTATTTTATGAATATCATAGAATTTATTTTGGTACTGTGAGTACGATAAGAACGACGTTAACCAATCAAATATTTTTAGTTATTTATTGTTTGTGATCGGTTCGTTCCTGGCGGATGTTCCGACCAGTATTATTTGGTTAGACGTAGTGAAATACCAAAGGTGTTAAGTTTATCATAAATATAGTTTATGAGGTAGTGTCATTTGTAGTGGGAGTTGTTGTTTGTGTGCTGTGTCCGCCGGTCGCGTGTCGGTCGCGTGCCGGTCGCGTGTCGGTCTCGGGCCGGTCGCGTGTCGGTCTCGGGCCGGTCGTGCGCCTGCCGCGGCCGAGTGCGTCGCCAGCGGAGAGATCTATGCACAAATGTAATGCTTTATGTAGTTGTTAGTGTATAATAATATTAATAATAAAAATATATTATAAATAATTATTAAAATCTCTGTTCGTGTTTCCGTATTGAAATGTTATGTATTTTGACATATATTTTATGTGTCGTCGTTTTTGATTTGTATTGATTTTGATGTGAAGTTAATGTTTTTGTGATCAGGGTTTTGTTATGTGACGTCAGGGCCCGCCGGGGGACGCGGGGGCCGCGGGGCGCGGGCCTGGGGCTCCGCGCGGAGGGTCCTTCGGGCCGCGCTGGTGTTAGCGCGGGCGCGAAGGTTATTCATCCATTTTTCTAAAGTTTTAAATGTTACGGCTGTTGTTGCAAAATTGTCGAAAATGATGTACCAATGTTACTAACAACAGAATGTTTGGAAGTGTCCGTTACCGCGTTCGCTTTCGGACAGTTTTGCACGAAACAGCTCGAGTTTTAGTATTGTTTCAACTAAATAATTCTGGCCGTTACTAGCGTAAGTTAATGTATGTGCAAAAAAATAATAATTTTTGATGTGAACCGTACTAAAAAATAAAAAAAATATAGTGCATAGTGGAATATTAGATGTAAGGATATCGCTGTCGCATCGCGCGGGAGTCGCCGCGACTTGTCGCGCCATGGAAATGTTATTATTTATTCGAACATAATTCATAGTTGTGTGTTGTTCCCGATGTGTTTTCTATCGTTCGTATGCGTGTGTGGGTGTTTGGTTGCCCCTCGGTCGCGCGGCAGTCGCGCTAGTGTCGTGCGTTTGTCGCGCGACGAGGGTGCATCCCGCGCGTGTCGCAAACGCCACAGCCTTTGTCTCGTAGCAACAAGCGCCGTGTAGGGCTCCAAGTACATTGTCATCATAATTCTGAGTAGTCTCATTGTTTTAGCAACATATTAGGCTTCAGAAATACTTAGACTAATATGTCTACAGCTTTAGTCCGTTTGTAGACGCTCGACGGAACACTCTTCATTACGCGAGATAGTTTCAGAATAAAATCTAAGTTTTTGTTGATAAAACCGTGGCCCGGTTACATTGGTTCCAAGCGAGTCGCGGGTATTTCTCGAGTTTATTGAGAACCATCTCGCGTTCTAAAGGGGAAAGTCGCCCCGTCTGTTAGCGGCCTAACTACAGCTGTGATTATGTTGCGTACGTACAAATTAATTTACAAAATTGCACAAGGTGTTCTTATTTGCCGACCTCTTTATTAAAAAAAAAAAACTAAATGTAGGAAAACATTTTTGAAAGATCTTTTATTTAATTTTTTTGAGATTTTACACTTTTATTTTCATAATTTATAGATACATAGCTGTTAATTAATGTAGTACGAGTTATGTAGTAACTGAGCGTTGCAGTCGCTATGTGTAATAATGTGTATGTACAGACCTGTGTTGATGAGAGAGCACTATCTGATAGGTTTATATAAAGGGTACGCAGTCCGCAGTACGCAGGGCTGGCGATATAGCTGCTTATGTTAACGGGTTCATTTCTATGTTTTGCTTAGCAAAACTTTAATTTCAATTAAATCTGTTTTATCGATTAGTATAAACGTAGCACCTTATAAACATAGCAGCTTTGTCGATATAGTGCTGTATTTTAGGACGCACACGCTATATCGTACTGGCCGGTCGTGTTGTCGGGGTAGTCAGTGACAACGGTGACAGATCATTTCAAGCTTTTAGATATCTGCCTGCTCTTGTTCGAGCTAAATTTTTTATGAGTAATAACATACTTTGCCTGCGTTTACTGCTGATAATTATCGCGATATTTGAAAAATATGTATGTCAAAAATTGCGCGAATTTTTGGTATTAGGCGCAGATGAGTCGTTGGCATTGTTGGCATTGGAAGTCCAACATTTTCACCCTCTTTGTGCTATGATTAGTAATTTTTTATTAGCATTGTCTGTCACCAACAGTGCCAAATCGAATTACCCCGCTCTGGCTACTGTTGCATCTCACGGTCTTGTGGTGAGGTAGAAACTTCATTGATCGGCCCGTAGGTACGCATTTCTTACTAAAAGTCTTCTATCTTACAAAAACTTCTCTTTGCTTTTAACAGTAGATACACGCAGGTTTGTGCAATTACCTATTATAACTTATCGCGCTCGTGCAACATTCATCTGAATGACATCAACAAATAAATATAGATACATATTGAATGTTGACAATATCTCGAACCATTTGAAGTACGAAGTATTTTTCAAAGATAAATAAATGTACTTATCTATCTCTTTCATTATCATGGCTGATGAAGAGACAGATAACTTTAATAATCCAGTGTTATTATGATCCAAAGATTGGGTATCGTCACCAGTGATTATGCTTGGATGTCAGAAGGTAGCATTGTGCGAGCGCGGTCGGTCGCTGCATTCGCTCGTTTGTCCATTTGATAATGAATCGAACATACAGTAACGCTATTCGATGCCATTTTGTGAAGCGACGGCTTGTTCACACTACGCAACTCGCATATCTATAAACCTTTAGATATTGAACAACGTATTAATCGGACGAATGTTCACCCCATCGAGGGTTGAGAGTTAGCCAGGGCTCAGCTTATACAGTTCATTTGTCGTACGAAGCGTTTGTCCGTACATTTGTCTGTGTTGTGTGAACAGGCCCCAGCTAGCTGTAACTCAACATATCATGCTATTCTCTATGATTTTCTATCGATATATTTTATAAATAAATGATGTACCTATTTATATTTTATTGTATACCATGATGTCCTGTGTCAAACATAGCACATTTGTTTTATTTTTGTGATTTGTGTGGAGTCTTCGTAAAACCCTAATGGAACCACCATGCCTAGCGTTTGCGGCTTTTGTTCACCGGCTTTATTGTGAAACGAATACTAAACTATGGTCGTGCTATAAGCTAGGTTTAATTAAACTACCAACAGCAAATGCTATTGATAAGTTTGGCTCGACCGTGGAACATCATCTCTATTTGTAACCGAGCTTACCTTTAGCCGACCAAGCTAGTTTCGTTTTATAACAAAGCCGTAGCGATCAAAATCGATTGTTTTTGCCAAAAGTATTAGTTTGCGTCCGAGTTATTTCATAAGTGTGCGTTTACGAAGATGCCCAGCGAAACTAAATAACTGCATAATTAATTTTGTACTAATGTTTGAATGCTTATAGATTATATTATCGCTTCTGAGAGGCGTCGTAGCCAAAGAGGATTACAGAGCGGCTGAAAGCCTCTCGGTGTCTTGCCACGTAGTACAGTGATAGGGTGGGTGACCGCTGCGGGGAGCGCCGGCCTCGGGCTACTACATTACAACTGTATGAGTGACCCGGTGTGCTCGGTGGATCATTATGTATTTTTTATTTGGTGCTGTTTTTTGTTTAAAATGGAGACTCATTATTTTAATGATTATTTATTATGAAATTTATTTACCTTTCAATATTTAATATTAAGAATTCATTTTTTAATCTCGTAAATGTTTACAAACGAGAAAGTTACCTACTTATATTAATTTATTTTAAAGTTGTTATTTCTATTTATTTTTCGTGAAAATACAATCGCCAAACGAAGGCGTCGTGGGTGCTTCGAGGCATCTCGGAATATGTTTGGTGCTTGTAATCTCCTGGAAATTACAAAATTAGTTGCCCCCGCAGCGAGTTGTATGTTTAATGTTTATCTAGTTTGTGTTTACTGTAGCTAACACAGGTATTGTTATGTGAGCTTGCACTGGACGCCGGTACTCGGGGCTCTAGGCAAACTGGGAACACATTGTGGGTATTTTATCAGTTTTTGTTTTGTAAGTCAAAGTTAAAAAGCATTTATTCATTAAGACCGCTGGGATCACCTGGAGTGGTCTTAAAGATAAGGGGTTCTACTCACGTTACTTTGTGACCAATACCGTGAAGAACAGCAACAAACACAATTCAATAACGTATACTTAGTCATAAAAGATCACAAAAGCGTAGGTAACCTACAATCCGTATATAATTTCTAGCAAAATATTATACAACAAGCAATATAATATCATGTAAAGAATTTAATAAATAGAGGGTGTAAAGGAACCTCTCCCGAAAACTGAAATGCATGCATCCGATGCGACGAAGTACGTGGCCGACCGACGTCGCAACGCACTAATGAGGCCTCAGCCTACATTGCGCTATGAAGAGTATTTGAAATAACTTTGGAATAAAATATTTGATTTTCTGAGAGATGTACAGTTCAACATGCTATTCAGATTGCTAAATAACAATTGAACACATACCTACCAGATTTTTGATGGGAGCTGATTTAACTAATCTTGTTTTTATACCAGCATTTTAATTGAATAGAAAAGGCGGAGGAGCGTTTTCTTTACACCCTTTACATATTTTATATAAAAGAGATCTTAAATCCAAAAAATCACAGATGGCAAAATAATAAGCACCATACTGTTGCTCTACAGTTGACATATGTATTAGTTGCCCAAGTCCGTAGGTCCCCGGGGACTAGCGGTCCGCGCAAGCGCGTTATGTATTTATATTTGTTATTTGTTCACTGATTCACTGTTAGGATTCACTTTAGCTGGAGTATAATGCATATTATAATATAGTTTTATGATGAGAGTATGTATAATGTAATCCTACATGTCTATTAAATCAATGAAATAGATAAATTATCTGTTTTCTTTTACAATTTGTTGATGTAAGTACCATAGTTATTTGGGATCTGAAATTATTCGTTCATAATGTTTGAAAACCTAAGTACTTAGGTACAAGGTTGCTGGAATTCTAAACGTTGTTTAAAAATATTTTTTTTGATGAGCATTGGCAATTGTTGCCTAATGAATATGTTATCACATAGCTCGTTAGGAAATAAACTTAGCTAATGAAGCGATTCTGGGTTCAAATGTCTTGGGTCACAGTCTCCTTACTGAGAGCGACACGGAGCGGGCCTTGTACGGACTGGAGGCCGGCACTCATTTGTAGGCGATTTGTTTCATTATTCAACAACGTGTAGATAATAGAATTCTATTGTTACTCGCAGCCGTAGGTGCGAACAATTCCGCAGATAGCCTTCTTTGAAGATCTCGATATTTCGTGTTAATGTCGAGATAAAAAGCTTGTAGGTGCTTCGATTTCGAAAGATGTTATGGTGTTGTAGGTGTTTTGTTAACGGACACACTTCTACTCATAGGAGGTAGGTAACTTAGTTTCATTTGCTTTTAAATACTTACTTCACTATTTCAGAATGCCAACATGAGATCATTTTCCATCTCAAAAAGTAGGAACGATGCATGTTTATTTACAAGAACAATGAAGCACCGTGGACGTGCGCAGCCTGCAGATTGGGCACTTTCGTCGCATTGTTATTCTAAGCCACGAAATCATCGCGCCCGATCGCAAGGGTCCGAGGTACTTTTTTACAGAGTCAGCTGCACAAGTGCCCTTTGTCTGAGCTCGCACAAAAATACGATTAAATAGTAGCTCTTGAAATAAATTATCAATGCGACATGTGGTTGCTCTATTAATGCTAGCCCTTTTCAATTGTCGCCCCCATCGGTTGCCCCTCGCGAATTTGTTCTTTATTCATTAGATACCGCATGGAGCGATTAGAGTCGCGCATCGCGGCGTGAAATCGGATCGATTACCGTTCATTTATTATTTTCAATCGAATGGATCACCGAGGGCGATTATCGTAAACGATTTTTATCGCTACCGTTATAAGTGCCGTGATCGTGTCGAATTGGAATTTGAATGATTGCTACTGTACGATAAATTTGAGGATTAATAAATTAAATTTTGTTTTATCGCGTTTTTTGTGAGCTATGGAAATAGATAGCTCGCGGTGAACTATAAAAAGTAAATTGGATGGGTTTGAATGGGACGCTCCCCCGATAAATTTTATTCTAGGGACCTAAGTAACAGCTTGAAGCGTCGTTGATCGCGGAGACATTCACACGCCTTCGGAGCCTCTCCGAGGAGTGCCATCGATCAGGGCTCAGTTTACATCGTCCGTGTAGCCATTTGACTGCGGACTGCGGTCGTTTGTTTCCGTAACGAGCCGGTTCGCGCCATTATGCCACATGCAGGCGAGAGCGACGCTCGCGTGTCCCTAACGTATCGACAAATCGGCTACATCTGTTACCATTGTCACGGCGTCTCATTATTTCACACTTGGCTGAGGGCCCAGTGTGAGGAGTGCCATCAAAAAGTCAGATGTGCCAGTAACGAGAGCGTCGTGACGGCGAGTCAGCACCGGACACGCGAACCCGCTCTCACCGATTGATAGGCTTAAGATTTTCAATAATTCAAACAGATTCTATCTGAATTTCAAACGAAGAGTAATGATCCTCTTGTCAATAGAGTCTAGCCAGAGCCTCACCTCACGGCACAAGGAATGAGCACCTGAATGACACTGAGGTATCTACCTCAGTGTCATTCAGGTGCTCATTCCTGCGTAATGCATATACCTAGTTATCTAACTAGGTATATGCATTACGCAGCGCAGCTAGTTACAATCAAAACTTCAGGACGGCGACCAATTCAAACCTTCCTTCGTACTGCAGAATGTTTATCATTAAATCCTAGGTTCAAGTCCATAACCCCAGGTCCGTAACGGCGTCGTGTCACGCCGAGGTGCTCTCCTTCCGCGAACAAGTCTAGGTTAATTAGACGCCAGCACTCGAACTCCACCGTGTAACAGGTAGGTACTTGGTGCTAGTATTGGTCGGTCAGTCCTGTGGATATAAGTAGGTAAGTGTAGCGGCACACCGAGCAAAAGCACCATTTATAATTTGTAACCTATTTCTTAGCCGATGGTATTATTTTTATTAGCAATTATTTACTACCTATCATGTCTCTGCGGGCAATCGGCGAGGCCTTCTCCCATCTTCCACTATTCGCGACAAAACTTTCAAATGGCGACAGTCCAGGTAGGATACAAAGGTCACAAAAGGATCAATGCTATATAGCATAGCTATATAGCTTCACCTAATATAGGCCACAGATTCAACCGTCATATTAAACTTTCGGAAACTCCCCATAACTGTCAATGATAATACCTACCTACCAGTTGATATTCTTTCATCATCATCATTTTACTGAGGCCGTTATTTGTACCTAATTTAAATTATACAATACCCTACTCTGGTGTCCGGTGTGCCCCCACCACACTGCACTAAGTGGTTATTATGTTCCCTGGATATTGGAGCGCTATCTCCGTGTTTATCTTAACCACCTCGTTCCGTTTCCACCACTTAAGGAGCTTTGTCGATGAAAAGTGCTGCACGAGATAAGACGCGCGAAAATTAAGTTACCTGATGCGGAGATAGGATTACAGTTAGGAGAAAGTTTAGGAAAGTCTCAGCGGTGGTTACCAAGTTGACTTTGAATGTGGTAATAAATGAAACTAAAGAATGTCGATGCAGGGTTCAAAAGGGGTATACCTCGGTACTTAATGAAACCTCAAAAATCTTCGATATCAAGGACGTTTTAAACGAATAAGGTGGATGGACCTTAGTACTTAATTTGTTATCTAATCCCTATTAGCTATTTTCCGCTAGTTCGTATAACGCTGGGAGGTCTCACATTAGCACTCCGCGCGAGCTCTACCTCGCACTAATTACAGCGTGTGATTGAAAAGCCGCCAAATCACCATTAACCTGGAGCTGCGGCCTTTGGTGTAGTCTTTAGCAATTTTATATTTATTCAAGTTCGCCCATCGCTGGTTTTAATTATTGAGCTTTTTTGAAAGCAGTCTCCTTACGTACAACATACTTATGTATAAAAAAAAACTGAGCAAACAGTTTACCTACTTATATAGGTAGGTAAGTATAGGACCTAAACAGACTTTTACAAACTTACATTCAAAGAAATAGTTCTGGCCACCGTTAAATTGAAGATATTTACCGCCGTTTTGAAAACAATAGCTTTATTGCAGAACGTTCGTGCAGTACGTAAGATCGGCAAATGGGAGATGCATCGGGGGCAGGATGTAAAAATGTTCACAATGAGCCATAACCATGACAGATAGATTGGCGAGCGGCGCCGGCGCCGGTGACCATGCTCTCTCAATAGATCTATTTATTTTTACTTTTTGAAAATCTTCTAAGTTCACTGCGATGTATGAAACTATGACGCAAATAAGTAATTATTTGAGAGAGCAGATTTCAGTCAGAGTTTTAGAAAGCCTAGTCTAAACCCATTCAAAGTCAAAAAGTGAATTCAGCATGGATTGCTAGAGCTAGAATTCTACCTACTTAACTACTCTACTCGAAGCGCTCGTTGTCGTGCTGAAGCGCTCGTGGTCGTGCTTGCTTAGCCGTTCTTGATAGATCGTCGAAGTTATGCAACGTTCAAACGGTCTGTAAGAGGATGGGTGACCGCCAGTGGCATTTACATCTGAGCGCTTCCCTGCTTCGGAGGGCACGTTAAATTGTCGCTCCCGGCTATTTAAGTCGTTAAGCCATGACGGAGGCCTTAAAGCGGCCTAAAAACTCCCGTCATCAGAATTGGCCACTGACTCATACGAACTTCCTTACTTACTTAGGTACTCCTGCTCCTTCGCTCCACTAAGTATCTGCCGACTCTACCGTAAATAACAGCTAGGGTTCTTCATGATTGGTATTGTTTGAGAAAGAACAGGAGTAGGTAAGCTAGAATCACCTACCTAGATTAGGAGACGAAATTGGTCTTTGAATCTGGTCTGCTTTTTACATTTGAACCACACACACGGTATGTGGCCTCTATTAGCTTTCTCTTAGGTTATCCAAGCAAACAAGCTCTTGAGATCAAAAGTCTAGAACAGTCGTATAGTCGCAAGCTCATGGCTTCCCTACAGCCTGGGCACGGGGCAGGGAGCAAGACTCAGCTCTCATAAATAATCGTGGAGCGGCGGTCGACTCGCGCGTGACGTATAATTGCGCGCCGGTCACGAGTCCACGGCTTCGAGCCGACGTTTTTAATCCTAATACAGGGCAAGTGGTAGGTAGAGATAGCGATGATTTCGATGGTATTTAATCGCGAAATGGAAAATCATCAAGCTTTTAAGATGTGATCACCATGACCTGACCTCAGTGGTCCTCCTGAATGAATGCTTATTGACTTTCAGACGATCAACAAAGGATGAATTATTCGCGTTTTAGAAAATACGATGCAAATGGTAAAAAAAAATCTCTGTTTTAGATAAATAAATACTTACTTTGATAATGATAATGTTTGTTCGTGTTGTACCTAGGTAGCACAGCTAGTAGGTATAGACCAATCCTCTTACTCATGACACACACACATTCGTTCGAAGGACATTGGTCATAGAAACTCTCACATGCAATTTTAGCTTCCCGCAAAACCTGATTAGGACTAATAAGTTTTGCGCCTAATGACAATTATTTATTTTGTTGAAGTGCCCGCTGATTCTCGCACCAAACAGTCCTGCCAAAGCATTGTCCGGTGGCGTGCCCCACCATCGTTTGTCCTCATTCCAGCTGATCCCACGATAGCGCCACTACGCCGGCAGATCCGATACTGCACTCGTTAGCCCTCTTTACTGGTGTGAAATACAACCGACCACTTCGAAAATTTACACGGCAGCCGCGACTTGCAAATGTTTTTCAAGCCATAGCATCCTAGAGAATCACCTAGCTCTATGTGATCGAAGTGGTTCTATTGAATAAATGCTTATTGACTTGATTTTGTAAGTAAGTATACCTACCTATGATTCAAGATTCGTTATCCCTGTCACACCTACCTACGTTCCTATGTCATGTTAAATTTTTATTTTATTTTATTTTTATTTAAAAATATTAAGACATCCTTTCTGTGTGGTGCTACAATCCTCCTAAGCACACGGAATCAAGTTCCAGTTTGTCGAAACAGATCCTTGTCCAAACATATTCGTGAACTATTTCTAAAAGCGGTTACCTATTGTAATCTACGGGCTCGTTCTTATGTATGCTATGATTGCCTCCTAAATCTTACGGGCAGATACTTATTTATCAGAGATTGTTGGGAAAATTGCAACAAACGAGGCTAGATTGCGACACCTCGCGATCGCAGATATGACGCCGACATCGCTCGCCTCTCGGTTTAATGGAGGCTGACGCTTGGCATCCAGAGATTCCAGTTATTTATCACCTTCTTCCAATATTAGGCAGAATAACAACGCTAAATTACTAAAATTTTCATTATTGTGTCTCTCTTTTCTAGATACTCGTAGGTATTTCATCGAGTCCATTCCAATTAGGTTATAAGCTCTGAACTAGAAATAAGAATTCGATCAATTTTAATTATGGCCGACGGCTTAAAAACTCGCCACCAGTGTTGGACACTAATTATGTATAGTTTTTAGGTATTATGTATGTACATAATGCTTGTCATAAGAGGATCTATCGCTGTTCGCTTTAGTTCGACGTTATTGTTGTACTTAAACAGCTCACATTAGCCTCGTATCGCACGTAACTAGCGGCTGTCTCGCAATGCGATCACCGTTACCGCGTGTCAAAGGTCTCGCTAGTGGGGCAGGACCACAAGCGCGCGGATTTTTTGTATAATGTTAATGTCGTATAACTAATATCAACCTGAAAATATAGATCACGTTGTATTGTAAAGTTTAGACATTGTTGCGTGTATTAGGTAAGTCTTGCTTGCTGAACCTACTTACATTCTCTACATCTATTTCTCCACACAAATGGCATTTACCAAATTATTATAATTCATATGAATTCGTTTTTCTGAAAACAAACTTTTTTGTATCTTACAACGAGTTAGACGAGTAGGTACCTACAGTTTGCATCAAGTACATTCTTTACCATACCACGTTTTATTCCGGCTAGTTGTAGTCCAAGCTTAGAATGAAGGTAGGTAACCTTAGTTTCTTAGGTCACCTGTCACCGTTCTCCGGGGGGCGGGGGGCGTGGTCGAGGGCTGCTATTGGCTGCACATTTCGACGGCCTGCGCCTGCGCATGTGCTGAACAATGAGCGTGACCTGATTAGGGGCAGGGGCCAGTGTGGGGAGAGGAATGTTTATGGTGTGCGGTTCATGTTACTGGAATGCGATTTTGCAAACATTTAAGAGTTGGATAACTTGATACCTCCTGTTGAGTTGTTTGTACAGTCAGCATCATAAGATTATCATAAATAAGCAGAACTATTATTTTATTTAATTAATATGGCTCTACGATCGAAAAATAGGCTAATGAACTTCTAAAGTAGGAAGTCTATACTTATGTGTGTATGTGTATAATAGCTGAAAAATGCTAAAATCCTATTAAAGACTACAGACATGCAGCTCACTAAATATTATAATCACATAGTAGCAAATGTTTTGAGAGTTTGTGTGTGTGTGTGCTGGATTTCCATACAAAAGACTTCAACGCGCTCGCATCGATTTTAGATCGCTCTATTTTTATGAGTTGACCCGAGACGTTGTCCTGTCTGTCTGGGATGCAAAACTTTTTAATTAACTCATTAATAATATTATTAAATGTGATTCTGTGTGTCTGTTTGTAACAGATTTTGATAAAATTTGGCATGGATATAGGTAAAATGCATCTCGGAAAGGATACCTAAGCTAGTGCCAAGTGTCTCACAACTAGGTTTCCTATAAAAGCTGCTCCATTTCGTATTTACTTTTTGTTATTGCACAAGACGCTGCGCAAGAGTCGGGTTGCGCCGATTAATTGCTTTTGTTCCTCAAGAATGGGAGAAAGGAACTCGGATCGTTCGCGTTTTGAAACCGCTATTGGCAAACAGATGCCGATCCAGGGGGGTTATTCGAATTCGTTTTTTCATTCGTTCGATGAATATTCCGATTCCTCCTTCTACGAGCTACATTGTATTCAATCGATAAGATCAACGTTAAAACACGGTCCTAACCTAGGACCAAATATTCCAAACCGAAAAATTGGCCCTTGAAGTCGGAAATCGTAGTAAGAAACATCCGAATATTCAACAACCGAACGAAAAAAAGAACGGGATTACGGCCCCAGATAGAAGGCTACCGTTTACTCTATTACTTAGATTTTTTAGTTCTTTCAGGTCATCATTTCTACAAAAGAGACAGTTTTCGGAGTTTTCAGTCAAATCAGTCTCGCTTTTCTATTCTAAATAGTGCAAATAGCGCGGTTGAGTTCTAGGTATTACAAAGGTTTTCTAGCAAAGTCGAACACTAGTTAAACTAGCCTAATCGAAAGCGATAATAACTAATAAATAAGTCTCTCAGTAAACTAAAGTAAGTAACTTTAGTGTCGTAAAAAAACTTACTAAGGATAGCAAGCGCGCTTAAATCTTTTGTATCGAAAACTGTACTTAATTAAATACCTACCTAACGCTATAGAGGTCACCCATCTGAAAGTGACAACGTGAGAGTTACTCGACCAACCGAAAAGGGTTATTGACCCGCAAGCTGCACTTCTGAATAATTTTAATAACAATTAACTACCAGTAGCTACTAAATTATATAATAAATACTCATATAATTACCCCAATTTCCTTTGTGTTATGAGTTTTGAATTCGTTCTTGTCGTTAAACTAAAATAATTGAAGCTTTGATCTAACTCAGTAATTTCTTTTCCCGTCTTCAATGGCGGCCATAAAACCGAATAAGCCTAATAGTCGTTTAACACGTTTAGCCACAAACATTACAATGCAAACACACTGTGTGGACAGTCGCCCACGGATGGACAGTCTACTTACTAAACCTGCCACAGGAGTTTTAATCTTAACTAGTGCGGGATAAGGCTTGAAATGAGTTGGTGGACTAAATGTTTTTGTAACTTCTTGAGATAAATGTGTGTTTAGTGCTGCGATGACAAACTGGACGGCTGTTTATTCAGAAGAGGCTCTCGCAGCTTACAACTCATCGGAACAGGTGGACGTGAGGCTTTCTATTCGTCTATTGGTTTGTTATGGTTTTGTGACATGGTCAACTCAGGTCAGTTCTGAAACTAGATTAAGGATATTTCAAAAAGGCACTTATCAATATCTAACTGCTATAAATATCATATCAGAATCAGGTGTGTTTCATGTACGATACTTTTGAATATATTTGACAGTTTTTGGTTCAAATAAGCATTTATAGAGCTTGTATTGACTTGAGCAGATAAAGCAAATTGATTCATGATCATGACAAAGTAAGAGTCAAACTATCCATTATGAACTCAGCGTGCATTCCAGATCTTGACAATATCGCTTTGACGCATGCGCCGATCCTTTTACAGAAAGAAATATGGCGGTCATTCGTCGCCGGCGCGCCGCAGCGGGCGGACGCATGGTTTGATCAAATCGCCGGTAAATTACGTATTAAAACTGGCGCGGTAATTGGACAGTCACGGAGTAATTACTCGACTGACTGTGTGATGGATGGTAAGTCTCACTGTCTTGGTTGGCGGAGTACGATTGCCGGGTAGTGCTGTTTCAATTACATGACTTGGGCCAATAAATGCCAGTATCTATTTACTCTGCTGAGACCTTCTAATTCCGGGTACTTCATTTAAGTGTTTAATGTTACCTATTTGGAATGTAACTTTATTTTACTGAATATATTATTTTATTCTTGAGATATAGGTACGTAATATTTGATTCAAAATAAATAATTGTGAGAACACACGGCTGCTTATTACAAAAACGTTAAAGCTTAGTTGAACCCCATGTTGACACATGTCAAAACAAAACTGTTACCACAAGAAAAGCGTTCTATGTACGAGTATTTAAAGATCGTTTTTCTAGGGACAGTTTTTATGTTAGTCTTAGTCTAAGCTCGGTTTATTTTCTTGTAATAAGACGGACGTAGTTCGTGATTAACACGTTACCTTACCTTTGTTAAATGTACTTACTCAAAAAGTAAGTGTTGAGAGCGAAAAAAATAATGGAATTCCTAAACTAGTGGTCTAATCTCGATCCCGATCGACATCGGCAATCAACTAGCAGCACACACGTAAAATAATATTTTTGTTACAGTTTTTGAGATTAATTCCTACTTACAAATATTAACCATATGCAAAAAAGTACCTATTGTACTTGTGAGGATATGAAATGGGCGCGGAACTATGCGCCTGTTACTCGCGGCTGCGGCCGGAGAGTGTAAATCTTCGCAACAAACGGAGTATCAATTACACGCAATTACAATAAACATGAAATCGAGGCAATTAACTCGATACATCGGCATCGGGGCCCTTGTTCTCTAAGAAGCCGCAGCGGGGACAAAACGCATGATTGTACAACAAAGAAAGATAACGGTTACTTAATGAAATCTTTTGGAGTGGCATCACATTTTTGGAAAAATATTAAAAAAAAAAACATGATAAATCTGTACGGGTTTACAATTTTATTTTGTCTACGCGTATTCGACAAAAGACACTCAAAAGACTGTAGGTCCACCATCTCCTTTCATTACGCAAAAAAACATTTTTTTTCAAATGATATGAGTTATTTATGGTTAGGGTGTAAATATAGTTTTTACCGTTTTCTCAGGCATAAAAATAAATTCTGATTAGTACCTAGTTATAAATGAATTTGCGGTGTGATATCTTCGTGAATACGGAGTCACGATCGAGTCACGTTATCTGCAGTCGGTGTTATTTGTATCGGTTCCGGTACAACTTTATTGACGCGCACCTTTTTACGGCGAGAGAAAAGGACTGGAATTCACATTCCACTTTTGGGCCATTTCGTGAATAAGTACTTATTCCTTTTTTCCAGCATAAAATGTAACAGTTCTTATCTCAGAATATTTACGAGTTGTTGCAATTTTTTTAAGCTTGCGCCATGTTGCTCTACCTTTGCTGTACCTACCTAATCAGAATTCAAGGCAGTGCTTATAAAATATGAAATGTATCATACATCATCATCTATAACTGTACTCACTCCAGCTTTTTCTTAAGGCTTTGTTTCTAAATAAAAGGTGACGAAAAATAACGTTTGTAATAATGTGGCATGTGTACGCGAGGTACAAATGATATAAGTACTATTTCTTCGATTATCATAATTTTTCTTATACTGTTATCATTAGTTATCCTATTTTCTATTTTACGTCACAATCCATATGTTATTTAGCCGGTACTATAACTCACTAGGGTTAGTCGATGTGGCTGATATGTTTATTTTGCTTCTGATCCGCGCTAACCTTTATATTATTATGTATGTTATGTATGTAGTGAAGATGACGGCCCCGCTAGCTAGAGAACAGACTCTCTCGTTGCGCTGACGTGTCGCCTAAATGCATAAATCGTGGTTTGATGATCGCATCTCAGCTCTGTCGTAAATATTTCCAGAGTTTATTTAACAATTTTCCGGCTCTTATTGTAAGGGGCCTTCTAAACTTTAGCCTTACCGTGACAATGGCGATATCTATGAATGTACTGATGTATGTGTTGGTATCAACTATGTAAGGTCTATTTTTTTAATGCAAAAGAGTAACAAACATATGGATTCTTCATCACATCACTTTTAAAGGTTATATTAATGAATAATTTACTTCTTAAGCTATTATGACTTTGACCATCTAGAGCCATGAACTTCAGCCCTCAGTCAACCAGAGCCAAACACGACAGAAAGGTACAGGACACAATAGCGTCAGCCCTCCAGTCCGCCGCAGCCCTAGGCCATTACCGACAGTTAGTATGCGGGAGGCGGCGGTTAGTCCACTCACGTCCTTAATTGTGGTAGCTGACTTTCTAATCCACCGCCGAGCTCACGAGAAATATGAATTTGGGCTAGATTTTTGAGTGTGATGACTGATGGCTGGAGTCTCTCGTGACTAGCATCAAAAACTTGTGTTTGTACAAATATAAAATGCTATCGATGCAAACAGTGGGAGTGGCACTAGATTTCATCTTTCTGCATCTACCTACATTAATTTTACAGTTGTTTGAGTTACTAGTTGCTATAACACAATTATTTATCAAATCTTTTCATTAAAAGTTCAAAATTCAAGACAAACATAATACTTTCACATTCACGTATAATTTATTGAGATAAAAGCACAGTATACGAGCATAAAGCACCGCTAAGTGGCGATGACAAAACGGAATATACAGCGTTGTTATCTGGTAGTTATGCGGCGAGCCTCGGCGCACGCTGACTGTACAACTAATTGTTTGGATCCGACAACCGCACAGACCAGAAGGACAGCAAGACCACTCAAAAACAGTCACTTGCTACAAGCCTGGCACAGTGGCCATAAACCTGGCCACATGTGAATTTATAACAACAAGCATCGACACCAAATACCTACTCTGTTTCAGGAATCTTCAGGGACGAAGGCTCAAACTTTCATTCAGAGCAAAACGTTTATCGGATACTGCAAATGTTTTTTCGCGACTCTCTCTCTCTATGGCATGATGCTGACCTCTGTATAGTAGAAATAATTGTCAAGGAGTACAAACTGAGTCGTAGTCTTCATAGACTATCCTTTGGACTAAGTAATTGCTTTTTAAATGGAAGTACAGAGTGTAGAAGCTGTGTCCATCTCAGCTGCGTCTGATGCTGCAAGAATAGTAGATTTATCGAATTGTTTCATTATGGGCCCCGTGTTATGGTAATATTTGGACACACTACATACATAAGCCGTATTTTAAACATTTGGATTCCGAAAATATTAATATTATATGTATGGAATGTTATTGCTTAATGCGCGTGCTACCAGGGAATTTAAATTGATTAGGAAGATGCGCGCGCGCATGCCCTCGCGTTATTTATGCGACGTTTATAGTTTGTCCGGGGTCAGAGGTTAGTTTTATTTTTGTCAAAAACTAAATGGTTTGTCCATCGATTAACATAACTTTTTTAGCTTTTTTAAGAAATTCATGAGTGAATCTATAGAATAGAAGACGTAAAATGATGGTCAACATTCTAAAATACTTAGAACGAGGAAAATAATGGTCTCTATTAGCAAAATACAAACTTCAGTAAAAGTAACTCTGAATCGTTTTAAATGTTACAATCAAATAAACGAGAAAATCTGAATTAGTTTGCAATAATCATTTACTTTTATTCGTGCCATACAGTGCCTACATGGTGCCGGTGCAGATGGTATTCGCAGGAACACTTACAAACCGTTACCAGATTGCTTCTCGGTTGAATCTAGGATGCTATTCAGTGCTGGTTCTAAGTGGGATACTAAGAGCTATTAAAATAGGTGAATCGTGGCCAGACGAGCAGCGGTCACTTTTGGTCGGGAGTGCTCAAATAAACTTGGTCCATGTCTAAAGAATAAATACGTTTTTTTCACTCTACTTGGTAAGTAATCGTATTGTGTTGTTATTATTTTCATCAAGATTTTATGTAGTAGCGTGTTAATTTGTTAAATGAACATTAGCACATTATCCTTTATAATATTTACAATGTTTTATGAAAAAAATATATATAGGTAAGTACATTTTAATGTTATGTAATCAAGTGGTTGGCCTGCACCTAAATTTCAATTCAAACTGTAGCGGCGAATTTCGTTTTGGACATGCAATAGGGTACCCTACAAGTACTAGAAAGTTTACCTAGCACAATCTAGAGTTACCAGCGTGAACACCCTCGGGTCATTTCATTAACCCGGCTAGCGCTGCGCCCGACTTCACCCGTACTTATTATCTTTTAATTGAATCCGAGGAGCTTATTAATATCTTCACTTCCTAGCTCGTCTTAATTGAATAATGCTTGTGGATAATTGAAAATGTTTTATCAAGATTAACCAGTGATAGGTTGTATGAGGCATTTGTTATAAAGTGTTACACATACTAATCTATTTGTACGAATCTATCATCTCACTAATCTATGTTATATCACATAATAGAATTTACATTTTCTTGGTAATTTTCCCACAGTATTAAATAACGCAATTATTAAATTTAAATTATATAAAATTGCTCGTAAAAAATATAATATTAGCTTCCTAAAATATCATAATAACAAAAATTAAGTCATAACATTATGGTTATAGCCATGAATCGGATAATCTATTGCAGAATCGAACGAAACACGTTCATACAAAGAAATAAGAAATGATTTGAATAGCGACGCAGTCTCATACAACTACTGTGAGTATTTATATTTATGGGGATAATTCCCGCCAGCTCGTCTTCCATCAGAGTGTGATCACTACAAAGTTTCTAAGGAACTGGCTAAGACTTTTTACCGACGCAAAAAAAAAAAATTACACACTGCTGTGGGTTTTAAAACGATTTCAAACGAATACTTACAATGCAGTCTGTTTAATAGCTTATATCTGAATAAAAAATAGGTGGCCTATTAGTAATTAAGATGTCTCTCAACAAAATGCTGGTCAACTAAAGCATCTCATGGAGTAGATGAAAACGATGGACCGTCTTTTAACAGACATAATATAGGTGATATTATGTCTGTTAAAAGACGGTCGTCAGTTTTCAGAGGATGTAGTTGGGATCATTCCAGTGACCTGCGAACCCACGACCGCGCATTCCGCGGTTGCTGTCCCACCACGCAGCATTGACAGCAGACAGCAGCTGGTATATGTAGATGGCTTTATTTTCTCACACTTTACTTTGACTCTGTAAATTATGTATTAAAAACACAAATCTTGAGAGAGTTCAATGAGTCACCTGTCTCGCTTAACTTGTAGCTACATATTTTGTATTTCTATAATTGTCTCTAAATAGCAATCATCATTATGCCATCAGCCATCATCATACGTGGGGGTGGTAAGCCATTGTGTGTTGCCAACTACTTTAGTTTTAGCTTTTTAAGTACTTCTAATAGAATAGAATAGAATAAAGTTTTATTTTCTCCACATCATATACAAAAGTTACAATAGGTACTTAAATCTACACAATAATGACCAGCTATTACGGATTTTTGACTAAATTAAATTTTTTTTGGCTAGCTTAGTTTCTATCTTAGCTGTAATCGGCTTCTATCATAGCTTCATGTCGGTAGGGGTCGCCGCCCACTAAATAAGCCGAATATTCCATTTTGACACGCGTGAGATATATCCGGAGCTGCTTATGAAATATGCAGATTCTAAGATGGAATGAGTCAAAAGATACCTTAGTTAATGTAACCTATGCTCAATATAAAGGATAATGACTGTAGGTATCCCCAAGACATAGTAGGCATTCTTATAGATTTTTAGAGGGAAACAATTTAAGTTTGTAGGGTATCCTCTACAAACTGTTGATGTTTGCCTTTGACTATCGACAAAAGCAAACACAGAGGCAGTGTCCATTTTTTATGCAGAAGCAATACAATACCACACGTTACAGTTTTCTTTCGCCTCTTAGAATACTAATAAATGGATCTAAAAAAAAATTATAAATAATAAAGGTAATACGCGATAAAATCCTGTTATAAAATATATCTCTAAAGATGAATTGTGATCGCGAAAGTTTAAGAAAGACTAAATGGATCTAAGCTAGAACTAATTGAAACTACAGTTGTAATTCACTCCACTTGACCAAACATTCAACCTGGCTGGAAGACGAAACTGTACCTACTAAGGTACCTAAAGTTGTCGTTCGATTTGATAGGTAATTACAAAGATTGGACGATAAGATAATTGTTCAATATTTGGACATACAGACAGACAAGTGAAAGCTGATTCTCGTTTAGAGCGATATAAGAGATAGCGATTTACAAATATATACGTTGCTATAGTCGGTATCTGAATCTTTTTGTTACACGACCATGCCACTTTAGGTAAGATTCTCTGCATGAATACGGTCTATCAATATTGTTTCTAATCAAATGAGTTATTGATTTATCTTAGACGATCGTCATTTCATCGAGTCGTTACTTTGTGTTCTTTATTATTAGGTAACTCGCGAAAGTTTTGAAAGCAAAATCAGCTTGGATTCCGTATGAATATGTTAGAGGTAGTCGCTGCGCCCGCCACCCAGCCCGACGAGCCAAATCACAGTGTTGTCCAACATAGTTGTCTGTTACGATCGGCAGATCAAGATTACAATTATAAGGTGAAGTTTAATGTTTCATTGTGCATTGTATAACGACTGTTGTAACTAAAGATGGTGCCGGGGATAAGCTAGTCATGGATTTTTCATCTGAGTTGAGTCCAGAATAGCTGTTTGAGAATCAAAAGCCTTTAAACAAATAGAATAGACTCCTATTCCTATTTTCATATAGAGTTCTTTTATAAGTTTGATTGAAACTTCATACCAAAGCGTTTTATATTAGCGGTCCGCCCTGGCTTCACTCGGGTTAATAAAGCAAACCTAAGACCATTTGGAGTTTTGAAATTCAGACGGCAATTCTGGAGACTTTCCGTTTATAAACAAATAAGTAAGTAAATATATTTGGTATTGATAATATCGACTCCAGAAACTAGTTGGTCCAATCTGACCATCACGGGACACGTATTTATAACACCGGCGCACTATTAACCAGTATTTATTGCTGTTTATTTATTTGTATGGAGTCGGGACAATCCTCTATTAGCACAGAACGACTGATAATTACAACCGTACCGGACACAGCGTCCCGTTAGCTGTAGGCATGCTGTGATCTAGCGCTGTATAAATTATGTCCTTACAATAGAATAAATAAGTAAAGCGATATCAAGATCGGATTATATTGTTTTGATTTTTCTTTAATAGTAATCTTAGTATATTGATAGGAAAACATTACATTTTTGATGAATGAAGACACAAACTCTAAAATACTAACGTTTCTTAAAAACCTTGTTTGTGTCTATCAAAGTGGCTGGACGAGAGTAATAACGGCAACCAGGCATTTCATCCTATTTCTAACCACGCGCTATTTTCGGGCATACTTAGGTAACAAAACACAGACGACCTCTGTGGCGGAGCGGGCGAAGGTCTGCCTGCGATGCAGAAGGTTGCGGGTTCGATCCCCGCCGCGGGACAAATGTTTGTATGACCTACAGGTATTTGTCTCGGGTCTGGGTGTGTCTATGTATAATATGTATGTATTTACAAACGAAAAGTATATAAGTAGTATATCAGTTATCTGGTTCCCATAGTACAAGCTTTGCTTAGTTTTGGGCTAGATGATGCTGTGTGAAAATGTCCAGCATTATTTAAATGAAGCAGCTCTACATTTCAATAAAAGAAATATTTTTATTTAGCTGTATTTAAAAACTCATTTATCGATGTACTTGTACTTGTATATAAACTGTATTTTAGAAGACTTCTTCCGTAATCTCATTACATTGTCGTACTCTGTGTTGCGGTCACATCGCTTAATGCGAAGCTTTCCAAACATCTTTAGCTCCGATATCGAACCATTCGTAACCACAACTCGAAGCGATCCGAATCAATCGCTGCTTCATCATTGACCACAAATTATACCTCATTCTAGCACATTGCCTTACAAATTGTATCTTATCTCGAAGAAAATAGAGAAGGATTTTGTTTGATAATGTGCGTCAGTAAAGGGTGGTTATTAGATGGGATAAAATTCCACAATGTACTGTGGTTACAATCGACCGCAAGCTTCTGGGGTCATTTAATGCGTTTAATTTTATCAATTTTATCTCAAGCAACTATTTTCTTTCTTTTATTACCTACACTTTTTTGCATAACTTACCTACAATGTAAACTATGTATACGCTGAACTTGCTTAGGTAACATAACAGAACTAGATAATCTAGGTACCTACGCCTCGGCACG
This sequence comes from Epirrhoe tristata, assembly GCA_951394285.1. Lineage (NCBI taxonomy): Eukaryota > Metazoa > Arthropoda > Insecta > Lepidoptera > Geometridae > Epirrhoe > Epirrhoe tristata. The sequence goes on from OX596153.1 coordinate 10,116,964, forward strand.
CAAATAGTAGTGTATTGTAAATGTTTTCCACGTTAATGTATGCAGAAGATGAAACCCTATTTATATACCTCAGTAAGGAAGTGTTCGCGAGATAAATCTGGATTTGCCCCGTATCAGCGAATCTCACGCGGCGCGACAGAGGCGGAGCCAGGGTTCAAGACGGGGGCACCTTCATAAAAACATAAGTAAGAAGTACTAGAGTACAGGATAGTTTGTTTGCTGCCATGCCAGATTGTGCCTGATTCAACGAAAGTACTTATCTACATCATAAAATTATGTTTACGAAAAAATTAACATGAATACAGTCTATTTATCTATGTGCAATTTACATTCAAACTACTACTCGTATTAGAGCGGGCTTATTATTCTACCGACGATTATCTGACTGATAAAAACATTGACATTCATTGTAACCAAATCTAATTTCATTGACATTAATTTTATTTAAGTACTACGTAGTAAACTACATAGAAGTACATCATATTATTGTGTTATTCTCACTTATTTCAAAATTAAAATTTAATTTTTACTTATATTATTAATGTTTTTTACTTATATCATGCGGATCACGCTGAGTATGGCTGCACTAAATTGTATCACCAAAGAACTGTTACAAACCCATATTACGCAATAAAAGATTTGATTTGATTCACTGTAGATATTAAGGACTTTCGCGGCGTCTCTAGATCCGAGTCTGTGGATCAGCGCAGGCGCAGCCGACTAGTCGACACAGGTACTTACTGACAGTATTCGGAGATAAGCTACGTGTTGGATCTAGGAATCCTTGCATAGGAAGATAGGGACACTCGGACTGTCTTGGGTGTAAACTAGAGTTGAGTTCGGACAATTTTAACAGCCGCAGATGAATTTAAATCAAATCAAATCAAATCAAAAATCTTTTATTCAATAAAACCAAGTGGTACGATTAAATGGGTTGGGATCTCTTCTTTTAAGTTAAATAACCCGTGTTAGAAGAGTCCCCTCTTTTCTGTGGTCTTGGGGAGCACTTGAATTTAAGATAGGTAAATCTAAACAAAAACTTAAGTTTCACTAGTAGGTTTATAAGAAAAGTAGTTAAAATATACGAGTAAACAAAACAATAAATAAAATAATAAGATAATAAAAATAATACTATGAGTAGTAGTTAGATAAATCAATACATAGGTACACAGCCAAAGATAACTAAAAAAAAAAATTTTTTTTGGTTGGGTAGGTAAGGTAGGTATCCAGAATAAGAGAATTCGATGAATGACATGGTAGGTCAGATGATGGAGAATATTGAACGAACACTCATAACTTAATAATAAATACATAGGTACAGGTACATTACAATTTAATTGTAAGTATGAAAATGCGCTAGCTTCACGAATGCCTCGAGAGCCGTGGACTGATGTTGTAGAAGATTTAAGTTGGGTACAGCTAATCATGTTTGTAATCTAACTAATAAATTTTTTTGAGGTTTATTTTAAATACTTTAAGCTGGTAATGCACCTAATATTCCCCAGAATGATCATCACAGCTATTAAGACTTTTCCTTCCATCTTAATTAATAGTACCACAAAAAAAACTTGTTACCAAATTCCCGTATGCCATAACTCCTCCTAATTTCCATAGTTGGTACAAATCAGTGGATGTCGTCCTAATCGCTACACGGCTTTCCAATCAGTTGTCGGCCATTAGCGATGGACCGAGGACACGCGACGGATGGGTGGTCTCGTGTCCACGCCGCCAGGGGTGACTGTTTCCTTTTGTGTTGGGGTCCCGTACATGATTAGAACAAAGCTGCGTCTCTTATGGTGATAACTTAGGCATTTACATCTTTACTAGATGATTTATACAGCGTCTGGAAACCCATGCCTACACTAAACGGGACGTTGTAGTGCCTGGGAAATTGTTTGAGATGGAGGCTCGCCCAGCACTGAAATTATCCTCTCAGCTAAATCTGCCTAATCCATAAAAACGTCAATATGTAGAGCTGACACAGCTGTGGGTTTCGTTACGATGCTTTCCTTCACCGTTAGTAGCTCGTGTCAATCCACGTTTATGTACGTTAACACGAGCTCTAAGGTGTCCTACGAATACTACCGTTCGGGCACTTCCTACTGTGAGCTACATTGTATTCAGTTGATAAGATCCACCTATGAACTCTGTCCGAGTCTAGGACCATTTCAAATCGAATAGTCCTTGATGTCACAGTCGCAACATCGGTCGCGTTTTTATTGGGGCCGACATTCGGATTTAAAAATCAAATTTTGATCGACCTGCGTATTACTTTATGTTAACTTTTATGTTCATTGTTTCCAATGGTTCATTAATAACTTCCCACTTGATGTTTTTATTTATGCATTTTTAAGGGACCCTAAACACATAATCTTTATATTGTCTTCGAGCGTGCGCAAGCGCAGGCGCATATCTCCGGTAGGGAAATTAAAATTCATTTAAATAATTTTATAGTTTTAATGCGGTGAACAGTTAGCTGAGATTATTGTTGAGTTTTATGAAGTGGTTTCGTCTGGGAGCTCGATTTATGAATTTACGGACGCGCTTTATCAATGCAACGATGATTTTGTAAAATGGTGACCGACACAGTGACGGTCGTTAATTTTATGGTGTTAAAACGTATGAATCACACATTTTCAATGTTTGCGACAAACCTTTACTAAAAGAACTTCAGAACTTTCAATTCAACACCAAATCTAGTCAATTTTGAATACTTATTAGAATTAAGTAACTACTTCGGGTGGAACAAAGGGTGGCATATGCCCAGCAGTGGGCTGAATCGGGCTGTGATGATGATGTAAATTACTTACAAAATTAGATTAAGTAGGTACTTGTTTTTTTATTGTTACGGGGTCGTGTTATTTCTGACGGTGAACAAATCTCAAGAAAAGCCAGGTTCAGGTGTTCGTATAGCTTTGGTAAAACTTGAAATAGTTGTAATTGACTTAATCAGAATGCGCTCGATGGCTACTGAATATTCATTAACACTTTGAATAAATTGTGTTTGTTTACAAACATAATTATTATTATTATTGGAATATTAATGCTCAGAGAAAAGGGAAGATGAACTTATTGGATCACAACCACAACCAAGAGGGCTACTTCAATTAAAAGTACCTTTATACCTATCCAAGCTGGCGATAAGTAAAAACCTAATTTTATAAGATTTATTATAACACTTAGATAGAAAGCTAACAGTAAAAAAACAAAACGCTAACTATCTAAAATTAAAACTTAAGTACATTCTCAAGTTAAAAGAGTTAAAAATAGTGTAAAGATTGTCATGTCAACATGTTGGACCTCATGCAAATATGCGTTAAGTAAAGTAAGAGCCCTCGGAGTTGGAGCATTATTCGCATAATTGTTACGCGGGGGCGGGGTGTGGCAGGCGAACAGAGTATGATAACGCCGGCCACAGCGCACGCAGTGGTCGGGGACATACTTTATGTTGTAGAAAACATATTTTCTTCAATCGAGTCCGTAACTCCTAAAGTTTCGCAACTCTTGCTTCAAGACTTTAACGTAGACTTCAACTTTTACGTAGGCGTCTATAAAGTCAGTTATAAATAACTTTCCAAACAAAATATTCATTCATCATCATAGAACACATTGCCAGCTTGATATAAGGTGGAAATTAAAACCACCTCCGGGAGGTCTCCACGCCTCACCGCCACACTCCGCCACACTCCGCCACACCGCACACATTAAGTACATTCGTGGATGACACGTCTTAACATCTAGTAATGTTCCATGTAAACGAACGGTTAAAGTAAACTTTATCGTCGCTGAGTAGCATTAATCAGCGGTTATTTATTGTTCAATATTTCAGTTAGGTATAAAACTTAGGCCTTTACATCTATATTAGATGATTTATACAGCGTCAGGAGGTAATCCATGCCTACACTTAACGGGACGCTGTTGTGCCTGGGACATTTTTTGAGATGGAATAGGCTTGCCCAGCACCTAAACCATCCTCTTAGCTTAATCAGCCTGTGTGGAGCTGACTAAGTTAGGTATAGCCATATTATATTGCAGTATATTGTCCCACTGCAGGGCAAAAAGCTTGCCTTTTAATTTTCTGGGAATTTCTGTCTTTAGCTACTTATAGTAAACCAGTCTGGTACACATCCAAATCGTCCCGCCATCTCCGTGGTGGTCTGCCACATGGACGTCTTCCGTCGGGCACCCATTCAGTGACGGTTTTTGCCCATTAGTTGTCAGACATGCGACAGATATAGGCTTCATTTAACTGTAGCATCACGTAACAAGCGCATTTGCAAACCTCGAGAGAGAAATTTTGGTGTCATTGTCCCACGTGTCGACCTTTAATTAAAAAAAGCTGCAGTCTAGAGTTATAGACATAAGAAATCTAGAAAGGTTCATTGAATTCCGTTAGTTTAGGGTGAAAATATACTCTCAGATGTGGCAAGGCAAGCGATAAGTATGTGTACCTACCTTCTGAGCATTTTTCAATATCCATAAATAGGTGTTACACGATCATGACGGCACTTTAACAGCGTGAGGGACATAAAAGCATTCATTTCATTCTGAGCGCCCGCGATGTGCGCGCGATCGGATCATAAAAGTTTTGATATCTCATATTCCAGTTAATTGTTTTTGTAACTAATGAAAGTAAAAGGATTAATTTGATATGCTTATAGCCTTTACCACATAATAAAGATACGTTCATTTACTGCTAAAACTTGTGCACGGCCTGAATTCGAACTCGCAATATCGGTTTTAAAGTCGAGGCACAACTTTATTCGGCCAACAAGGCTCTTCATTCGGTCGTCTTAAATAAACCTCAGCGAGTTCATCCCGTATCCATCACCTCACAAGTCCACATGTACAGCTAGGCACGTATACGAGTCCCGACATGCGTCTGTTCCCAGTCACGCAGGATATTGTAAAGCAGTCGGACATGTGTTTTATAGCCCAGATAAACATCTTAATACATTCTACTGGGACTCACCTACTCAGTCGACCTACAGACAAGCAAAAAGGATCTTTTAAGTTGCATATCAATCATCTGAATACTTTGTAAGATATATTTTTAAATATTTGCAAAAATCTGGTCATGCATAACATGGCGGCGATGGACTTGCAACTGTCACGTATGGAGTGCAAACATTGCAAAATGTGAACATATTATTGCCTATACTTATATTGCCACCGACTACCCTTAGACATCATTAAATCTTTTCTACAACGCGATAAAACTCAAAATCTTCAAAAGCTTAAATGTCTACTTACTTCTTTGTCTACGTTACTTTATTCTTGAGGTAGGTAAGGTGGTCAAGGTATGTAGGCAGATTCATAAAATAAACTATAGCTGAGCCCGTTCTGTCCCATCAGTCAAGCTCGAGCACCAATCAAAGTTGAACAACTACACATTCTATGAGTTAGTGCACCAGATAATAAAATGGGTAAAATAAGGCTCTGTTTACATAAACAGACGGATACCGTTAAGGGTCCGTATCGGCCCCGTGGCGTGATGCGCCAACAGCTCGTAAATACTGCGCGTGCGCACCGCAGCCTGCCAACCTGCTCTAAGGGGGAGCTCACTATGACAATCAGATTAGATTGATAATTGATTGCCAAAATTATTGCATTTTCGTAAAATAATAAATGTGGCCATGCGTCCATTGTCTGTCATAGTCGCACATACGTACTCTTTTGAACCTAAAATAATTTCTTTGTCTATAGACGCTTCAACTAAAAATAGTGAAACTAATTGAGCGGAACCCATCGTGTGCTTTTTGATTCTTTTTCTGAAGAAGTAGTGAGTTGAAAGATTTTAGGTGCACCTCAAAGATAATCCTTTCATACACTTGAATAATTTCTGAACTTTTTCAGGCCGGCTTCCTCACGGTGCTTTCTTTCACCGTTTCAGAGTGACTGCCTTGAATTGTGTACTCGTGTATAGGCCCTAAGGGCGTGCTCGTGGGTCGTGATGCCGCAGAATGATGGGATGGGCGCGGGTTCGATGCTCGTACCCACACGTCGTGCATCTATCCCCTATCGCGGATTGCTTTACTACGCAACCGATCGATTAGATCCAGATAGACAATATGAGGATATCGAAAGTTTGAAGTTGTGCAAACAAAAAACAAAGGTTGATACTTTTGTTAATTATGTTTAAAGCCCAGCCCATGTTATAAAAGCATTATTTTTAACCGACTTCAAAAAAAGGAGGAGGTTCTAGGTTTGGCCGTTGGATGTTTTTATTTTTTTATGTCCGATATCTGCGTCAATTGTATATGTACCGATTTCCAAAAATCTTTTCTTGTTTGAAAGTGTATACTCTCGAGGACTACAATTTATATGAGACCCATGATTCCTAAGGGATTGATAGTTTTTCCGTAAAATTAAAAAAACCTTGAGTCACGTCGGGCCCTTAGTCAAATATTTTTGTATTTAACTATTACTATTTAGATCTAAGTAGATCTATTTAGCTACCTATTTAGTTAGTGCTACGTAGCGTAAAGTGGTTATCTTTACATCATGTCTCTGTTTGACATTTGTGCAGTGATAAGTAGCTGACATTACCAGTACCACAATCATCGAGTCGGCGCCGGCGCATGGTTTGTCTGAGACACGCGACCCTTGCTCCATGCTGCAGCTCAAGTGGGGTTGCCAATGTTCAGAAAAACAATATTTACATTTTTAAATACTAATCTTAAAAATCCACACAGATATGCGTAAATCGTTTTGTTTCTGCTCATCTATGAAATAAGACGAGAAACTGATGTCTCAGTTAACACTCGGTTTATTTGAGTCCGAGGGAAACCAGTCTAGCCAAGCTGGTCTAACTTGGCTGTCATTCAGATGAGTCAATGTATGTAACTCTTTGACTGCACAATTCTAATTTTATAAGAATAAAAAAACGCGAACAATTAATTTAGTAGTTGAAAGCATGTCCACATGCACACTTTGCCATACACATTTGCAAGACTAAAGCAATATTACCTAACTAAATAAAGTAAAATACGCTTGCGGTGGCTTGGGCACGTGCAACGGATCGAGCCCTCGCGTTTGCCGAGACACTCTCCTCGGAGAAGTTGCACACGCTAAGCGGCCAGTCGGACGCCTCATGCAAAACGGGATATGTTAGATTTTAGTATTAACCTCAAGAACTGGGTTAGCAAATCAGAAGCTCGTGATAGTTGGAGGTAAACCAGAGCAGATGGAGTGGTGGTTCACGACAACACCTGGTTCGATTCACTGGCTCATAAGCGCACGTTGCTCGCGCTTATGCTCACTCCCAACTTTAACACAGGGAACACATCCGTGTCAACTTTGCGGTCGTAACTGTCGCTCCCGTATCGGCCTTACTATCCATCTCCGTAAGTGCTGGACCAACCAAATGGACGCTGCATAAATCATCTCTTGTAGATGTAAAACGCCATTGATGATGAGAGTAAAATGACTCAACCGATTCTGATGATTTTATTCGAACCAACTCACGAGAAGAGAGAGGATTAATTAATAATAATCATCACCGTCAATATTGAGAACCTTTTGGTCTAATTAAAGTGTAGACATTCCAACCTCGTTTCGTAAAACTAGAAAATTACGATAATTGAAAACGCTACTAAAACACCTCGTGAAATTAATAACGGAGTCTGAACTAGGCAATAAACAAACAAACCATACGCGCCCGCCGCCGCGACTCTGTTCATAATTACTCTGTGAATTATATCGATGGTTTGAGTAATTGTCGGCCACTAACCGACGAGTAATGGCGGGTTGCGGGTAATGTATGTGCTGGTTAATAACCACTAGAAAGGCCTCGCTTTATGGCTGTTATCTACGATCGTCACGTCGCGAACTGTTGTTACCGATTTGGGCCTTGAGCTCCACAGTTGGGCATTGCCTTGAAGAGAATGAGGCATGGCGAGTATCTTGGGAAATGAAGACAAAAATACTAACTGTGGGAGAGTTACCAAGGGCAAACGTTCAATAGGTACCTAGAGAGAGCAGAGAATACCTACTAATACTCGTACGAAGATGAAACCCATTGCTTCTCTACTGTCTCGGATAGAAAGACACGGATGAATCTTTTTTAGTCTCTCTACACATAGCTACACTACTTAATTATAATCTCGCTGTGACATCTACATAGTTTAAACATGTAAGTCGATTTAAAAATGTTGCAATATAGTTCCCATCACACACGTCACAGTGTACTAACAGTATCTATTTAACAACATCACTATTAATAGACAATTAGTACATAATGTCCGGCTATTCCACATTATTGCTCATTAAATGATTATTGCCCTTCATTTGGGGAAGATAGTTTTATAGCGGTTGCTCAAGTGACCCAGATGCAGGCCGAATGCTCGTAATGGCCCGATTATAGGAGCTGGTATAACGCCGAATTTCGGTAAGATCTATCGGCACCGAATTTCGGCTTTAGTAGGTAAGCTCTAAACTGTTTACTAATGAATTTTTCTTCTAAAGAAGGACCTTTAGCGTTGAGGAATACAAGGAGGATACATAGAAAGTGTTAGATTTGTTCAAAAACGTATGTGATATTTTCATGTTTTGGAACAGATTTAAAAAAAGCAAATAGCATAGACTTATTGTGTAATGTCAAACTACATACATACCTAGTCTGGTTAATCATCATAAGCTGCCCCCGAGCTTTAAAACACGCCTCAAATAAAGTGTTGATCAAAGCCGAACGCTCAGCCCGAAACTTGGGTGCATCTCTACTTGCAATAATTGTAATTAAACTAGAAAGTTCTGTGAATTATTACAGCCCTGATCTAGTTATACATAATGGTCGTTAGATAAATTAGCTCTGCTTCTGATGATGGCGAAAAGCCACCGTGGGCGGGGCGTGGACTTTTAGATGCATTCGATTGTAGTCTTTATTGCCATAAAATAACCAGTTATGTTCAATGATTTTCGGTTAATTATGATCTTGATTAAAAATCATGACTTACAATATCCTTTGTAGAATTGGTAATTGGTTTTTACTAATCGTCTGTGATGATTATGGGTATCAGTTATATTGATAGCCAGCTGCTGAATCAATGCCTAGTGTAACTAAAACAGAACTACTTACATTTTGTGATCATCTCACTTCTACTTTTCACTTCTTTAGTCTTTATAATAATTTTGCATTCTTGTGTCTGATTGTCACATGAAGAGTCCGGCTCGACTCACCAACGCTTCGTTGGCTACTCTGCGGCGCCTTCGTCTACTTACTAATGGTAGTGGTAGGGTGATCATTTTTCCTATTGATAAACCCGTTGTTTTTAGACAAATGCTTGGGATGAAGACGCTTGCTCTTCTTACCAATACGGCCGTCACATAGTGGAGCAGCCTCTACACGAACGCGGCTTAGAAAGCTTTACAGGATGCAAGCCAGCGCTCTTTCAGTGACTGCGTCAGTCGATAGCAATCTGAGCCCGTTTTCGCGGCCAATATTTATCGTCTAATTATCGTATACCGTCTATCGCTCCCACACAAATCGTCCTAGCATTTCACGACTAAGCGAGCCATTGCGGGCCCCCATCCATCTTGCAGTCGCGTCGCCACCTAGCGGCTGTCGCCGTATTTGGCGGCTGTTAGTTAGAACGGTGTCTATGCTACTAAATTGCGGGTACAATGACCGGTTGCTGGTTTGGCACATTTGACTGAGACATTGTTATGCGAGTTTAAGGTCTCGGAAGAATACGAGCTAATTTCCGTCGCTATCCCGGACCCCGGACACTACGTGTATATGATTACAACAAGTACAAACACAATGTCATGACATGTTTCCGATCATAAGAACGCAATATAGAACTCGAGGGACTCGGTATCTCTACTGGTGCGGGGCGAGGAGTGTCCGTTCTATACGTATTAGATATGCTCTGGGGGGTTATTCGCGTTTGTTTTTTCGTTCGTTTGATGAATATTCGGATGCTTCTTACTACGAGCTACATTGTATTCAGTTGATATAATCAACGTTAAAACACGGTCTTAACCTAAGACCAAATATTCCTTACCGAAAAATTGGCCCTTGAAGTCAGAAATCGTAGTAAGAAACATCCGAATATTCATTAAACGAACGAAAATAAGAACGGGAATACGGCCCCTGGTGTTGGGGCAATACTTGTCCTGCCTATGTCTAATGGTGTCCGTAATGCGTACAAAGAGGCCGATTTATTGTTGCTCTATTGTGAGATACTTGATCGAATCTATTTCACTTTATTTACGTCGTATTTTGCTCTTATTGGCAATATAACTAGAAATCGAATCGTATATTAACTAGAAATCGTTATTGATGTGAGCAAATAAAGACTAGGTAAAAACATAGTTTTCTACAAAAAAAAAAATGCCTATGTCACCGAACTATATGTACGATACCTACCTAAGCAACGCTTATGTAGTGTAGAACATTCGTACAAACAAAAATCGTTATTATAATCCACCTTTACACTCACCTGTAAATACAAAAATAGTAATTATCCTAACTTAGGTCTTCGTAAAGCATGGGTAAAATCTCAGAATTATAGAGATGTGAATTATAGTGATTTAAAAACTGTATCGACCACGCCTTTTTCAGAAATATAGCTTATCTAAAATTGAATCTACGCTTGCGATGTCATTGGACTGCGGATATTACATACCTACATATAGGAACTTCCGGCATATACATACAGAGTATTTAGTTAAATACTTTGAAGAACTTTTTTTGTAATATTTACATACTAAATAAATAAGATATAGTGAGAGGCATGACATGTGTAATTGTGTAATATGTTCTTCGTGATGAAGATTGCAGGCTATCTGTGGGGTCGTTGGGAATAAGCCCTGTTTTTTACACAAAGTAAAAGAGAGAAAACATTTTCCGCTATTTTCAGTCGTTTACTCAATCTACGGCCACAATTGACCATAAATAAAGCCGTATATGCATCGCGTGACACAATCGCTATCCCCCGCGATACCATCGCGTCGCGTATGCACGACCCGATACAATTGATATTGTTTCAACGACCTCTTGACATTCGCTGGAATGAATACGATAGGAAGCCATAGAGTCACACGATCTACGTAATTGAAGATCCGGATTTCATATCGCTCACTAGATAGCATAATTTACCAGAGTTTTTAATATTAAATGTTTCAAATGATCCTTATAGTTTTTTTTTATTCTATCAGCCCACCCTGACTGGAGTAATATACCTTTGAAATGGGGTAAGTTTGGATACATACAGATATAAAAGAAATAATTTCCAAACCCACCCAAAACTTCTTCAAATATAGGCATAATCCAAATATACATTTTTTTCAACATTTCAACTTGAAATCCTTAAAATTATCTTAGACATTTATAAGATGTCTTAGAAAAACATTGGAGATGTTTTTAAAGTCAGAAAGATGCTGAGTTTCTAATGCAAGTGTAAACATGAATGACCACCTGGTGCACGCTGTTAGAGAAAGGCGTTTGCATACGAAAGCTCTAAATATCGCGATGTCGCGCCATCCATCAGCATCACGCGGGAGCCGTCGCCGATTTATCCACGTCCACCACTAGCTGCGTTATCCAGGTCATTTCATTTAAATGGAATAGTTTGCTTAATTTACAGTCTGTTTCATTGACGATTTGGAAGGCTTTTGTCAACTGAAGTAGTAGGACTATAGTAATGATTTACGACTCATAAAAGTAAAGTAGAATTTATTGCAAGAAAAACATGTTACAAAGATGTTTATTTTTACCCGACGAAAGGAAGGGTAATGTTTTTCGCGCGTATCTTGTATGTATGTAATGCGTTAAATTTAGTTTTTCCCTCGTATCTCCCAAACCACTGGATGGATTTCCACTTGAGACTTGAAAAAAATATGGCGGATCTTAGGAGTGAAATAGAAATACGTTAGTAAACAAAAATTAACCAATCATATCGAGTGAGTATCAAAATGAAGGAAATTAAAAGGAGATTACAAAAATATATACAAGTCATATGTTTAAATATAGTTTTGAATAACAAATTGGCAATGAATGCATGTAAAGGTTTTACATATTGAAATATCTGAAAAGTTGACTTATTTCTCGCAGTCTGGTGTTTTAATTGTAATACTTGTTATAAAAGTATATAAGTATTATATCAGTTATCTGGTTCCCATAGTACAAGCTTTGCTAAGTTTGGGGCTAGATGGTGTGAAATGTCCAGCATTATTTATTACTATTTTATTTATCTCATTGAAAATATCCGTCAGCCTCAGTAGAGTGAGTTCTCTTTGGCGATTGATTTGCAACACCTATCAGGAAATATCCCTTGCCTGTCTGTTTGTCAGGCGAATAAATTAGCCGCCAGTGCTCATTTGAATCCCGCCATTTCAACCGGAGCACCGCATAATGCGGCGGTCGCACGCTCGCACCTCATATAGCAATACAGGATTGACTTTATTTTGCGCTTAGACCGACTTTCTATCTTACTTAGCTTCTATTCTAGAAGTAGATAATGAATACATCACATAAGAAATTAGGATAGCATCTATTTCAAGATGACGGCTGATAGAGGAGAATGGAAGAAGAACACGTCATGTCGTTCCGACCCCTCATAATGTAGGAGAAGGGCAGGAAGATGATGAAATTAGGATAGCATCCGTCTCTGCGTGAGTGACCACAGGGCTCAGACACACTTTCTTGCTCTTAAACATAGGTACTAGTACAACTCTAGCTGGTTCTACAAAAAACTTTCAACATATTCTTCAACAAGAGCTAGTATTCTAACACAACAAATATGGTCTAAATACATTTTAAAGTTATATTTATACTCGTATATCCTAACACAAAATCATACTGTGTGTGTAATATATTCTATCCGAAGCGATATTGTTATAAATCTCAACAGGAGTGTTTACTGCGCTTATCATGTAATGCTCAGCCACAGCGCAGCGAGGACAGATGGCCCACTCGCACTATCAGCTGCTGACAGTATACTTTATTACTATCCTTTAGTACAATATAGCTGATCGCACATTTGTCCGCACCGTACGCGCCGCAGTCGTTGTTCTATACAACAAATACTGATGACGTCAGAAAAAGCGGCTAGCTTCTGACGTCTCAGCATTTCTTCTATTGAATTGATAGTTCGGCGCGGATAAGTCTGCGACCACCTTATAACTCGATCTAGGATTGTTGCTATTCTGTGGCTAAGTGTTTTCGCAGTATCTAGATGATACATACAGAAAATGCTAACTGCATTAGATTATGTAAGAGATTCCTTTATTCTTCCTAAAAAGTTAACAAGAAATAAGAAGGTAATTTAGCTGAACTCACAACTAACTTTTCCTTGAGTTAAAAACATACCACGTGGAACGAATTTGAAGTGTAATACTGTGGTAATTAATAATTTGAAGTGTGTTTTTTACCTGTTGGTAACTGTATGAGAATAGGTTTTAATGAATATTTATCTGTCACAACTTCCAATGGAGCCTGTGTCTACAGGAAGCCACATCAGTCTCGCGGCTGGTAGCGGACCGGACGGCGCGATTTATGTCGACACCGCGACTCCGCGCGGCGTAATGAATGGCACATTATGCGATGTGACCCATCTGCATTGTCGCTGTGGCCTGTGGGATCCAAGCTAGGGCTGCTGGATAATAATAATATAAGCTCATTTATTTTTTTGTTTTAAAAACATGCTTAGCCCATTTTCCAAAAATAAGTACATAGAACACGTGTATAAATTAAGATAGGATAATTGTATTTCGTAAAAAAATACCCAGGACCCCGCACTAAGCAAAGCTTGTGTTATAATTCTAATTAAGTTAAGCTAAATTTTTTTTTTATAAATTATTATTGCGCTATCAACTGACAGCTGCAATTTCAAAAATAAATGGTAAATTTTGTTTACTTACCGTGATTCGGGTCATGGGGTTAGCGCGATCTTACTTTTCCTGTGGCGCCATCTAGTAAATAAAAATCTAACATTTTTTTCGTGTAGCCTCCATCTACCATCCGAAAAGGAACTTCGTTCCAATAATTATCTGTATTGTACAATCGGCCACAGTTTGTTCTTGTTGAGTATTCTCGTAGCTCATTACTCAGTTATTTATTCACTATAAATTATTATTACAGATATCTTTAAATCTAATGCGATAATCTAGATAAGATCTATTCCTTATTATTAGATACATATTTCTATTTTTCTACGGTACTATTCTTCTAAGTACAAACAAAAAAGTAGTTTTACTCACAAATTCTAAAGTTTATCTATAATGTCTATTGTACACAATTTAGTAGCTCAAGGTGCGCGTTGAAGTCTTTTATATGAAAGTATTTTAGAGCTTTTCCACGTCACAACCCTATCGTATTGCGAATTTGCGACACATTGTCACGCGCAGTGAGATATTCACCGTATTGCAAAGTATAGAACAGCCTTTAGTAATTCTAGATTAGCGTGCGCTGAATAGCTTATGTATGAGATTAGGAGAGGCGTACCGCTGCAGGACGCTGTGTCGTGTCGTTGTGGACCAGACCAGTGGTCACTTTGTTCAGCTTCTGCTGGAGACGGGTTAGGAGTAGATAGAGGTAGTGGAAACAGCAGGTGGCGTTCTGAGAATGAGTGCTGCTGGGAAATGCAATAAGGAATTATAATATTAATCAAGATGTGCTTGAAAGTAAGACTTGTGTCGGTAAGGTTATAACATAACATTCACATACAATACACAACTTTATTTTGTAATAATACATTTTCATTGTATAATTGCCATAGTGATATAGTGATAGAGGGTTGTGGATCCTATCAAAGGAGAGAGATGGTTGGAAGGAATTGGGGGAGACCTTTGCCCAGCAGTGGGACAGTATAGGTTAAATAAAAAATAAAAAATAAATTGCCATGTATTTTTGGGGTATCATTAAAATCTATAAAGTTGCTTTAGTGTGAGTCCCAGACTTCAAAAGAAAATAGAATTTTTATTAAAGTATTTTTTTCTGTGTTTGTGTTGAACAATAAAACAATGTCATAAAACCTCAGAAGATCTAACATATAATTTCCTTAAATCTGAACCAATTAAAGCTAAGCTTCCATAACAATCCAAGCTACGTATTAAATCATATCGTTTGTGAAATTGTTTCGTTTCTTCGATCGCTTCTCCGAATATCCTAATGAGTGGGCGGGAGTAGCACTTCTGTGTACTCACTGTTGTGTGCGCTGTGGCCGGCCTGCTGTCCACTGGAGCGACCAACATGCTATTCTTATTAAAAACCTGTAGTTTGCGAGGGTGTGCTACGCCGCGCCGCCAGCCGTGTTAAACCGATATTTTATTTATGATAAATGGATCGGCTCTTTACCTAGACACTTACACAGGCAAATATTCGGCGAATGAAATAGTAAATTACTTTTTCTTATGAAATTAAGAGACTATTGACAAAACTTTTAATAAATGTAGAGCTGGTCTATAAAAAATAATATGCGAGTAACACTTGGGTCAGTTATGAACCCAACTATTTGTAGTATTTGTACTTATTTTAGTCGGCATCAACATTTTTATTCCGATTTGTTACTGTATGAAAGATTTGTCACTTTATTAGACACAAGCCTTTACCTGTGAAGCACAGCACGATTATTATATCAATCGTAGGCAGGATCGGGTCGTCGACCCCGAGCTTTTAACTTTTTGTTGGGATCTGGATGCGCGGGCGCAGGCGGATGTGCTTACTGCGAGATATTGGAGGCATTCGTTATTGATCCGATGACGTGCTCTCTTTACATTTTATAGACGACAAAAAGTGAAGTTATTTATTGTTGCGCAGTAATCATTGTTTGTATAGTGTAGAGTTATATTTGAAGTCGATGTTAGGAGTTAGAATATATAACAACCATACGTAGTCCTGCTCCAACACTGTCAAACCATTCCAGATTCTATAAACATATTACAGTCAGTCAGTTTACTTATTTTAAAGCAGTGTGGTGAATAGATTTAAGTGCGCCTCACAGAGGCTCCTTTCGTGCACTTGAAACATATTGTATTCGAACTCTTTAGGTTCTACGATGCGCTTCCTCACGTTGTTTTTAAGACAGATTAAACTGTCGACATCTGTCAATGTTTTTAAGCATGAGTAAAATCCTAAGCTTTAATTCTAGATTCTAGTGAATATTTCCTAGTAGTTGTGCACTAGTTTGACCCGTGGCTCCGACAGCGCTCGCTTCACTTTTTGTAATTTATTTGCGTTCGCGAGGATAAATCTTCCTGCCAACCGGCGGGGGTCTTCAGTAGGCGCTCATTACTACAGGGTGTTCCTTTCTACCTGCGAATGGGTTATATTAAAACCTAGGTTAAATTAAAACCGAGTCAAAAGTGGTTCGTTTTAGACTTCTGTTCATATTTTAGGCTTATAAATTAAAGACTGGGAGGTTATTAATAATACATATTTATATCACTGGAATGTTTATTAAGTATAACCTAGAGAGAAGATCTACAAAATAAAAAAAATAAAAAAAGAGCTAATTGAGATTGAATTTGAAGAAAGAAAAATTGTCTAGCAATGCAATGAACAATATTTTCAGCATTTTTTATTTCCTTCATTAATTTTTATCTATTTTCAAAACTAGACATCGAAGTATTTTAGATTTGTGTATTTCAGAGGGTATCATCCGATTTACTGAACACTATGAAGCTCTAGAACACCTTTTACGTGATCTGCAGGTTGTGGGAGGCCGAGGGGTGGGGGGACGCAGGGCTGAGGGAGGGGGGTTCATGACGGATGGCGAGACTAATTGACAGCGACACTCGCGCAATTAAGATTGGCGTACATGCAGCCATCCAATCATACATTCCACACTGAAATAAATATACTTAACATAATACTAATTACTTACCAATAATTAAAAACACTCCGAAATCAATATATTGGTTGCAATGTTATTAAAAAATGTGTATCTAGCGTTGAAGAATATACCTTTTTAATATCAAAATTGCAGCTAACTTAAGTTTACGAACCAATTTCTTTTTTTTACCAAAATTATTTATAAATGCAATAAAAGAGTTTAAAATGTTTTTATTTTTGATGTCTACAACATCGAATGAAAGTTGAAACACATAATTTCCTATCACCTATCCTATTTTCTATCATAGATGGCAGAAAGCGATAAAGTCCGCGCCACACTTTCCAGAATCGATCGGTGCATGGCGGCGCCACACTCACTGTGGACAGGCATTGTGCTAAATCCTGACACATGGCGCTGCGCCTGCGCATGGTGCGTCGACAACACGCTACCATAATACGAGGATTAGGTGCCATAATAATTCAAATAAGCTGACAATTCTTGTATTTTAGTTGAAATTGTAGGTAAATAATTCATACAGTGTCAAAAGGTAACCTACACTCAACGGACGTGTGTACGCGTAGTGCCCTTATTTGATGTCGCAGGCTTGCCCAGTTGTTAACTAAATAATTTCGATAAATTGTGTTTTTTTGACAACTAAACTGGTTAAGTGAATGCTGGTTTACACGTACAATTAATAAAATTATTTAGTTAAAAATTTAGTTAACAATAAATCACTTAACCAATGTAAACCAGCCTTTAAACACGAGAGATATGGTATACGAGTAAAAAAAAACTTACATCTATTCTAAACTAGTGGCCCCGGGCGCGACTTCGTCTGCTCATTGTTTCGTCATACAAACTTTAGAGATAGAACTACCTTACGCGAGGACAAACATTCGCACACACATACTCGTACTTTCGAATCTTACGACTTTGAAACTGCCTTGCACCACCCCTAGGGGTTGTTTTGAAAAAAAAAAAAATACGGGTTTCATCATTTACTTTAATGTATATTTATACCGAGTTTGGAGTGGATCGGAGCAAGGATTCGAAAATTATATACGCCTATATGTTATTCCAGAACTTAAACTATTAACATTCCAAATTTCATCACAATCGATTAAGACGTCACGGAGATACGCGAGGACAAACATTCGCACACACACACACAAACTTTCGCATTTATAATATCAGTAGGATGATTTCTACAGCGTCAGGAGGCAACCTATGATAATGCCTACAATTAGCGGGACGCTGTAGTGCTGACGGGTGCCCCGTTAGCCGTCTACAAATCGACACCTATCAAATGTTGCACGATTAGTAGTTCATTAGTTCGCTCGTGCGCCCTCCTGCTGCGGTCACCACCTGGCCTGAAAAACGCAAAAACTGGCTACAACAAGGATAGTTCTTTTGGTGAAGTCAGTTCGTATGAGTTAACTCTGGTACCAGTACCTAATTGAACATTATGGTCCAAAAGCTCCTAAAACCCTTCTGAAGCACAGATGCGCCCAGTCTTTATTACCACTAGCGGTCTTCATTTATTTAATGACCTTGAAAACTTAACAATAAAAAAAAACTGAAGGTACACCACGATCCTTCATGAAACAAGTATACCGACCTAGTATGTACAAATATGACGGTGTCATTGATGTGACGAGTTGATTGCTCCACAACTCCTTTTAACAATAGTTCTTCAAATATCTGCTAACACTAAGATTTTGGAGAATTTTAAGCAGAGGTTTATGCATGGCAAGCTCGATTTCAGCATAGTTGCATACATGTCAAAGTCAAGGTAAAAAAAAACATTTATTCAGTAGGACCGCTGGGATCACTTTGAAATCACTCCTGTACCTAACTATAAAAGAAAGTAGCGGTTCTAATCTTCCCTGTGACTAATGAATCCTTCGTTGGAAAACTTCAAACCGCCGAGTCTTATATTAGTTAGTTGCTAAGCCGGCGCTGGCGGGGGTTTACGGGAGATACCGTTTTTGTCCTTTCATTCATAGAAACGTGAGCACGAGGTTCAAATAGGATCCTAGATGAGATAGTGAGCAAAAACCTAGTTGTTACGTAACTTGATTCTACTTCTACTTGTCGTGCACTAGTTCCTTTCAACACACTAAGTGTAAAACTATTCTACTAAATCACTCTGCTCGCAGTATTTTAAAAAAAAAAAGATTCACTAGTTTTCATAACAATTGTAGAAACTGCCAAAATAATCTTGAATAGAACTTTGTATTGTGAAAAGTCAGCAGAACCCTAAGTATATTCTTATACGAATACCTAATAATTCGAATGAATATAGTCAAAGTTTCTCTAACAAATGTATTTCTCATGTTGTCATCTTTATTTTACTAATAGTCTTCCTCGGAAGACACCAAAATATTAATGAATGAATTAACACCAGTTAAGAGCTGACTCATCAGGCAGAACGACGCTAAATGGCGAGGAATGTTCATAACTCATTCATGAATTATTCGGCGTCAACGAGACAACGATCATCCATCAACTCGCTGATTTTATAGAAATTTCAACTAAATTATGGAAATATCGTAAATTATTAACAGATTCAAGTCGTATTTGTAGATTACTAAATATCTGTCATGTTTTAGCTGCGCCTCATTTGTCTTGGGTGAATAAATTACAGCCGTGTCTCCAGCGGGGACTTGGCAACTTTCAATCTGAAAGATGTGTTTTAACTACATACTAAACTACTTGCGAAATGTTGACTTCCCTAGAACAATAACTTTGATTTGTCTCTTATTCATACATCTTTTTCTTCTAGGTACGCGACAGGTTGCGAGCGACGAATCGCGCTTATTTTATTAGTGTGTAGTGTAGCCTATGATTGAATGTTGCGTATTTATAGCATTGTTCATTGACGCAATGATTCGAGCAGCCTTGACATTCAACGACAATCTACTCGTCCGGTCCTCGCGACTGGTACCTACATGGCGCATATTACTCATACCATAGATTTAGCATGGTACCTTTTTGGTACTCATACGATAACATCTCGGTGACCTTTCTAAAATGTGGCTGTTTTGACAAGTTTCCCACGACAAACAAACAAGGAGATTGAAAGTAAAGAAGTAGGTACATGCATAAATAATAAACCTCTTTCCTACAGGAGTAGAGTAGAGTAGAGTCGGCAGATACTTCAACTTGTCTCGCTTTAATCTAGCTCTACACATTATGAAAATTGTGTAGATTAATGTATACAACTAAAAACTCCAGTAGACAAGTAAAACCACAAAAATAGATTATCCCATTTGTGTGTTTGAATCAAATTACTTATTACTTAGCGACAACACGGTCAAAACTCTCGCAAACCATAATAAATGAGTTCAGTGACCGGGATAATCGTCACTTTCTCTCTACTCTATTCCGAAGGCATAAGGTGGAGAATCGCTTGTTCGTTATAAGATATTGATGGCAAGCGTGTAATCGTCGCATTAAATTGGGCTGTGGCGTTAAACGCGGGAAGTTAGAGCCGGCGGCGGCCAATACGCCTTCTGCGCATGCGCACGCCAGCGCAGCTCACTCACACCGACACACAGCTTATATTTTATGTAGTGCATCGTAGCTTTGTTTACTTAATTGTCTTTTCTCACTGATGGGCAAAGGTCTCTCTAAAATGCTTCAATTTGTTTCGGTGTTCAACCACGTTCCTTTCCAAAAGACATCAAGCAAGGTCTTCACGCGAACGTTTCCTCGGCCTGCGCTTAAAATATATTTATTTTCAGATCTTTAGATCTTTCAAACGTTTGTCCTGTTCCTGTTCCAAGAGTCGAACCTGCAACTTTCTGCATTGGAAACGGGCTTCCGTAGCCTTCTGGAGATGAAGTGACCCAGCTGTTTTGTTCAGACTGTGTTAGTATAAAGCTGCGCAGGCGCACACAATATCATGTGTTACGGTTAATTGCTGCTACCGGTTTATCTTTGAAGTTTCTAGAATTAACACGCCTCACCGTTATGTAGACGTATGTATTGCAAGTAAATGGAGTTTGCTACAGCTATTACTGCATGGCCAGACGACATTGTAGGAGACAGTGGATCCACAAAACTGTCAGTAGTGGTATGATGGAGAAGCGGCCTTTACCCCAGCAGCAGGTGAAACCGGCAGAATAGATAGTTGACTCGAGGTTATTTAGCAAACAATGATGATGATGATGAACAAACAATATCCACGGTATATCCACGGCTTCAATAAAATGTTTCAGAAGATTGGTTTAGTTGTGTTCATAAAAATTACCTGTAAATCTCTTTATTGATAAAGATCCAAAAGAGTCATTTCGTGCAATCACTTTTCACATTATGCGACGCAAGTTGCGTCAAATGTGGTTGAGCACTAAAGTCTGATGCTCTGTTTTATTTCTTTCAATATTCTCTTCAACATATTCTAAACGTACGGTTCGTATGCTCTGGATAAACGTACACACGCTAGCCACGGGCTATTATTAATGAAACCTGTATAATCTCAGGGTTGCTCAGGTTACAAAAAAGATGAAACTTTAGCTGTCATTCAAAATCACAAACAGTCAAACAATGCGAGCCGATGATTGCGCAGGCGCACAATGCTCCCAGTAATTGTGGCCAATCCCGACCAATTACTGCGAGTGACTTGCTTTACTAGTTTTGGAAGATTTCATTTAAATTATTGTACCGGGGACTGGGCCCAAGGTGCTTCTGAACATTTGTTTGATGTCGGGAATATTTGAGAGAACATACAATAAAACATTTTTGAAAAAAAAATTGAACCGACTTCACAGAACACAAACAGAAGAACCTTCTACGCACTAAAAAGAGAAAAATAAGAATATAATTTGAAGTCGGTGCCAACTATTCATTTACATCTAAGAAATTCAAAAGAACTTGGGTGCAAAATTGTATCCTGGTACGCTATCGCTCGATTTCTTTTTTTGATAGGTACTTAATCGTATTCACTTGGCACCGACTTCAAATTATATTCTTATTTTTCTCTTTTTAGTGCGTAGAAGGTTCTTCTGTTTGTGTTCTGTGAAGTCGGTTCAATTTTTTTTTCAAAAATGTTTTATTTTTCTCTTTTTAGTGTAAGTAAATAAATACTGTGTAAATAAAAGTGTATGTGTAAATAATATAGTAAGCTACGAGTACATTAAGACTTTGCTTATCGTAGCTTAAGTAGGAAAGGATAAGAGAAGTCATGGGCAGACCTACTAAAGGACACACCAGAGTTCAGCAAGGGGGAAAACTATCAATCCATAAGGAAAAGAAAATATTTTGGACTACCTCGGGTGTAATACCCTTTCAAACTATTTAATGTTTGACTCAGATTGTGAGTCAGGGTGTGTTGTGTAGTGAGAATGAGGTTTTTTGAATGTTACGGGAAAACTGTCAATCCCTCAGGAAAAAAAATATATGGCGCCACCTTGAGAGTGTGTCCTTTACACTTTCTAACAAAAAAAATTTTGGAAATCGGTCCACAATTTTCTTAAAGTTCAGTGATTGTTTTAGTTTTACGGGAAAACTATTAATCCCTCAGGAAAAAAAAATATATGGCGCCACCTTGAGAGTCACTCTTTCCAACCAAAAAAAAATTTTGGAAATCGGGCCACAATTTTCTAAAAGTTCAGTGATTGGTTTAGTTTTACGGGAAAACTATTAATCCCTCAGGAATAAAATTTATATGGGACCACTATAAGAGTATACCCTTTCAAACAAAAAAAAAATTTTGGAAATCGGTCCACAACTGACGGAAATATCGGTGAACATACATAAAAAAAAAAAAAAAAAAAAAAAAAAAAACATACATACAGCCGAACATATAACCTCCTCCTTTTTTTGAAGTCGGTTAAAAATAAATCATAGAGCAATGAGCTTCTACCTCAGTAAATACTTTCACTAGGATCAGTTGAGTTTAATCCATTTTGAACTTGTCTTTAACCTTCAGGGAACATTAAAATAAAAAAATAATAACTACATATTATATCAAATTAATATGAAAATAACTTACCTGCACCTTTTATATAACTGACATGCTTTTAGATTTCTAAATGAGATTACAATTTCGAAAGAGCTGGCCTTTGCCCGTAGCTGTGTACACAAATCATAACATGCACTTATCTAGATAATCTTTCGATACAAGGATACATTCCAATTAGCATTAAAACCAGCTTTTCTCAAAATGTCATTCACACGAGCGTGTCGCAAGGGACAACGTGACGGACAGACGGACATTTGTGCAAATTATTATCGCTGTGATTTAAGTCAGTATTGATCTCGACTCTATCGAAACAAACGTTTCGATATAAAATCGTTATAAAATATAAAATAATATATAATAAAATATAAATTATAAAAGCTAGTATAGCATTATAGCTGATAACATATTTAGGCTGTTAGAAGACATGGTTTAACCAAATTTAGACCGATTTTATGCCAGATTTTAACTAATAAAATCTTTATAATATTATGTATGAAACCTTGCTATGTGTATGTATCCCCTTGAAATGAGTTCATATTCACGATGAATCAGAACTATCCACACAAACGTCCTGAAAAAATATCAGACGGCTCATTTAAATAAGTACCAAGACTGTAGGTTCTTATTTCATCTGGTCTGCAAGTTATTTCGCGTGACCGAGCACTGAGCAGGTGTTGCTTACTTGATTACTTGAGAACACGTGACATAAAGTATACTTTAATCTAAACTTGATATAAAAAGGTATCTCATAAAGTAATAAGAGTTTAATTCGACAGGTTTGGGATTGGATCGTGGCTCGTGGGCGGTACCTACTCAAACTTTGTCATCGATGCAGGATACTTTTTGGGTTCAACTCAAATAGTGGTATCGTTATGATACGAAACCTTTATACTGAGTATCCGCTGTCTATCGGTCTATCCATCCCAAGCTTCTTTCATTAAAATATCGCAAGGACTGTCGGTTGAAAAGTTTGTCGGTATGTGAATGTTTCTTCCATCACGCTGAAACGGCTAAACGGATTTTGATGAAAATTTCGATGGTTCTTATTTAAAACAAGCGTTTACCCCCAAATTCTATTCCCAAGGGATCGTGGCAAATCCGCGGGACTCAGTTCTTCCTACAATAATGTGATGACGCTTTATGCAGTTCCCGTAGTGATAGTTGGATATCGATCACAGGCTATCATAGATAGGATAGGTGCGCATGCGTGGGCGTTGTGCGCTATCATTACCCGCGCTTATAATGATACTAAATCAGGGCACCGGCACCGGCTTCATTCGAAAGTGCACAATTACTGTTGCGAAACATACGCGGACTAGCTCAAGCTATATTTTGCAATCGATTTAATTTTTAGCGATACAAAAATATGCAATTATAGTCCGATGAGAGCAAAACTCAGGCTCATCAAAAAACCTGAATATAATAATAAAAATAAAAAGTTGTATCTTCGGTGCAATAGAGAAACGGAAAAACAACAAATGAGAAAAAAAATATTTATAGTGCATGAGAAAAAGCAATTATCATGTTAACTTGTTGATGCAATTGAAATATTTATTAATTTATTCAAAATAAATCATTATTGTCAAATAACTTTTTCCAGTCCGTTATATTTAGTTAATTACTTGTCGCAACCGCAATCAAAGTTTTTATTACAGATTAATTTCTAATTCTACAAATGATTCGTTAGCTAACATTGGGCATAAGATGAATGTTTAAATGCTATCTCGCTCGTATATCTAAGGCATAGTCGCGGTGTATGTCACAAGATTATTGTAATACTTTCAAGGTACCTAAATATTGCATTTCTATTATCAGTCCATTACTGACTTTAGGCAAGGATGTATAATTTTATTAGTTTTATTATCATCAACCTTTTTAATGTCATCGGTCCAATGCATGTAGATCCTTTATAGATAGTGATCTCGAGGCAAGTTTCTCACGGAGGTGTCGCGGGCGGTCGTTTCCATCGCAATTTTTCCAGATTGCAATAAGAAGCGCGGACGTACGCGTGTCGGACTTCCCACCATTTTATTAACTCATTAGCGTGAAGAATGTCTTCATAACGTCGCAGCCGCGGGACATACTTCATTACGCACTGTAATGCCGCATCCAACTCTACAGCCCGCACCAAGTTGTCAAACAAAACTCACACATCGCATGTGTATGGACTATTGCGACTTTCCTGAAGCGTTCGATTGCATGCCCCGCTGTTTACACCTCAATGTATACGCTACACGCAATAGCTCCTTCGGTTTTTATAGGTTCGCGGGCTTCGTAGTAAAGGTCCATTACAGAGAGCCTGCAGGCTGGGAGGGTAGCGCTCGCGCAGGTGGCTCCCCCAGGGTGCGCTACTGAGACTCAGATTGTATCTATAAACATTGCTCGTTCTGTACTGTATCATTATTGGCACTTGATTGTTTACTGATCGGTAATCGTCTTATTGATGTTGAAGTACCTACTCGTATGTAATTTATGCTGATTAAAATAAATCGATGGGTTTAATGATGATTGTATTGATGTTGCGACAATAAATGAGGCAATAGTTACATAGATAAGGTTGTAGATTGTAGATGGATAATGCATGTTTGTTGGACGTTTTGATTCGCCTGCGTTATGCAAATCTGTCTAAACCGTCGCTACAAAAGGCAAGGAATCATGATTGAAATACATGAATACGCCAAACTGAGAGTAATCGTAAGTGATTGTGAGCTTTTGTAACGTTGTTCACACGCTAGTGTTGTGCTAGAGCCGCGGGCTAGGGACGGGACACATCCATCACTCCCCCCTTCACCCCGCGTCGCCCCCTCCCCCCGGCTCCGTCACGCCCGCGTGTCCGCGGATTGTTGTACAATTGGGCGTTGTGTAACCGCTGCGGCAATTTGCCCAGAATCTGTCATTTCAAACCCCTTAATTTGAATTATGATCTGAACTTTACAATTACCGCGTCCAAAGCCGCACGATCTGCACCGAATTAAATTTAATAAGCTCAATGTTATTGAAATCTATTTGGTCAAGAGAGGTATAGTCTTCTACTTTCAATCCGAGGTTGTTGTGGGTTTGAATCCCCTGCATCAAAGTGCATAAAAAAATCGAATCGCCGAATTAAAATTAGCATGATTTTTTAATAGTAAAGATAAACATCGTCAGGAATCCAGTCACCTATGTACGGGATGCTACACATTTTCAAATGACCGTGAATAACTTAATCTGATAAAGTCTCTTTGGATAATGTCGTGGTCCTGTTTCGTTTTAGTTTTTTCGATATTTTAACTTGCGTACAATCTGTATTTTGTATTTTCCCGTTATTTATATTTATCGTATCCAATTTCTAAATATAAAATGTCGCCTCGAGACATAATAGTCGATGTGGTAACGAAGTGGACTTATCAAGTTAAGTTGAAATACTGTGATGGGGTTATCTCGGCTCCGGACCCACTATTTGTCAGAAGCTACAAATGAAATTATGAACATTTCTATTGAGATTTCAGTTTATAGCTTCAATATCGTTTGTTTAGAATTTATTTAAACAGATACAACCGTCAACTGATTAGAATTGATATGTTGTAACGAAAATGTTAATATTTGTGGTGTCATCTTCCAGAATTAGGAATGATTATTCGTATGATTAGAATAATTGGGATCTGAATCGGCCGAGTAATGTGATCCTGGCGCGCGTCGATTGAGAAATTTAGATTTTACCGAAACCTTTATTATCAATGATTGTGAGTATATTTATGTTTAAACTAAAAGATATGATATTCCTCAAAGAATAGAACTAGAGAAGATCATTGAATGTGGAGACATATATATATATATGTAGGTATATGCATTTTGAATTCCTTAGTTATTTTGTGAAGTTTTTTTTCTATTTACATTTAATAAACAAAGAAAAATATAAATATAAATACCCAATTAGAACCTAGCCTTTGTTTTTCTTTCATACTTTTTTTTGTTCGATTCTTAATAAGTAATAACAAGATGTCTGAAAATCCTTGATCATAAAATTATCCAAGAAAAAGCGCTTCGTAATAATAATATTAAAGTAAGTAGAGAAAGTACTGCATGAAGAAAGTAACAAGCTTAGGCACACAAATTTATTATAGGAAAGAAGACGATTAAGAACCAGTTTTAAACCAAAATGATCTAAATTGCAATCTGCTTTCGCTACATTTATTATTTTTAATTTCTAATCTACTTACAAAACACAATTTTAAATGAGGGAAATAGATTAGTTTGTAAGCAGGTTTAACTTGAAGATATCATTGACATCAATATTGACTATAAATTGTAGCATTTGGAAAAGTACCGTTGATAACTAATGTAATGGAGCATGTTGATGTTGAAGTCTTGGGGTCAGCGCACACCGAGATGTGACTGACGAGCTTTATATCTTCAACATAAAACTTATCTACCGATATAAAATGGTTCAAAATCGTATTGGCCAAGCGAAGTAGTGCCTCGACTTTCAAAATTAAGACTTTAAAAATTGATTTGGGTCTGGTATTTGGTGGTTGGTTTTGGTGTTTCTATGTGTAATGTGTACGTATTTACAAACAAAAAGTATATAAGTATATCAGTTATCTGGTTCCCATAGTACAAGCTTTGCTCAGTTTGGGGCTAGATGATGCTGTGTGAAATGTCCAGCATTATTTTTCGTTTCAGAAATGTAAATTTTTACATTGTTGTTGACAGTGCGAAAAGCCTAAAGGTACTCGTATCTGTGGCCAAACCTAAGAACTGATTACTTACTACTCTTTCCTTATTTTTCGATTTGTTTCTTGTTGCGTTACAGTGTGAGCGGAGCCTCAGTTCCCCGTGCCTGTGCCCGGACAACTTACACTATCCATACCTAACATTCGGAGAAAGCTTATTTAAATACATAAATATCCATCTCATTACGTTCACCATCTCGATGACGTATAAACGCGTAACTCCGGCCCAGAAGTCAAAATCCTATATTTTTATAGGGTCTACAAACATTATCGTAATTCTGTTAGACTGTCTTTGTGTTCAAGTAATTTGTTGGCAGTTTGTTTACAATATTGTGATGCGAGCGGGTGTTAATCATCATTGCTATAGCCGGGGTGATGGAGAGTCGCATCCCGCGGTTTAAGCGTTTTATTTTTCGATAAATTTTCGTATAATTGCTTTATAACTGCGCTTTCCGTCGGCGAGCGAGGACGAGGCCATGTTCTGTGAAGGGTGGGACCAAACCAGCGTTGTTTTTTGAGTTGTGTGAGTCGCGTAATTTATGCTGCTTTTTCTTGCAAAAAAGTTTTGTCTGCGCGAAATGAATTCATAATCGTAAATTACGCGACTCTACCAAACATTACGCCGTTTCACACCTTGTTATATATATTATATGGCATTCTGATATAGCCACCAGTTTTCTATTGGTTTTTATACAATAAGTAGGTATATTTTGAATCGCTGGTATCCATGTTCTATTTCGGCTAAGCGTTAGGTTATATTTGATAGGTTATTGTGCATTAGTTCCACCGGGAGCACCGCTCGGCCGCGAGAGGCGAGAGGCAGCTCGAATCCATTCCGATCAGCCAAGGCCATGTAATCTCATTTATTAAGCTCGTGGACCCACGCTGCAGCCTGCGCATAGTATTACTTCAGTACCGCAATAGTGGCCACATGATCACAAAATACTTACAAATCAATTTAGCTAAGGTAAGCTCTAGCTTAAGTAAAATATTTGGTAGGACCTTGTCTTTGGTAGGACATACATTGTACAATATAATTACTATTAAGACCTAATCCTAAGCACATATTATGTTCCTGCAAATAAATTGATTTGATTTGATTTAAGTGATAGGTAGTATATAAAATGCAGAGTTTCTAATGAATTGTCTACTCTACTTGTAGTTTTACCCTAGATTTTGTACCAAAAATTATTTTGTATTCTGAAAAAGCACTGTTATTAAGCTGTAATCATCTAAAGTTTATTATTTGCTTACCCCTATCCCACTTTTACTAGAACAACTTTGACCCAACAAAATATGTTTATACTTACATTGCCGCGCTCTACACTAGTCTATCTTTAACATAGAGTTGCGATACTGAATTAATTCTATGTCTGCAGGGGGTCTGCAGGAGCGTTACAGGACGTGACTACTGTGTCTGTGACGCGGCGTGACACGGCGTGACACGACGTGACGCGGCCGGCGTTAATCGGCCGATGAGCTGTGACAACTACAAATTGGGATCGAATGGGTCACTGTTTGAACGAATTGCTTTGTGTTGGATTAGTTATTTTTGGTGTGACCAGTGCAACCTTCAAAATTATTTGAGGGTCAGTGAGAGGCGTACCTATATTTTGGAGACTTTGGAGAACAAAAAATAATACTTTACTCAATCGCCCTTGCAACCGATATGAATAATTTCAATAGATTTTTCATATCCGAGTAAAGCCGCTGATGGAAGTTAGTCTATAATAGAAGTATTTTAAAAGGTATTGACACCATTAACCCCACAATAACGAACAGCAGATAAACAAAGATACGAGTCACATTCACAAGCTTTCAACAGCGCGTTCACGTCTTTTGTTCGAGCTCAGAGAATATCGTGATAATACGTATAGATTGGACACTCCCCGCCCCGCACTAGTCTCACTCGCCTAGTCGCCCCTCACGTTCTCGATTGCGTTCCTCAAAAGTAAGTTTTCTGCAAAGTAAGTGTCTCGGTTCCTACGAACGAAGAACAACGCATTATTTACACAGATACGCTGTTCAAAATTGACGCTCTGTACTCATAGTATGAATAAGTACCTATATGTTAAAATCGTGGCACTTGTAGGTATGAATATGAAGTTTTGTCAAGTGTCCGAAGTGTGCGAGATGTATGAACGAAAAAAAAGGTTCGTTTTACTCTTTGTCTGGTTGGGTCAGCGCTGTGGGGCGCAGCTCATATTTTGGTTATAATAGTACAGGTCAAGAGAACACTCACAACTTAGATATCGGAGATGAGATAGCAATTTAAGCTAGTGGTCATCTTGTAGTAAAAATGTAATAATATTAAATCTTTTGTTTTTGGAACGAAGTTCCTTTTCGGACGGTATCGAGGATGGAGACTAGAAGAAAAAAGCGTTCGATTTTACCGTCACGACACATCGCTGTCTCCGAGGAATAAAATGATAACTGCAAAAACACAACTTTACAGGAGAAGCAAAAACATGTTTTCGTTGATAACTTCACAAATTGTGCTAAATGGTGGCAAGGTGTGCAAAGTTGTGCGCATAGTTGTGCGCAGTGCTGCACGAAATAAAATAGATGCGCAGAGTGCGTGAAGTTGTGCGCAAAAAGTGCAAGTTGTGCGAAAAGTGCTTCACGAAAAAGGAAAGTTGCGCAGAGTGCGCAAAGTGGTGTGCAAAGTTATAGACAAAGTGCCGCACGAAAAAAATGGATGCAAGTTCACTTCACTTCACTTCTTATTATTGGCTTCTGCGACTTGTTTGTAACAAATCTGCCATGGATGCAAGTTATGCGCATAGTCTGCAAAGTGATGCGCAAAATGTCAAAATTTCAAATATTTCAAACAACAGTGCAAATACACCGTCAAAATTACCCGCCGCTGCGCAAAAAGCGGTTTGCAAACAATGCTACAATCAGCTCGTGACGCGAGCCCGCTCATTAGTCAATTATAAGCGCTGGACGCGACTGTACGCTATCTATAATTGAGATCGATCGCTGTAAGGGCACTTCCACACGAGGCGAGCGGTGTTACGAGCCTTTACTATCCACTTTTACTAAAAACAATCATGATGAACTTTGCTTCAGCAAAGAAAAAAAAAAGCATGATGACGACAAAGTATTCATAACGACTGTATCCCCAAGACGCGTAAAACATTCCCTCAGATCTTTTGTGTATTCCAGATTCCTAGAATTGTATAAGAGGCATGACCACATAAAAAATTGGCACCATGTTCACTGCAAGAGGGTCGCCGCCTTTTATAATAGGTACTAACTGCTGGTCCAAGTTAGTGCATAATGCGATTTCTGTAATTCTCGTTCTAAATGATAAGGTTATTGTGAGGGATCTACTGCCGGTTCCACTGATGTATTACCTAGATACAGTGAACTATACATATTGTAGGTCCACCGTTAGGAGGCAGTAAGGGGGAGGGTGGGGGCTGGGGGAGGGGGAGGGAGGGGCGCGCACGACCGCGGCCGGCAGACGATTATAACCACTCTTTGGATGCAATTTCAGATAATCTCCCAAACACGGTGAACCCAAACCATCTGGCAGCTAGATCCTCAGATTAATCAACACTAGGTACAGGGAAGAGAAACTTTAATTAGTATCATGTTCAACGAAATTGTATTTGTCAGGCTAGATCAGATTCCTAGGATTTCTATTTCACACCATCAAGGAACAAGATGATTGTTGATATGAACTGATCGTCGATTTATTTACCTACTCACTGCGAAGCTACCAAGTAAACGAATGCAGATTTTCATATGCAATAGATAAGAAACAGAGGATAAGTATATCACACAACGTCACCTAACCCATAACTAAGCATTTAGTACTTAATTCAATATTTTCCGCACAAACACTGTTTTCTTGGTATACGAGTATATGTCGACAATTTACAATTCAGAAACCATTTAATTTTATTCAGTAGCTGTCGCAGTGGCCGCTTTCTACGATAAAACAGCGCAAGCGCAAATGAATTATCATTATCTAAAGTTCATCAGTCAGATAATAAAATAGGATCATAAACACGTAATCACAGTAATCTCCGGGGTCAGTGACCGCCATCAATTTCAGCTATTCACCATCAAAGTGTTTTGAGTGGCTCATCAAAGCGTTTGTCGGCGAATACATTAGGGAACCGCGGACACTCCGTGCAACTTGAAACAAATGCCAGCCACGGTAAGTAAGTATACCTTTTTACAGACTAAGCTCTATCATACTAATATTATAAAAGCAAAGTTGTTAGGATGTTTGAATGTTTGCTATCTGTTCTTCACACTAGTGAATGGATTTGGCACAGTGATAGACCATAAACTGATATAACTCCAGGCTACTTTTTATCCCGGCAAAGAGAAATAGCTCTTCTTAAATTATTTTATTTAAAGCGATTCTTTGTAATAAGCCCCCTCGTTTATAAAAACTCAATTGAGAACTCAAGGGGCAGGGTTAGGTTGGTGCGGGGCGAGTGTCCTTTCTATACGTAGTCTTGTTAGATCTTCTATAACATTAGTACAGGGACTGATGTCGCGATACGAGCGGTTCTAAGAAAATCGTATTAATTGTTACCCCCCTTCTCCCCCTCAGCTGCGCCTGCGCCGGAAATACGAGGCGGATGAATCGCGACTTCTTGCGCGTAGTGATGTCATGGGTAGCTCACTTGTTTTACACTAAAAAGTGAGAGAAAGACTTGCGGCAACTTGCTTTCGTAATAACTTAACGGTCTACTGGCAAATAATATTTATATTTTACTTACACTTGTCTTGAGGAGTTGAGAAATTATTACAGTTACATAAATAAATATTTTCTTGTATAGTCGAGGACTAAATGATTTTATTTATCAATTTCAATTAAGTATTAACCTATTAGTTTTATTGATTGTAAACGTGGAAGGATATAGTACAGACAAAGGAAGGTAAAGAATTTGAGTATTGTATCCCATCACTACATCAACCTGATTTAAAGGAACACTGACTTCGCGAAGAGACGGTTTGATGTGCCCCCCTCTCCCCTTGCCTCTGTTTCTTCTGACAAGTATTATGTATCTGTAAGTTTGTAGGTATGTTTATTTGTGTTTCTACCACTTCATCCTGTGAACCGATTGGAATGAAACGCGAATCGAGATCAATGCTGCAACAATTACCACCTATTTATAGATAGGCATCCTGATTCTTTACAATCGATTGCAAAAGAACAGAATGATACCCTTCATCATCATCATCATCATGCAACAGCCTGGTTTTTCCAAATGCTGCTCAGCTTGTGACATCCACCACGACCATGCGCTATGACCCATTGACGGCCGCGACTTAAACAATATCTTCTACCACTCTGCTCTGCCTCTTATATTCTGTTTTCAAATTCATCAAACGAAGCCGTGGGCAAATGCTAGTAAGTCATACTGACGCGGGAGTGAACTCTTAATTAGTTTTGCTCATACGAGTATATTACTAAATTAATAAGTAACTACTTTACTACTGCACGGTTAATAATGAATTTGAAAATGTTAATGGAGGCTTGGCGATTAGATACATAGATAAACACTTTATTGTACACAAAAGAAACACATTATAGCAAGTAGGTACAGTGGGCGGTCTTATCGCTAAAAACGATCTCTTTTTGACAACCTTTAGATGGACTGGAAAAGATCTAACAGGAAAACGGCGACGATAATCGGTATCAGTATCATCTTTTTTTACTCGCTTTTTGAGTTAAATTGTAATTTATTTTAATTATGGTATCGTAAACTCGTTTTTGCAGTGTTAAATAAATAGAAATGTATATTGTATACGTTAATATAATTTTCATTGCATCGTTTCAAATTATGGGAAATCGTTGACTTATGTTTTGATGCATGATGACGTAACCTGCATAATCATTAAATATCTCGTTACTGCAACCAGTAGTTTCGATGTCAATATTATTATTTGTTTCTGTAAGCGGGGGCAGCCATTACACGAAGACGCAGTGCCCGCATACATTACCCAAGAATTCACAAATTAACATAACTTTTAAGCATTAAAATCAACTCGTGGCTCGTAATATTCACAAATATTCGTCTGTTTGTCTCGTTACGCGTGTCAAGTTTCGGCCGCATTCACAAAGAAGCTGGTATCAAGCTTTCTGCACCGATCGAGATGTCTCCCGAAGATACAGTACAC
This sequence comes from Epirrhoe tristata, assembly GCA_951394285.1. Classification (NCBI taxonomy): domain Eukaryota; kingdom Metazoa; phylum Arthropoda; class Insecta; order Lepidoptera; family Geometridae; genus Epirrhoe; species Epirrhoe tristata. Next base: position 10,150,566 of record OX596153.1, read on the forward strand.
ACTCAGAGGGAGTTTTGATTACTTAGGGGTAGTCGTTACAAATCTAGATATTACTTCGTCTCATGATAATTTGGCGATAACTGTAACTTATCATAATTTGTGATTGTATTATGCTAGCTAGCAGTGTTATCAAAATAAAAGAAAAGATTATGAAACAGTACAACTGTAAGTGATCAGTTTTTAAAGGGGTTCAGGAAATTCCCTTATATGATTTACACAAGCACCGGTGTCAGCCGGTTTCAACCGATTGCCGGTAAGCGGCGTGTAAGTGTGCGCATCTAGCAAATAGCAATGAAGTTTCAAATGCCGGATTAATAGATATGGTAATATCAGGGAATTTGGGATGCCTCCAGTAATGGTGTGGAGGTAGATGCGGACAAATTGGTGGCTGAGGAACTCGGAGAATGGCTGCTTCGCTGATCTTGTCGTACGTTGATGAGCTTTCATAAAATTAGGAATGGAATGCATCAGTTGAAACTGTTTTCTTGGAATTTTTAGTTTGTTGTGGATTTCGTCATGAGTTCTGTTGTCTTGGTGAGGAATGCAATATTATTTTTAATTCGGAATTAAAAGTATTCTGGGTCCATTGGAGCTCACTTGGCCCACTGGAGCATTGGAGCTCACTTGGCTCACTGGACCATTGGAGCTCACTTCGTTTCTTTTGATAGACCTTACGATGATAAAGGAAAATTGATGAAGAATAATATTGTGCCATCCCCATGTATAGGAAAATAAATTCACGAATATTCACTCTCATGTCAATAAAAAGAGATGGCAACAGCAGTAGAGCTATACGCAGCCTCCTATCCATTAAGAATACCTGAATTAGCTTATCCAACTCATTGAACGCGATCGCCAGCCATTACAATGGAGTCAGCAGCCATGACTCAAGATACAAGATACGGTGACTCATAATAGCTGAGCTATAGATCGGCTATAAATACATCAGGTCGCAGGCTCAGCTCCCGTGTTCTTGATCTGTGACCGATGCCGCACCGAGCGGTCGTTAGTCTGTGTTCAGGGACTTGTAGACCAGGAGCTGGATGGATTCACCTACGACTACGAGTATATTATTTAATCAAATTCATAAAGAACATTAAGAACATTAATTATTGTAAAGTAAGTTTAGACTAAGAACTGTGTATCTATGTATTAGTACATTTTAATTGAATAATATTTTTTTTTAAACAATGATTTTTTTAGGAAGACCACTTTGGTTACATAAAGAATTTGATGTAGGTACCTAACCTAAACTGAAAATAGCGTTAAAATCTTATAAGGTCCATTACTATATCCATAGGAATTATAGTATAGTGCTTATAGCGTATATCGCGCCAGCTATAAGTTACATAATAATGTACAAAAGTAGGTAATTTGGACAAGCGTGAATTTACGCGATGAAATTCGCGTAGGTATACGAGAAACGTGATCTATTTTGAAAGAAAAATATTTGATTTTTCCACTTTTAAGATAAATCTGACTCCTAGTCTACCCTCAATATCATCGGCAACCATCTTTCGCAATCGTGACCTCTGTCTCCCCTCCGTCTGCCCGACCTACCGTCCAGCCGCGCTGCCCGGCGCCGGCGTCCGTCCGGGGGACGCTACTGACATTCCACCGTGATAACCATCACCGGAGTACACGGGGCCATACATTATTTATCAGCTACAGGTACAATAACACCATCCGAAAAAGTAAGCAATGGCTTTGTTGTTACATACTTTAGAAATTATAATCGATGGAAAATTTGGATGATAGGTTATGTAAATCTCTTTCCACATAAGTCTAATGTACACATAAGTAAAATGTTTTTATTTTTAGGCTTCTTTTTTCAATTATTATCAAGCTCAGTGTGTATGTAGCCATTCTTATACATTATGTTTATAGCTACAGTACAGTAGGTGTAGTAGACACAGCAGCAAGGCAAGCACGGTGGAGTAATGAAGTCGTATCTACTGGTGACTGGTGACGCCCCGCGGCGTGAGCGATATGCGCCCCGACAGCCTTATAAATGAACCAAGGAATTGCAATATTGGCGTCTTACAGCTCAGTTGGTAGCTGTGCCTTTAGTGTTGTAGACCGTGGATTCAATTTTTGTGATGAACACGGATGTAAGGACAACTGAGTTCTCTGGGTGTGTTAAAGCTTAATTTATAATATTAAAAAAGTTAGTATTTACGTATGTCGTTAAGCCACGACGAGTGCCTAAATAGGTAGGTACTTCGTCACCAGAGTTGGTCCCACACAAGGGCTAGACCGAGCTGCGCGAAGCCTTTTTCTGTTTATATATAAATTGTTTAAAAATACTCTTAAAAAGGTATGATTTGGCGCTAAATAACATTATAACATCGTTTTTTTAGTGACACCAAATATCGTGAAATACAAATTGGATTTTACCCAAATTACTGTTCCAAAATAAAGTGTCCATTTAGTCCCGTTAGTGCCGAGCAAGGTGACAGCCACTCAGAGTGTATTGACTGGACACTAGTGGACACACCATAACGAGTGTATGAGACAAGTGCCAAACACTTCGGAGACATTTGTGTACTTCTGTATGGTATCGATTTTAAAACGAGTTTCACACTTGATGTCATTTAAATAATGTTATGTTTGCCATTTATTAGAGGTTGGTTACGTTGTGAACGGAGATTTGAATGCAAGGATGTGCTGGCGAGAGATAAGATAAAAAAGTACGTGAGTGTCGTGGAACACTCGGTTGGAACGAAGCAAAGAGTACTTTTCTATACTGGGAATTTCAACTTATGAAAAATTAATTGTCAATTAGGTATCCTAGAAACGTGCTTCCGTAGCCGTACTAACAATGTAACAATCTATGGACTATGTCGCAGCTGCGCATTTCGCACTGTGACGATTTGACATAATACATATACACTTTTTTCGTCCAGCTCCCATCCGATACCGTCCGAAAAGGAACTTCGTTCCAAAAAACTAAATAACGTTGCGTAGTAAATGTAGTCGACTACCCGTGGTAGGTACTACGAGTACATACACTTCGTAGTCGAGTCTCCGTGTGTAATAACGTTTAAGTACCAGTTTGAAACGAACATTATCATAATATTTATTACCATTTAACTAAATCATTTGACTATCAGTGACTGGGTAGCGAAACAAAGGCTGTGCGCTGGTTTGGTAGCGCTGCGCATGCGCACAAAGCGCGGGGTATACGGCGCGAACGCTGCGCTCTCGGGGTTATCTCTCCCGACATCAAGTAGACGTACTGTTAGTGCAGGAAACCTTTCTGAAACCAGCCCACCGCTCACGAAGGATCGCCAACTATCATATGATCCGTAACGACAGGCTGGTTTCACCGAAAGGCGGTACTGCAATCTATTTCAAAAGATCCATTCACTGCGTCCCTCTCGACCCTCCTCCCATGACAAACTTAGAAGCCTCCGTATGTAGATTAGCCATGTCCGGCCACCCTCCTCTCACGATAGCCTCTTGCTACCTTAGCCCGTCCAAAACCTTGCTTAGGAGTGACGTCGAAGCACTCCTTAGCATGGGAAGCTCCGTCGTCTTGGCGGGAGACTTCAATAGCAAGAACGTCCTTTGGAATTGCGTTGCAACCACTCCCAACGGTCGCATTTTAGAAGACCTCTCAGACCTACTTAACTTTGACGTTATTCCGCCCCTCGATCCGACCCACTTTCCCAATGTCGTAGGACACCGACCTGACATACTAGACATGGCACTGCTTAAGAATGTCGCCTTACAGCTTCGTTCGATAGTAGTGCTGCACGAACTTACCTCCGATCATCGCCCAGTTCTCATGCACCTAGGCGTTCCCCAGTCCCCGACCCCCCAGACTAAGACCGTCTTAGACTGGGCTAAACTTAGCAGCGCCCTCGGTTCCATAAACTCGCCTGACTTGCGTAGGATCCCGGACGATATTAGCTCCCCCGACGACATTACTATTGCAGTCGACTCCCTGACCAGCCGTGTCACCTCCGCTATTAGCGGCGCATCGAGGCAGGTTCCTGCGATGGAAGACCATCGCAGGGCCCTGCCTGATGACGTGAGACGGCTGATCACGGAGAAGAATGCAGCGACACGACACTACAGCTCTTGGCCCACCGAACTCAATAGGAAAAGACTTCGCGCCTTTGAACGTCTCGTCAAAAGCCGCATTAACGATTATAAAAATCGTGACTGGGACAATCGTCTCTCGGGGCTCGAGCCAACTCACCAAGCCTATTGGGATTTGGCCCGTTCTCTGAAGGCGGATAACTCAGTCTCGATTTTGCCTCCTCTCACCCGTCCCGACAATACTATCGCGTTCAATGACGATGAAAAGGCCGAATGCTTAGCTGAAAGCCTCGAATCTCAGTGCTCCCCTAGTTTAAACCCGGTCGATCCTGTTCACCTCGACACGGTGAACAGTGAAGTCGAAAGACTATCCGCTCTCCCGCCCTCTGCGCCTCCTCTGCCCTTAGTCAAAGCCGCGGAAGTTCAGATGGTCATCAAAGGTCTCAATACGCGTAAAGCCCCTGGAGCTGACGGTATCAGCAACAGGGTTCTTAAGAACTTCCCTCTCGCCCTTATCTATCTTCTCGTCAGCATCTTCAATGCCGCGCTAGATAACTGCACCTTTCCCGACGCCTGGAAGGCTGCCACGGTCATCGGCATTCCCAAACCAGGCAAAAACTTTACGCTGCCCACTAGCTATCGTCCCATTAGCCTCCTTAGCTCAATAGGTAAAATCTACGAACGTATCCTTCTAGCTCGCATTTGGTCCGTCATAAACGAACTAAAACTCCTCCCCGACGAACAGTTTGGCTTTCGAGCCAGACACTCGTGCCCTCAACAGGTACTCCGCATCACGGAGTTCCTGTATTCGAAACTCTACGACCCACTCTATCCCGGCCCAGCGGGGGCTGTCTTTCTCGATGTAGCGAAAGCTTTCGATAAAGTCTGGCATAACGGCTTGATTTACAAGCTGTTCAACTTCGGAATGCCAGACAGGCTCGTGCTCATCATACGAGCCTATCTTCAAAATCGAAGCTTTCGCTACCGCGTCGAAGGCACTCTCTCTAGCCCTCACCCGGTGCATGCTGGGGTCCCTCAAGGCTCAGTCATCGCTCCCGTCCTATTCACGCTGTACACCAGCGACATCCCCCGTTCCGATCACGTAGAACTCGCTTTGTTCGCTGACGATACAGCCTTGTATACAGCGAATCAACACCCCCGGATTATAGTCCATCGACTAAATAGAGCCCTCAGTCAGTTAGGCGATTGGTTTCGTAAATGGCGTATCGAGGTGAACCCGACGAAAAGTGCAGCAATGCTCTTTACGTCGGGCCTCTTCCCGCGCGATATGCGAAACAATTGCATCTCCCTCTACGGCGAACCCATTCCCTGGGTCACCAAGTCCAAATACTTAGGTATCACCTTAGATGAGCATCTGAACTTCGATGCCCACATTAAAGTAGTCAGTCAACGCGCTAAGTTCGTTCTTAACCGTCTACATTGTCTTCTATGCAAGCAGAGTAAGATGTCCCTTAGAAATAAGGTGACACTTTACAAAACTTGTATACGTCCAATCATGACCTACGGCTCGGAAGTTTTCGGACACGCCCGCGCTGTTCGAAAACTCCAAATAGTTCAAAATTCGTTCCTTCGTAAAGCTACCGAAGCACCCTATTACGCGCGCAATGTAGATCTCCACCGCGATCTAAATCTCGAGTCGATTGCTGCTTTCATAAAACGCGCCGCTCGGCGCTATTATGACTCAGCCTCGCATCATCCGAACCCTCTTGTCTCTTTCATTCCAGAGTATCCAGTTGTCTACGTGAGGCCAGAGCGGCCACCCGATGTCGGCGCCCGCAATAGGCGGAAGTTCGTGTGCACCCCCAGACGGCCAAGAAACGTTCTTGGCGATCCAGATGACGCTATCACTCTCGCCAATGGTGAAGTGATACCGTCATCTAGTGATGATAGATAGGTAGGTAAATTCTCTCCGGCAACAGCCCAAGCCGAGGTTCGTACCTATTAGAGGTGCCCTTGCGCATGTTGTCGTAACTTCTCTCTAGGCGTCTCGGCACCTTCAGTGCCCGCCATAGTCCGGTAACACTAAAACGGCCTCATAGGCCATTAGTATTAGGCCCTCCGAAAAAAAAAAAAAAAAAAAAAATCTCGGGGTTATCTGCTAAAAGGGTCGTCAGATAAGCGCGCGATTACAATATTACACTTACTTATGGCCAATGGACACCCGAGAACGGACATCAATATGAGACAAATGGCGAAATAAAGTTTCAGATTCTTGATATCAGTCTCCACCGTCAATTGAAATTTAGTCTTTTCTTTTTCTGACGTGTGAACTTATTTTATCACGATTCAAACAGGGGTCAGGATCGAAAAGGCCTGGAATAATGTTTAAGATCATGTAGAATAATATACCTAACCTACGTACCAAAATACAAAGGTAGCAAAGTCAAATTCAAAAAGCATTTATCAGTAGGTACCTAATAGGACCGCTGGGATCAGTTGAATCCTGCCGTAGATAGCTCGCGTTACTTCTCGATGGTGCAACAAGCCCCAAGTCTTATGATAACAACTATTGTGTAGACGTTGTGTACAAAAACTGTTGTGATGTTGGTGTATGAGGCATTGCCTCTGGTTGCGTTGCGAGTGTTTATGCAAATGGCGCGTGCGCCGCGGGACGCCGCCAGATGGCAGCACATAAATACTGAGACCAACAAATTAAAAGGTTTTATTGCGTGGAGATTGAATATCGCTGTTAATATCTAACACCGACGGCAACTGATACTTTTAATGGACTCCACCACGTGCCCAACGGTGAAAGCGATAATGACTTACCAAATTCTAACTGAGTTTGTGGCATTAGTTAGTTCTTGGTCACTGCGGGGTCATCTTGTCACTGTTTCATTTGAGGGACTACGAATATATTATTTGCAGACACTATCTAACTACCCAAGTACATCGTATATAATGAACACTCCTCGCCCCGCATCAATCGAAAATCGTTAAGTACATAGATGCATCATCATCATCATCATCATCTCAGCCACATGACGTCCACTACAGAACCATTTTCACCCATTGGTTTCTAGAGCGATCGATCTTGTTCGGCCTGCATCCAACAGCTCCCAGCAACCTATCTTCTATCGAGTGGGGAGCCATTCTCCGATGCGACACACAGATGCGTGTGTACAAAAATGTCACTATGTAGTGTAGTCTCTGGGTGAGTACCTATTACCTATACCGCGGCGTATGTAGGTATTTATTTATCCTGGAGTGGCTACGTTTACATTAGCACAATGATTACATATCAGATATGTTTATGGATCCAGTCGTAAATGCTACTTCATCAAAAAGTTAATCATAAGGTGGACCATTACTTTGATCGGCGAATCTTTGCGCTTTCGAGCGTTACCGCAGCTTGCTTCGATCGCTCACATCGTTTAGTGATTCCTGTAATGAGCGGTCGCGGTGAAGCCGTATAGGAGCTGAAAGACGCTGTTTTCACAGTAACCGCAAAGTTTAATGTATGTGCTACATGGTATATGTGTTCCCAGCTTACAAAATAATAGCGCTATATTCGGATCTAGCTATGAAATAAAATATTCTGCTGGATTAAATAAATTAAAATGTTTTTATCAAGTTACTTCCATACTAATATTATAAATGTGAAAGTAACTCTGTCTGTCTGTCTGTTACGCTTTCACGTCCAAACCGCTGAACAGATTAAGCTGAAATTTGGCATAGTTAAAGGTTGTATCCCAGGAAAGGACATAGGCTACCTTTTATCCCGAAAAAATTAAAAAATCCCGAGGGACCGCAGCTAGTTTGCAATAAAGTAAAAAGCGCACTATTTGTACAGAAATACTTAGTAATTTTTACAAAATTAGGTATTCCGAGGCTACAAAAAAGTCAATGTGCCTCATAATTCATACCTGAATAACAAATTATGCTCTTGAAATTCAAATTAAAATCTCTTGAAAACAAAGCAAAACCAGCATGGTGAATGCCAGAAATCATCTACCCCCGATTCAAATGAGGGGGTGACTTAAACTGCAACATCTATTTCTTCAAAATAGTATTAAAAAGTGCCACATTTTTATGAAAACTGTGGCTTAACCATTAATTCCGTACGGCCGTGTAGTCTGGCGACCGCAGTCGCCGCAAGAGCGCCGCGCCGCTGCCGTGTCCGGCTGCGGTTGACGGCCGTCATTCCTGCATGATGGGATGAGATTCTGCTTGATGGCAGCGGTTATGAACGGGCGATGGTCAGTGGGAAAGGTGAATATCTAATAACTCATTCAGAATTACAACTATCACTAATACAACTACAGGCTATAAGTACCTAGATCTTTTAATTTCAGGTGAAAAATATGCAATATAAAATTCACAAAGTCAAATTAAGGTTGATCTATTTCTGGATTTTACTATTCTTAGGTTAGTACCTACTTACTCCAAATTGTTGGATTTATGTTTGTTACATCTTCACGTTGAAACCACGTTTACCGATCTGTGTGATATTTCTTATGGAGGTAACTAAGCCCTGGATTAATGCACAGGCTGTTCCGGGATATGAGCGAGGGTACAGTCGGCCGCAGAAGGTCGGTACTTGCGCCGCGAACACTTACTGATTTATTTGAGCGTTCCCTGAACTCCGCATCATCTCCCGCCACTAACTACAAATCTTGAAACCCAATCTATTATTTTAAAGCGCAAGCACAGGTATTCAAGATAGCTGGTTCATTGCATGCTTTCATGCTTGGCAATTCAGGTTAATTTGAATAAAAACATTGATGATTTACTCTAGCTAAACGCTCAGTCCACAAGCATATTTTCAGTACAGCCACTAGATTCACATTAATATTGTTCAAGGCTGCGCCTGCACCTTAGGTTTTTTTTCTTGGGTAATCCATCCCCTTAAACCTAGACAGTCAAGCCTGAATTTGCTTGCAGTGAGTTATCATAAAGATAAAATAAAATCCAAGAAGCAGTAAGTCAGCTAAGTATAAAGCACTGTGTCCTATTTCTCAGGTTGCACTCGCGTCCGAAAGGGTAGTCACGAGGTGTAATGATTAACCGACACTCTTCAACATAAACTTATCGAATCCTACCCGAAATCACACCTTATCCCCTCGCCTCACGGTGCAAATCCGCTTGTGAAATTCAAAATCCTGAAACCACGCGATTTCATTGCACTCTGGCATACGTAAATCAGAGGCGAGAAATACAATCTCTGGAGCGTATCGCGGGAAATTAGACCGTATTTACATGTTGATAAAGTCGGAGAGGGCCAACGCCATCCCGGCAATGACACGAGCGAGTAATGAAAGCGCTGATCGAATGGGTGCTGCAGACCGGTGGACCCTGCACATGCACAATCACACGGCTTAGATAATGTTTATGTTTAGTTAAACAGTTGCTAGACCAGTGTTTAGACTATTATGTATTTGTAGTACAACCGAGAATGTTTGGATGGATGGATGTTTGTTGCTTACGATAAATCGGCTGAACATATTTAGACGGACGTTAGCATAATAAAAAGTGAAGTATCACCACACGGGTGAGGCAGCTAGTATTCTGGCCGTGTTTTGCCGCGGGATTGCGCTTGAAGTTTAGACTTTTCACTTATTTTTTGTCCGAGTTAGTCGAGTCTAGTGTGAAATTCTCTAAGGTGGCTACATGCTCCCAGAGACTACAGCCAGTTATTGTCGTAAGGCGCGCGGTAGACGTGATGTGTTGCGGCGTGTAAAACGTCATGTTTGTAGCGCCCTTACTGAGTTACCGCTCAGCGGCTAAGTTACTGTGTATTGGCGGCCTTAGTTTTGATACCGCAGGATATTATCTGTAGTTTTGATTTAAGATTCGGTGTTTGGTGTTAAGCGGTTCGCTTTACGTGTATCGTGTTAGACGTCGTGTTTGAAGCAACGCTATTAAGTTCATGCGCGTTGCGCGTAATATATTGTGGTTTAGATCTTCTTCTACAGTAATAACAGTTTTAACTTTTCGTCATTTAAATGTTCAGATGTGCTTCGCCCAGGTAGCAAATCCAATACCATTGTGTAGAGTTCAACCAATCACATAATACGAAAATGACAATTGAAGTCCAGAATGGGTTTCAAATGTCAAAATGAAGCCCATGTCCATTGCCAGTTGAATTAGACAATAAGGCCCCTGGTCGGACACATAAGACAACAGCAGAGTAAGAGCTCTGCCTCACTAGGATGCCATGGCGACGTCGCCAGCGGCGCAGGCCTGGCTACTTCTGGCGTCCGAAGATCGCCAAGTCGAGTGGCCATTAGGGTGGATCGAAATTCACTTTTTTTGAAAATGGTTTGCTAATAGCAAAAAAAGGGTGTCTTATGGGCTCAAAATAAAGTGTGCAAAATATTATTAGGATCAAGAAAGGGTAAGTGCCGCCGCAAGGTCATTGAACTTTTGCAATATAGGTAATTTTTCATCATTTTGTAGAGCATCTATGATCATCGCATTTTAAGTTTATTTGTTTTTAAGTACACTGTTCTCTAGATGTTGAGTAGAACAATGAATTAGAACTAAAGTTTTCACCGCAGAAGTCAAACATATCCGTAATACATCGATACAAAGTGCGAAGAGAAAACTCGTGAAAATGTTCCCAAAGACGCATGTTTCGAACTTATTCGCACTATTGTTCTTTGACGGAAAAGAAGTCAGGACGATGCAAATACCGAAAAATAATAAACGGAACTACCAGTAGATTATGGTGGAGGATCACATTTCAATAATAGAAGATCCTGGATCTGTCTATTTGGGTCATAAACCACCGCATAATGGCAGATACTGCCAAGTTATTAGAGAAAGTTGTCAGTCAGATCTTTATTATAAAAATATCGTCAAAAAGCAGCCTATAGTCATAGAATGAGGTGGAACTAACGAAGAACTAAATGCGGCGGTGGCATCATTCGGTTGCTTGAAAAACGAACTGGAAGACCAATGCAGGGGATAATTTGCCTGTTACTATGAACGAGTTGCCCCTTTGTCCCTTTACCATGATGGTTTAACTTTAGGACCACAATCTTACGTGGAAATGATGGGCAAAGCACTTTAAAACTAGAAGCTGTTATTATTTTATAAATCTTTATTATTATAAATCCTTTCAGAGTATTAGTGATGCCTTGCTTGAAAATACAGATGATCTGTGTTGAGTGCTGATCAATTTTTTTACACAGAATATTTTTTCTGCATTTAGCTATGTTGCAGACGATTTAGCAAAGTAATATATCTCCTGAAAGGCTGTCACACGCATGGTAGCACTATGCTATTCCTATAGGTATTACGATTTTACATTTTCACGGAGATATTGCACCAAAATTTCAAAATTTGTAGTAAAACTTTACGCACCGAGCCGTGGTTCCTATAAAAAACTCTCTTCGTGTAATAATGGACCCAACATCTCCGTTTCAGCAATTATTAAACTCTAAATACCTCCTACCAAATCTAAAGAAGATAGTAGACCAGTAATCTAGAGGAATAGTTACTTCGCTCATCCTGAAAAACTTCGATAACGGATGAGCGGCGTACGTCCGAAAATTATCAGCTAAATGTTTATGAAGGGTCTTTTTCAAGTCTACCTTGCCACATACAAGCTGTTGAATGAGTTTTTACTAATTGTAATAAAAGCTCTATGTTCTGTCTGCTCATCATAAGCTAGAAAAAGCTTGATTCAAACAAAATAAGAATCTCGCAAAGCCATGGCCAGGTTTGAGAAAAAGAGAGATTTTAGGTCCAACTTAGCTCTGTAGTTTTAGTAGTTTCATGGATGTTTTATTTATTTTTTTAATTAATTATTTAAATATACAGTTTATATTTGTATTTTATAACTAAAAATTTATAAAAATATTACATTCAAAATAACAATTTCAATGTTAGAGAGTAAGGCAAATTTTCAGTAAAAAAAGTTTTTTCAACTTCAATGCGGCAGCATTAGATGTTACTTTAAAAATCTGAAAAAAATCACAGTTTCTATGCTCACTATAATACAACTTTCCCCCACTATTAGCAAACGATTGTCGAAAAAAAAAATTTTTTCATACATTGTCGATCCACCCTAGTGGCCATGGCGTCTCGATAGTCAGTTCATTCATCGTCGCCGCGTCGTCAGGAATGGACGTAGAAGAAATCGCATTACTTTTAAATGCACACTTACCTAGTTGTTTTATTTCTTGATTTGTCATTTCGTCTTTTTCTTTGAATATGTTCACTATTTCGTCCCAACATTTAATTTTTAAATTGCGATCGGAATAATCATTCAATGAAGTGTCCCATAAACAAGGACGGTTTTGGATTTCTATAATAAATCTCTCTGTATCGAAACTCATTTTTAACTACACCTACAAATACAAATAAATCGTGATAAATTCCGAGCAAGCGTCCAAAATGGCGGCCGGTTGGCGACTGAATGAGTGAGGTGCAGTTTACACGTGTACAATTTAATGGCAACGTCGCCAAGCCGCCAGAGTATCCAGACGCCACGTAGGGAGCCGCATCTCATGGCCACGCTTTCAAATTGGCGACGCTGCCAAACCGTCGCCATGTGAGTTAGGTGTCTACATTTTAGTATTATCTGCTTGGATACGTAGCCGGCGACGTCGCCATGGCATCCTAGTGAGGCAGAGCTCTTAGACCTTGTCTTGAGTGAGAGTCTGGCTTTTTCTTTCTTTTTGGTGAGTACTGTTGTGAGTTGTCTACTCAAGACCATGTTATTGTAAGATGAATACTACTTACGCCCATTGACTTTGACATCTAGATGTGGTATTTTAATAAAATAGGTACCTATATCTCGTTCCCACACTCATTGTTTATCTAAGCTGATTGTTTGTGCGACGTGCGCCGGCGCCGTCGTGATGGGTGAAGAAGACATTTAGTGCCGCCTCCCGGCCTCGTTCGCTGGCATTTCGATAGCTCTTCATTTACTAATGGTAATTCAATCTAATGTCTATATCTAATTTTGTTAGAATGATGCGACTCTTCACTACTTCTAATACCTCTCCTTCAAAGGTTCTTGCGCCCGATACATCAGATACAAATCTGATAAAATGTCTGTTCTATTTTTTTGTTATAATTTAACACTTCATCAACGGTTTTTAGGAAAACTGCATGTCATTGAATGTGTAGGTACGTCTTTTTATATGATAACAGGAAAACGGCAAAGTGGGCGTAGCTAAGTTTGACAAAAGTTTTGTTAGTTCTCTGCCTTATTTATTGTTATTGTAATTTCACACACTGACAGTGAACTGGATCAGTTGAGCTATCTATAGATCGTTTCTAAGGATCCTTAGATAGCTTGACTACTGTTGTATTTTGTAAATGTATGTAAATATGTAGTAGCTTAGTTTCTGTAAATAAAGTAAATGATTTATCTGTCATAATCACAATTTCATTTCACATGCATGTAGGTAGATATTATTTATTTATTTATTTTAGCCTGCATTGTCCCACTGCAGAGCAAATGCCCCCTCCCTTTTTTCCAGTTTTTCCTATCCATGGCTGCAGTGGGCCAGTCTGGAAGATGCATATCTAACTCGTCCCGCTATCTCCGATATTATAAGTATCATTAATAAAGTAAGTACATAAAGGTTTGTAGGCGAGTTAATACTCAAATACCGATGACATGTGTTGTGTACTTTTGTTGAGCATATTTAAGACAGTCAAGTTGAGCCTCGCTGCCCACTGCGCGCATGCGCAGTCACGGTCGCTAATGACATGCGGTGCGCAGGCGCATTATCAATGCATTTTACGCCTTTTAGTCGTAATGAGTTGAAACTGTTTGAAACGAGGTGTGAACCAGATCGAGTATCGAAGGGTTACGCTGGGTTGCTTTTAACAGTACGAATGCAATGACTTTCGTATTTTAGAATATTAAAAAATGTTATTATGTCTACTGCTGGGGGGAGGGGTGTGGGTAAGTAAGTTTTTATTCCTTCTGTATCTTATATTTTTGATGATTTAATAAACTCGTTGTTATATTCTAACATCAAATCACAACTCAAAGTCCTTTGAAAACAGAGGAAACATTTTTGAGGCGCCTTACTAAAATTTTTTTGAAAAAACTCATTAATGGCTGGGGTTCAAACCAACAACGTCAAAAGTAGAGACAATCACTATCTCACTTGGCCAACACTTGTATAGCTTACAAAGCTCATAAGCCACAAGATAACAGGAAAAGGTACGAGCAGTCATAATTGCTTATCTCAGCTATGATTAGCTATAACTTAGGCCCTTGGCTACCTCACTCATGGTGCTTCAGCTACCACCTGACCTCGCGACCTCTTTGAGAGGTACTTATTAAGAGCTCACAGTCAATCATATTTTACAAACCATCCTATCAAAGCATTACTCGAAAGTAAGTAATTTACTCTTGAACAACTTATTAGTCTTAGTCTTACGAGTGGTTCTAATTCTGTTCCTTGGATGGATTTATTAGGTAATAGAGTTGGGTAAGAGCCGTGTTGGTCGAATGGGGTTGTGCCTCGACTTTCAATCCGAAGGTCGTGGGTTCGAATCCCGGCCGTACATCTACGGATTTTTCGTTTCGAAAAATTTATACGCGCTTTAACACGTGCTCAAAACGGTGAAGGAAAACATCGTGAGCAGCTTCGTCAGCTCCACACGTATTGACGTCGTCTTTCCTGTGGGCCAGGTTGATTAAGCTGAGAGGATGGTTTAGGTGCTGGGCAAACATATTCCATCTCAAACAATGTCCCAGGCACTGCAGCGTCCCGTTAAGTGTAAGCATAGGTTGCCTCCTGACGATGTATAAAATCATCTAATATAGATGTAATGTCCTAAGACGTTGGACCATAAAAAGTTTTAAGAAACCATAGAAACGTGTCTACGGGCTCTAAGTTATCTTTATATATATACAGGGTGTAAAACCTACCGAAAACTGAGGGGTTTCAATCAGACCATGTTTCTGAACATATTTAGCGAAAAAGAAACAAAAAATGTTTTTGAATTAGCTACGTCATTCTATTTTCTTTTCTAGTTATTTACTACTAATACAACATAATAAGACCATACCTATCTAATAATTTCATTTATAAAAGAAAAAAACCATTAAAACTCAAAATCCAGCAAAAAAAAAATAAGATAATCGACAAGTTATCTAATGTGAGGCGCTACTTTTGAAAATGAGTCCTCTAGCCTTGATGAAGATTATTCAAACGATGTTGGTACCTAAACCTGTGTTATTTTTCTCGTGTGTTGTCTTACATCTGTTTATTCTTGGTACTACGAGTAAAAGCTTTCTTTGTAAAATTGTAAGGTAATATCCACTTGCATCGCATGTAGGCGGTAATGATGATTGAAAACTTAACGATGTGCCAAATTTCGACACCTCTTCACGCTCCAAGTGCCTACGAACTCGCGCTGTGAGTGGAGGCTTTAACGATCTGTTAGTTATAACAAGATTTGTTACATTTATGAACCTAGACATTGTAATTTCAATAACGGGCAAAGATAGAGTTGGACCTAGGTTGGTATGAGGTGCTCTCGCCTGGGGTGTTGTGTGGGTTAATGTCCTATACAGGGTGTGGCAACATTTTACAACATTGAGGGCAGCTACCTTGCCTTTTGTAAAAAAAAAAACGTAAACAGGTTCACGACTGTATCCCCAAGGTGCGGTAGACATTCTGTCAGATCTTTTTGTTACTTATTCCAGATCCTTTGAAGATGCCTAAGGGGGGTAGTCAGAGGCATTTCCAAACACATATTTTGATACATGCCCACATTTTGCAGAAGTATTTATATTTTGCCTTTTGTAGTGAAAATAAAAATAACTGTATATGAGGTCTTTTAGTTTTTTTGATCCCCACCGCGGGACAAATGTTTGTATGTTCTACAAATATTTGTCTCGGGTCTGGGTGTTTCTATGTATAATATGTATGTAGTTACAAACAAAAAGTTTCTATATGTATAGTATATCAGTCATGGAGTACCTATAACACATAAGCTATGCCTACTTTTCACCCAGCATCATCTAGCCCCAAAGCTAGATGATGCTGGGTGAAAAGTCCAGCATAGTGTGGCAGATGGAAGGACATGCAACTAGGAAAGGCAAGGAATTATATCTCTTTGCTACGGAACCCAAAAGTTTGGTGCTTTTCAATAGATTCCAATAATAATTTGTCAGTTTAACGGCGACCGGTGAAACTTGGAGCCATTAACTTTACTCACGTCTAAACAGTTAAATTAGATCAGTAATTTAAAAATTAATGAAGTGCCACCAAATTATGGATATTGAATTTTGGAATTACACTTGGTTTATAGTTATAGCTGGGATTAACTGATACCGTCTACGCTAGACCAGGGAATATCTCATAATACTAAGTATGGAAGGGACACTCCTAGCTAGGTCTCTATTCTTACACGTTTCACTCGGATACACTGTGTAAGTAGGTATACCGCGGGTTTGTATGTAGTTTTGTCCAGTGTCCGGGATGACTGAATTCAGAGAATCAATTTTATTTGGTTGTGTCATATCGCTCTCTTACAATTAGTCGCGGCGATGATTAATAAAATAAGATCAAATTGAATATCAAAATGTTATTACTTCCGATGTGATTTTATTAATATCAACTTATAGTCCAAAATAAATTAGATTCTCTGGTTTATCCGTATTAATGTTTTTATGTCCCAAAGAGAACTGAACCCTGTGCGTGATGCACGAAATTAAAAAAGAAGAAAACAGAATATCGTAGAGAATACAACGTCGATCGATATTGAGTCCTGACATTGTAAATTGCTACGGAAAATATATAATTTACATTTTAAATAACACCTTCACTTATAGTCGTACGCATTCCAGTGGTCGTCTCGTGGTGAGTAGGTACGGGCGATGACTCGTGATTGTTCGGGGAGGAATCGGTAGTGGTCGCCCGAGTGAGCGTCGAGCTAGTGCAGTCGGCTTAAGTCGGAGTTTTCAAGAATAAGTCTATACTCTTCACATTTCAAATCCTTGTAAAATAACGCATAAACTTTCGATCCAAAGGTTGTCAGTTTGAGTTTTATACAGTAGCTACGCGAAAAGATCCTTTTTGAGGAGCACTTAGGTAATATCCCTTTAGGTACGTTTGAAATAACTAGTTAGTAAGTTCGTATGAGTTAGTGGCCGACGTTGGCGACGGACATTAGGGGCCGACTGAAAGCCGCCGTCGGTAAACACTTAAAAGAGCTAGTGGTAAAGACTTAAAAGAACTATACGATACGATAAAAACAAGTAGGGGAAGTAATTATGATGATGTTATTTTTAAAGGATTACTGATGGGATGCCGGATGGTGTGGGACCGCTCCGCTGAAGACTCCACCTTCGCGGATGTATGGCGCTGGCGCGCTGATGCCGGTGTCGGTCGGTACCCCACAATTAGGTTATTATAAACGGCGCGCTATGACGGATCGGAGCCGATCCACATGTGGCCATGCAGCTAGCTCACTGTCTCTTCAGAAAATCATAACGTTCTACTTAAAGTATCTTTAATTAAAGCTTATAATTAGAAGGATGCTGAAAATAACAAAACTACATTAAACCTAATAAAACGTACTTAAAATGGATCAGGATCGATTTGCTCAAGAAACAACGATTCTTCCCATCTTTATGTCTTCAACATAGTTACCTACTTCATTGAAATTCAATTCAATTAAAATCACGTCTCTACAACTTAGTAAGTTGAATGCAAAGAACCTAGTACATAGGTTGAAGTGATAGATTAAACACTAGATATTGGTAGGTCTTATATCCACACAATAAACAAAACCAATATTAGATTTAAATAAGAAACTGGCCATTAGGCGTTAGACATAGAAAAGTGAGCTATCTGTTCCCTCGGTGTGCAGTAGCGTGACTCCGTAACAAGTCTAATAACAATGCGATGGGTGCGCAATTACCTACCAATTAATATCATAATACCTCCTTTGGGCAGCAGCGGGAGCTTTCACTCTCTGTTTTGGGTTGTTTTGAAACTGCCTTCGGGGAAACTGATCCATTTCAAAATATTTGATTCAGATTTGAAATATCAAAATGTAGTTCAAATGAGTTATTCTTTAGACTGTCATAGAGCCGGTGGTTCAGTCTGACGGTTCTTGGTGAGAGCGGGATAGTTCGGCACAGGACTGAACTGAACGGCGTGGCGAAGTGGCGTGAAAATGTAGACTCCACTTACAGTCATCAATGAACACTATGAACTACGCTTAATATTATTATTATATTATAAAAACAAATTCTTTATTTACAGAAACTAAGCTACTACATATTTACATATATTTACAAAATACAATAGGATTAGTCAAGCTATCTAAGGATCGTTAGAAACGATCTATAGCTCAACTGATCCAGGTCACTGTCAGTCGGAAGCGTGCCCAAAAAACTGGCGGCATTACCACGCTGGATGGCAATGCTGATCCTTTGAGCCAAAAATGTGCCAGCTCTCGGATCACGCGTCGCTTCGACCAGACGCCCTGAATTATCTTTTACTATATTAAAATATTTGTAACGTGGCTCTAAATCATCACTTAAATAGGGGTATGTTGTATTACTACTGTAATACAACAAGAGTACCTATGCGAAGGGCTTTATTGAGGTCTAAGCTAGCTCGAAGCAGTCAATCAATAATCATTATTTTGCATAAATGAATAAAGCTTGGAATATTGTAAAGAGCAAGAGTAATTAGCGTACTTATAGGTTGTCTACGTGGAACTGTAGAGAGATGCTAGTATATAACGATCGGGCACAGCCAGCCATTAATGCCGATCCGTCCATTGGTAGCCATTATTTTGAAAACAATCTTAAAGGTCATAGCGTGTCTCCACTCTTCAATTACAGAATGTCTGCGAGCTCAGAGCACTTCACAACTTATAATTAAATATAGAGAGCCATTAATTAAATTCCCATTTAACCGCGAATGTATTTGCATGTACTAGTGCGGTATAAATCAAGGCGAAACACATAACTCTCCGCAGCGACGTCGGTTAATTGAGGCGTTAATAGCGGCGGTCACGAGAGGGTTCGATTAAAACATGATGTATGGACAACGTTGTGATTCCACGATATTATTGCAACTAAAGCTTCCGCCACACCGACCCTCGCTACACTAACGACACCGAACTCGCTACACTAACGACACCGACCCTCGCTACACTAGTCATAGATCATCATCATCGTCATCATCATCTGCTCTTGTTCCACAGAATGTAGGGTCGGCACACTATTATATTCATAAATGTAAGTGTTGGTATGTCGTAAACAACCATACTTATACCTAATCTAAAGAAGAATTATACAGTTTCACAATAATAATTCCTCGAGGAAGTAGACTTTCAAACAATTATTTTTATTATTGGGGATGAACAGTTCAACCCTATGACTAGTCTTAGGATAAACTGCAAGAAATAACTAAGCGCAATTACTTAGTAAAACTAACTGAACTTAGTGACAAATGAGCTCCGTGAGTATCTTGTCATCGCGCCACACAGACCCGCACAGGATGGACTTCATTACCTTATCTCCCGTACAACGATAGATAACTGTGACTACACGCGTACATATATAACGAGTATATCTACTACGAGATTGACATTCTTGATTGACCAATACACCTACCACATATTAAAGAGAAACTCATAGACTTATTTAATTCCAAGTGAAATGTTCTATTTTCTCCGTAAAACACTTAGGCCCTCAGGTATATATGTAGATCGTAGTTTTATGTTAGGTGAAGTGGTCGGAGGGCTTACCACTGGACGCCGAGTCCACGTCCGGCGCACGACGCGCTAGTTACTACTAATGGTGCTCATGCAACAATATCCTTCATACAGTAGGTACAATCACTTTGCATTTTGGGTCAAAATATTTTATAATAGATTCACTTCGTCGGCAAAGAAAATAACTGTCTTGATGCAAGCATAAACATAGATTTCCTTTTTGATATGATGTCCGTATGACGTCATGTGCTCGGTTGCAACACAGCATATATTCATGATGATTTAAAGTTTATATATTCATGATGTCATGCGCACTGTACTCTTAGACGATCTTGTTCAGATTAATGGATATTCTATGGCGCCCTTTTTAACGATCGCTAGATAGTAGGCTGCTATGTCGAAGTAGCTTTACTGCTAGTAGAAGTATTGTGATGCGCCTGCACCGTGGCCCGGCAATTAATGCAATTGCCGCAATATTTCAGCTTCGAGTCACGCCGATACGAATACCGTGATGTTCTCCCGGCGCAGGCGCTGGACCGTTAGCCTTTGCTTCTTAAAAAGCTAAATCTGGTCGTAGACTAGCTGTACAGTGGTTGGAACTGCGCTACTAATATGCCTGAGAAATCGGAGCATAGATCATGATCTGCAGATTACCTACTTATTACTTTTTAAACATGTACCTAGGCGTTACATATAATGATCTTATTTCAAATAACACACGTGTCTAACAAACAAATTTTATTTACCAGATAAAGAAATTACAAGTTTTAAACTATTACTAGATGATGTCCCCGCACGAGGGCTAGCCTGTGTCGCGGGAAACCGAAAACAAAAGGTGATTTCCGAAAAAAAATTATAAAAATGGAAAACACATATCAAAGCAGAGAGTGAACTAAAGAATACCAAAGAAACGATACTATGGGTGGTCTATATGTCTATGGTCTAGAATGTCGTCAAAGGCCTTTGAATGTCAGAAGTCTTCCTTGTTGGGTAATAGTGAGTTATTATTTTATTTATTTAGTAGTAATACATTACACAAATAAAATACTTTAGAAATTCAAATAACGAATGGGCCAAGCGAATAGAACGGCACATTGATACGGAACTAAAAGAAGATAAATCGTTCCACATGAAGTCATTTAGGAGTTACGCAACCAGAAGCTTTTCCCAAGAGCCGGTGTTATGGAAACGGCTGGTCCGTGCCCTTTCAGAAGGAAGTCGAATCGGATCGCAATCGACTGTAATTTAGCTGCACGCTGAGATTATCTCAATAATGCAAACGCGTTCGATACGCGATCGCGACCCACCGGGGACTTATTGGTTACTTATTCAAAGTTTATAACGCACGCAACATTTGAACAGTATTCAGAAGTTTGCGGACTTTCTATAATAGATTTATGGTCTTGTTAGAGCTCAAATGGATACTAAATGTCTTTTAATTGGCAAGAGAGTAAAAAGGAACATTGAGTGTGCCGTGCTGATTCCACTGAATCCTTTTATGAAATAAACTAGGTACCTACTAAAGTACGTTTACTTTTGATTTGGTCTAGTTGCAACCCTCGCTGTGTTTCCCGGGGTCAAAGAGAGCTATACGACAAAACACTATCTATGTTTCTACAATCTTACTTCTGTCTGAGCGGTGGGACAGAAAAAACGATTCGATTATCTCAGATTCTCGCATGAATCAATTTTCCGTCTTCAACAAATACAAAATAACAAAACAAACCAGTAAATCAAATCTCAAGCTTTCACAAGTTGTATAAATAAACAGAAAACTGACCACAAAACGATCTGAAGTGATCTGAAGAGCCATCCTCACAAAACCGTCCCACTGGCAGCAGGTACAGTCGCCTGCTGCAACATCTACGCTTCACAATTTAACAACAATATTATTGTGAACGCAGCGTGCTAGGGGTGAAGAGAACCGAGTCATAAACTTTACTCTTCGGGCAGACAAACAGACGTTGGAAAAAATCTGCAAAGTTTAAGTGGAGCTGGATACGAGAGTCGTATAGATGGCGACAGCTGTCACGGAAGTTCGTAGAATGTAAACATGTTATTGTAGGCGACTGTACCACAGGTACTCCAGGCGATTGGCTTGCACAACGCCTCTGTACTAACTGTTCTGCTCTCGATTGTGCTTTGTCAACTGCTTAAGTTCCGACGACTCGGCTGTGTTAGACAAACGACAAACGAGTGAGGCCTGCAGTAAGTGATGATTGTCAAAATACGAGTACATCTATTTCTTAGCTTATAAAAATAAATAGTACTAAAAAACAAAAGAAAAGAGGAGGCCCTAAAATATACCTAAGTATCAACTAGATCGACTTACTTTATAAGATTTATCTATGTTTTATTAGTGTTCTCATATGGTGACGCATTGTGTCTTTTTAAGAATAAGTCCCACTTTCGAAATCAACAAATTACTAAGCATTTTCGTTTCGCTTACATTAAAGTTTGTCTAATGATTGACATAGCTTGTCTGTATGTTACAAGTGCTTCAGCGCCCTTATGTGTCCCATGTACCCAATAACGCAGTGGGTACAGTACATACGTACCGTACAGTACAGAACAGTACAGAACAGTACAGAACAGTACAGAACAGTACAGAACAGTACAGAACAGTACAGAACAGTACAGAACAGTACAGTACAGGTGCTACTTGTGGGTGGAAGACGCACTTGTGTCCACGTGTCCGGCGACTGGACTGTGCTTTGATTTATATAAAAATTTTTGAAAAAAAAAATTGAACCGACTTCACAGAACACAAACAGAAGAACCTTCTACACACTAAAAAGAGAAAAATAAGAATATAATTTGAAGTCGGTGCCAACTTTAAGAAATTCAAAAGAACTTGGGTGCAAAATTGTATCCTGGTACGCTATCGCTCGATTTCTTTTTTAGATAGGTACCTAATCGTATTCACTTGGCACCGACTTCAAATTATATTCTTATTTTTCTCTTTTTAGTGTGTAGAAGGTTCTTCTGTTTGTGTTCTGTGAAGTCGGTTCAATTTTTTTTTTCAAAAATTTTTATTTTTCACTTTTTAGTGTAAGTAAATAAATACTGTGTAAATAAAAGTGTATGTGTAAATAATATAGTAAGCTACGAGTACATTAAGACTTTGCTTATCGTAGCTTAAGTAGGAAAGGATAAGAGAAGTCATGGGCAGACCTACTAAAGGACACACCGGAGTTCAGCAAGGGGGAAAACTATCAATCCATAAGGAAAAGAAAATATTTTGGACTACCTCGGGTGTAATACCCTTTCAAACTATTTATTGTTTGACTCAGATTGTGAGTCAGGGTGTGTTGTGTAGTGAGAATGAGGTTTTTTGAATGTTACGGGAAAACTATTAATCCCTCAGGAAAAAAAAATATATGGCGCCACCTTGAGAGTATACCTCTTTCTAACAAAAAAAAAATTTTGGAAATCGGGCCACAATTTTCTTAAAGTTCAGTGATTGTTTTAGTTTTACGGGAAAACTATTAATCCCTCAGGAATAAAATTTATATGGGACCACTATAAGAGTATACCCTTTAAAACAAAAAAAAAATTTTGGAAATCGGTCCACAACTGACGGAAATATCGGTGAACATACATAAAAAAAAAAAAAAAAAACATACATACAGCCGAACATATAACCTCCTCCTTTTTTTGAAGTCGGTTAAAAAGTAAGCTCGTATGAGTTAGTGATCAATTCTTGTGACTAAGTTTTAGTCCACCTTAGGGCCTCCGCCATGGTTTAACTAATTTTTAGCCGAGATTTGCGTGGCTTCCAGAGCACGGAACCGGAACTAATGCCCCTAGCGGTCACCCATCACAGAACGTTGCTTCACTTTGACGATCAGACGCAAGCTACACCACGAGCGCGAAGCTTAAAGTGATGGATCAGAAACGTCAAAGACCTTAGGAACAAACTGAAGACACGAAGCTTGTGAACTCTGTATTCTGGCAGCAACTCGTAAAGCATTCACTCTGCACGTCATAAACTAGACGGAGTGCCAGAGTGCTAACTCGCAAATTGATTCTGAGCCATCGCAGCTGCATCAGCAGCGCTGGTGCACTGCATGGGAAGAGAATCCAATGTAACGTGTATACAGTCCTCTTCTATTTTATCTTGGCTAGGAACTTCTCGTAATATCTTATGGAACTATCATCAAAAGTTCACTAAAATTGTAATAGCTAGGTAAATCTAAACTCTCGAGTGTAAAATCAAGGATAAATTCCGTCAAAAGCTTATTTTTAATGATCTGATAGTATGTACCTACAGTACAGTACAGTAGTTCAATGACCCTCTAATATGACATTTTAATAGCTGAGAATCCTTATTGGAGAATCGAACCAGCCATTTCTTGTGACCTGCAGAGGCTTTCTCATTGGAACCGCATCGGTAAAACTGCAGTAACCACCCGCTATAAAACTACTTTTATTGCCGTGTTTGCTGCACAATGCTGCTTTAGCTCGTCACCAAAATATACTGCTGACAATGAAGCAGCAATGGACAGCGTGCGGCCGGTATTCAATTAGCGCCGGTCATGCATGCGCATGCGTGCATGCTATTATGGAGATGGGATGCAAAATAAACTCTTATTGCTAAAGCATTGAAATGCTTTGATAAGTCGCGTTTCAACAAGCTCCGACATCCAGCAGTACATACACGGCATCGTAACGAACTGGAAATCTTATTCAATCTGTACTTTAAATACAGTTGAGGTTTTATTAATCCTACTACGTTTTTAAAGGCTATTTAGCTGTAGAACATTAAAATCTGTTTAGATACCACGACAGATAATCAGACAGTCAAGCAGCGTCTCCACATTCATGCATAAAAGCATTCCTGAGGGTTGGGCAGGGAAGTGAGTTTCCATCGCTACCATCTTGATTTGCTTTTTTAGGGTTCTGTAACCAAAAAATGCCAAAAAACCCTTTTACTAAGCTCTATCTGTCCGTCTGTCACAAGGCTGTATTATATTAGTATAGTAGGCTGTATTTTATTAGTACCTATATTATTTGAACGGTAATAGGTAGAGACTTGCAATTTTCACAAAGTTCGCTATACTGCCGTGTGCTAAGCCGAAAGGCGATTTATTACTTGTTTTTACAGCTGCTTTTAAAGTTGCTATAAAAACAAGTTATAAAAATATGAACAGTACAGAACCCTCCGAGTGTGAGAAAGACTTTCACTTGCCGGTTTAACCCTATTCGTGTATGGTGTCTAACTACAAAACTATTAGCTTCTGACTGACCTCTTGCGATATGTACATTAAGACAGGCGTTAAATATAAATGCTTGCTATAATAATTATATTTAATATTATATATTAAATTAATATTATATCCATGCCCATATTGCACATCTTAAACCAGTGTGTTTAGCAAAATATCACGAAGGTAATAAGGAAATTGAAATTAAATAAGATCTCCTGTGAATCTCCGGTGAAATTGACACCTGTGTCAATTTCGCTCGCAAAACTAAAGGCATTCAAGATTCGTTACAAAATGTTCAAGTAGATAGGCGTCAGGGTCAGGGGTAAGTACGTTACTGGTCTACTGCGAAAATCGATTCGTTATTAAAGTCCGAATAAGCATAGGTACGATTTGTCTGCATATGAAGTATGTTAATGTCAATTCCACGTGATTCTGACGTGCATGTAGTGCTCCCGGTGCGATGAGATCCCGGCATCCTGCGCAGGCGCCGCATTGTTTCACACGGGGCGCCTGCGACAAGAACTACGTCATAACTCATAACTGTGTTGTCACTGGTTCCCATCACCACAGCTCTTCGGGAAGTAGCAAGCGTCATGTTGCGGTCTAAAACTCAAAATCGATTGGAAACCAAGCCAAATCGTTTCCAATTTTCTTTAAGAAAAAAATAATAATGCTAAAGTAGTATACGGTCATGTTTATATCCCAAGTTCAGAAATATTTGTTCGTTCTCATCTTAAAACCATAAAATTAAGTAGGTTAAGGACTTAATTTTTTTTTCTCACTATACCTAATGGCACATGCACCCACTGTTACAACCCGATCTCTCTCTCTCTCCTATAAAGGTTTGCTGTAAGAAAACTCTTTTTAGGGTTAAGCTCGCCTCTACTTCTATTTAAGATTCTATATAATGTAATTTCTTTGTGCAATAAAGAATAAATAAAATAAAATCTTTTGAAGATGTCTAATGGAGTAGGTAAACCCCAAATAGAGACGGAGTATAAAAGCCTTCCTGTCATAAAACGAAGTGCTCGTCAGTGTTCCAAGATGACGTCCGTCATAGTAATCGAACTGTCGCTCGTCTCACCCCTGCGTAGCATCAGCGGCACCTGCCAGTTCTTGCGCCTGCGCGGATGTCGATGACGTCATAATGTGCTGCTCATTGTATCACATACATGCCATGTCACTGTGCTCTACAATATATATATGCTACTAATCTAACCTCTACGCGAGATTAGATTAGTACTTACCTATTTTGTAAATATAGCTGAAAAATATTTAAAAAAAAAGATGCAACTAATCTTTATTATAAAAGTATAAATGAATACTTGCCTTAAATAATTACAAATGGTTCTTGACTTGATTAAAAACCGTCGAAGTTGATCAGTCGAAGCGCCGAAGTTTAATGAGAATGTTAGATGTCAAAAAGCATTTATTCAGTAGGACCGCTGGGATCACTTTGATGGTTCGACTCACAGGCATCCTAAGTCTATGTTTCTACTTTATTTTGTAAAGTTCGTAGTAGGTAGCTTTGTTTCTGTAAATACAAACACACAAACTACAGAAACATCTAATATAGGAGCCCACCAGCAGCCCACAATCTCCAATTCAACCTGTGCGTTAATTTCCGCCTTAAACCCCACTTGACACAATATTACGATAAACAACCACGATGGCACCACTATTATACACAGCGCTAAACTAACTTTAAATAAGCAATAGCGTTTCCAATGGTACTGCGCGACATTACTATTAAAATAGTCTTCTCTGAAATTATTTACATTGATTGAAAAAATCTTTGGATTCAAAATGACCTCTCTATCTCTACGGTTGAATAGAGTAAAAACATTGTGTTAAGACGATTACGAGTTTCGCTGTAGAGCTCTATCTCTACACGTCATGGTGCAGGCAGCGCGAGTCTAGTGGCTGATGTACCAAAGGCTGCCTCGACTCTGATATTCTCATTCAAACTTCATGCATTGATTTCACCGTATTTGTGTAAAGTCTAATTACATTGGCTTCGTGTACTAAAGGCTCTAATAAACGGAAGCATTTGAGATAAACAAGTGCGGTGCTGCAGGTCGGTGTATCTGGTGCGAGTAGAACAAGTGTGGTGCGTGTTCCCGCCGCAGCAGGCTTGTAGCGCGCATGCATTATTTATACCAACCACTAAACCACCATTATGCTTGACATTGTATTCAAATAATAACATATTCGCTGGAAATCGGAGAAATTAAATGTTTAAACGGTCGTAATTACATCAGTTCATTAGAGAGCCCCGGTTTGGTGGCGGTGCGCATGCGCAGCGGCCGCCGATAAGCGGCACAATGAGAAATACATTCAAAACCGCAGTTTCTATTGGAAATATGCAGCGATCGGCGAGCGCGCGATAAGGCCCGCGCACACGGCGCCGCATTATGCGCATAATGTATGAGAGATGCGCCGATACGCGCGACCGCTGCGTGCGCATGCGCACCGTTACCCGCCCCGCACTGCAGAGTGCAGCACTATGAATAAAATATGCACCAACAGGCAAAGGCTAGCCCGCCTCAATAACACAACTATGACGATGGTATGATTGTTCAATGTAAATAAACGCACGCGATGTGCTCTGCGATAAGCGAACAGCATTCATTATTCCCGCAAAGCCTTGGATTTACTTCTGTTCGCCTCGGATGCGCGATCGTTTATGAGAACAGATTAAAATAATGAGGTGTCATCGTAAAGTACCACCCACACCTACGTCATTTTATTTCTGTTTATACTTTTAAGCACTGGCGCAGTTTGAACAAAAGACAAGATAATAACCTGTAATAAGCCAGCGCACAGAACAACGTCGAAAGAAATTAAATAAAACGACAGATAATTTCTCCGTAAGCTCTCTCTAAACAAGGAAGAGTAATCGCCTCGTGACACGAACGCTCAGAGTCAATTGTTTGTTTTACAATAAATGGCGGTCGTTATAATCCGCGCATTTGTCTGAATGGGGACGTCAAATTAGTGCGGTGAGCGATGGCGTCACTTGTCAAGTGTCGGCGCATGCGCGCACGCCCCCGCGCGGTCGCCCGTGTGCGCCGCGCCTTAGCTAGCCTCCTTAGCGTTGTTTATGTATTTCTTTATAGAGTTGATTGTTCGTAATTAAATCGAATGAGGTTGTATGAAGCGGAAGGTATGGCTGCTTTGTGTGGCGTCGTCCGCCGGCTAACGGCGGTTTAACGCACGGATTAATGACTCGAATTCAATTATTTCCCGTCGGATTTGAGTGCCATGAACCTGGTTGTAAACGTGACATCGCTGAGCTTGTATGTGAGAGTCAGCATACAGCATGCAGCGCAGTCATTCATCCTTTGGTACTTCTTGTCAATATTGAACTCAATTAACTGTTCTTATGAAATCCTAAGTAATACATTATTGAACTTATGATGAATTGTCGTGTTTCTAATTTACTAAATAAAAAGATAAATGAAATGCGAAAGTATATAAATACAAACAAAGCTTATATAAGTTATAAGTATAAAAACATTTTACAAATAATCTGTGTTCACACTTTCCGAACATTCGCACGTGAAGCTTTGGTAACTACATACTTTTGGGAATTTTTTTTATGTCGAAAATGCATGAAATTATGTGTTTAATATTATATTATTTTATTATTTTTTGAAATATATAGGTATAAAAGGACCGCGTTTGTGGAGCTGGACATGTCTCTGAATATCCCTAAGACAACTTCAATGGATCTCGTTGTTACTTGATCAGAGTAAATATCTACCGTACCTTGGGGCTTCAGTCGGGATCCTGTTTTTTTAGACACACCTAAACTCGCACATAGGTACTGAGGCCTACGCCGCTGAGGCGACTTCATTTTAGAATAGTTCAATAACACTATAGAAAATAAGTATTAGTTTAGGTTTGAGTAAATTACCTTGTCAAAAATATGGTTTGTAGAATAAAGGCTTTTTTTTAATTATTTTATAAAGTCGCACATAAAAGTTTAGCAGCCATGGCTCGTGAAGTTTTGGTTTAATGAGAGGAAAGAATTAAGTTCTCGCGGTGATCAATCAGAGTGATAGCGGACCACACCAGAGCATATTAATTAGACTGTATTTAATAGTCCATGTCTGTTATTGTTACTTTAATATTTGAAAGTATTTCTCAGATATAACAAAAATAAGGCAATATCCTCGTCACAAACTTTCCTGTAAAAGTCAAAAGTAAGGCCGCTGGTATCACATAAGTAGAATAGTCTTTACAACCAAGTGATACTACTCCTTTAATACGGTTTGGGGCCTAGCACACTTTTAGGTGATCAGGAGCAAGGTATTGCATGTGCGTAATGGCGGGCAGCGTCAAATCGCGTTAGGTTCTTCGACATGCATTTCCTCAGCTTATTCAGCCTCATCCACTAAAATACGTGTATATATTAATTACCAAGTTCTATATGGAATGTATGTTAAAGTCTAGTGAACGTTATATACTTATATATGTTAGGCATGTCTAACAGCATAATTTTTTTCAAAACAAAAAATATATTGACTCACGCGCAATTTTAACCGAAGACCGTGCTATTAAAAGATAAGATTTTCTACTCGGCCGTAACCAAAACACTCCAGAGACCTCACCTATTTATAGCCTGCAACCACTGCCGAGCCTACTCAGATAATTCATAAAAACATGAACAAAACATATCCAAACAAAGCATAAGTAACAGATAAATAGTGCGTGAAGGCGCTTCTATCGATATCGATAGATCGCCTCCGCTTCGATAGGTCGTATCTGCGATCGCGCACGACGCCTGATTGATGACTGATACGGGTCAAGAGAGATTTGGTGTGCGATGGGGAAAGTCAGAGAGCCTATCTAAGTGGTATTAAACTTAACATGCATGTAACAACTCTACCAAAGTTAGTAATAATAACTCATATAGACGATATTGTCTTATTTTAATGCATCAGTAGGTATAAACGTATATGATTGAATATTGTATGTAAATTTAAGTGTGTGTAATAATAATGTGTTTTATAGATTAAGATGTACTATTTAGGTAGGACTTTACTGACTTGAACGCTACTTACACAGTAAAGGTACGTTTCAGTCCACAAACGAAAGCTCTAAGTTAGTATCGATAGTGCAGCACATCACTAGTGTCGACGCTGTCCGTTGCGTGACGCGCAGAACAAATTGTATCGAGCGATTAATTTGAGCGGTGCGCAGGCGCATGTGAAACCTCTTCATTAATCTCTTGTCTAATTGTTATTGGAGCCATCGAGACTGAGCAATGGATGGATTTGTTTGAATTAGTTGCTTGTGAAATATTCCATTTATTTTCATTGTAGGTACTATTTTATAGTAGAATGACTTTAGATTGATCATCAGTTATTGTAGTCTTTTTTAGGTGTGGAGCTATATTTTTTTTCTATAACTTCTTTACGTACTAGTACTACCTACCTACTAATTTAAAAATACTTTACGAAATTAGTCAACATAATACGTCTTACGTCATACAATTTTGAAATAGATATTACTGAGAGATCGACACACTGTTCAATTTGTAATGTAAGGTTCTGATCTAGCTTTATAATCAAATCGAATTAGCGACTGTAAACAAATGTTCCGTAAACCACATGATAATATCGCGACCACATTACGTATGACATTGCAAATGTTAATCCTTGCATTAGTTGTCGTGTCGCATTACCAAGTGGAGCCACCGGCGCGCTCCACTGCCGACAGACAGACAGACAGCCTACAAACATATCGTAACATAATGTATTGATATGCGGTAGATTAGATCACGGGTGTGCTGAGGCTTGAGGCTTGATGTGACCCTGGGCGGCCACTATATGGCAGTCGTGGTAATGCTCTTGCTGCGATGTCTAGCGAAGTACCTAACGCGATAAGTACCTTTTTAACGTAAAATGTATTCAGTTTCCCTAACATTCGGACCGAAGCTACGATGTCGACGGTTCAAAAATACGACGAAACGTTTCGAGAATTGAGATGAGATGGTGAGATGGTGACTCGTTCCTTTTGGCTTGTCGCGGAAGCGTTTTCTGTGCCCCCAGAAGCTTGTCATTTCAAAAATTATTGCTGATTTCCTCTGCGCTATAACTTTCTATGACAAAGTAAGGGTCAAATTGGCGAAGCATACTGCTGGTTGCGGACAAACGAATATGCGTTATGAGTATCCAGCCGTGGTATGTAACGGTCTGCACATGATGATGATGATTATCATACTCTCTTCTCTCCTAACTGTTCGTTTCACGTCTAAATGCATTGAAGGCGAGTGCGTGGTGCGCGGGCCTGAGAGATCTCTATCTGCGAGTTAAAAGCCTTGTTGTTCTTATCGCGGCTATGATTTGTGATGTCAATATTTTTGGTTCGCCTCTTAAGACCCTTTTGTTCGGAAGAATGGCTCCGTAATTGATTCGGCTGTGGAAATGTTACTGACATTCAGAGTTACTCAATGAGAAGTGCTTGTACAAAAAGTAATTCTTATTTTTAGTTTATAATAACTCGAACGCTCATTTTTATAACGGTATCGTGTTTTGTCTGACACAACGGTGATTTTTCAAACTGAGACAATAAACTTAATTTCAATTACACATATTAAATCAGACCAAAATCCATTATAAATAAATAATGCTGGACATTTTCACACAGCATCATCTAGCCCCAAACTAAGCAAAGCTTGTACTATTGGAACCAGATAACTGATATACTTTTCGTTTGTAAATACATACATATTATACATAGAAACACCCAGACCCGAGACACCTGTAGGTCATACAAACATTTGTCCCGCGGCGGGGATCAAACCCGCAACCTTCTGCGTCGCAGGCAGACCTTCGCCCGCTGCGCCACATAGGTCGTCATTAATTTTTGTCTTTAATTTTACTAAATTCTTTATCAATGCAAAGTATATAAAAATTTTTGAAAAAAAAAATTGAACCGACTTCACAGAACACAAACAGATGAACCTTCTACACACTAAAAAGAGAAAAATAAGAATATAATTTGAAGTCGGTGCCAACTATTCATTTACATCTAAGAAATTCAAAAGAACTTGGGTGCAAAATTGTATCCTGGTACGCTCGATTTTTTTTTATAGGTACCTAATCGTATTCACTTGGCACCGACTTCAAATTATATTCTTATTTTTCTCTTTTTAGTGTGTAGAAGGTTCATCTGTTTGTGTTCTGTGAAGTCGGTTCAATTTTTTTTTTCAAACATTTTTATTTTTCACTTTTTAGTGTAAGTAAATAAATACTGTGTAAATAAAAGTGTAAGTGTAAATAATATAGTAAGCTACATTAAGACCCTGCTTATCGTAGCTTAAGTAGGAAAGGATAAGAGAAGTCATGGGCAGACCTACTAAAGGACACACCGGAGTTCAGAAAGGGGGAAAACTATCAATCCCTCAGGAAAAAAATATTTTGGACCACCTCGGGTGTAATATACCCTTTCAAACTATTTAATGTTTGACTCAGATTGTGAGTCAGGGTGTGTTGTGTAGTGAGAATGAGGTTTTTTGAATGTTACGGGAAAACTGTCAATCCCTCAGGAAAAAAAAATATGTGGCGCCACCTTGAGAGTATACCTCTTTCTAACAAAAAAAAAATTTTGGAAATCGGTCCACAATTTTCTTAAAGATCAGTGATTTTTTTAGTTTTACAGGAAAACTATCAATCCCTGAGGAATAAAATTTTTATGGGACCACCTCGAGAGTATACCCTTTCAAACAAAAAAAGAAATTTGGAAATCGGTCCACAATTGACGGAAATATCGCTGTACATACATTAAAAAAAAAAAAAAAAAATAAAAAAAAAAAACATACATACAGCCGAACATAGAACCTCCTTCTTTTTTTGAAGTCGGTTAAAAATGAGCGGTTATTAATGACCTTGTCTAAATGATTCAATATTCATTCAATGTTTCTTCTTTACATCACACTGAGTACACTTGCAGCGTCGAAGTACAACAACGACGTCCTTTTATCGGCCCTCGGCACGCGAGGAGAGCATCTATTCTTCTTCTCTTATATATAAAAATGAATCCCTTTTTCCATTGGTCACGGGATCACGCGTGAACGGCTGGACCGATTTCACTAATTTTTTTTTAGTTGTGTTTGTTATTGTCAGGAGAAGGTTCTTATGACAGAAAAATCTATATATTAATCATGGAGGGCGTGAAATAAGGGTTGAAAGTTTGTATGGGTAGTTGGTAGTTCCAATTAAAGGCACTAGATGGCGTTGCTAATAAGTATGTTATTTCGCTGACGAAGTCGCGGGTACCAGCTAGTACTGCTTATAAAATTGACTATTAGGTATATTATCTGAAACAATGTCCATATGATTTGAAGCCTAGCTTTTGTATGGAATGTTGTCAAGTGTCCGGGGTGAGCCTAGCCGGGTCTGTCCGGGCCGGGCCGTGCCTAGTTTATGGTGTCTTCGCCCCGTTTATGGCTTTATGAGTTTACCAATCGCACTTGTTACGGAACTTGTCTCAAACTTTTACAATACCAATATTTTTACAAGTTTCTCCGTTATTGAGCCATCGCTTACGAACAGACGGACGGGATATTTATGTACCGATCTCCAACAAATGAAGATGGCGGCCGCCTCCGACCTCGACTGTGTCCGATTAATCACTACGACTGTACGTACATACCAGAGAACAATCGCCACTATCACGGCGCAGTAGAGTTGAAGATGATCAGCTGATATCGAGGTAATCGACTAGCATGCCATTGTTGGACTGAAAGCTGAACGATCCATCTCTATTCGACGTAAATAAATGATTTGTTCGTGAAAACATTTGTTTGTGTAATTTTTTGACGCGAATTTATCTGTAGCACAGCGGGAATGGATCGCTTTATGAGAGCGAAAGTGAAGGAACCACATTTACCAACCATTACTACCATTAGAGGTATTTAGATCATGCGCGGGCGAATTCTGACAAATGACTGAACGTCGTAAGATTGGCGTGTGCACACTTAGAAATTAAATGCACTTCTAATACGGAGAACTTGAAAAAAATTGCTTAACATTATGTGAACATCAACGCTCATTTTGATAATGCTACAAAAAAATCTGCAGATGATTGGCTTTATTAAAAGAAATACAAAGGGAAGGGATTTTCGTACACAACTAAGACAGTATTATTCAACGCTCTTGCGCGGGTCACCTAGAATGTTCATCTGTTGTTTGGTCCTTCTATGCTATACATTCCCAAAGAATCGAAAACTTACAAAGACAGACATTTAGCACCTATCACCCGGAGTCTTCCACAAAACTCCATATTCTGAACGATTAAGTAATTTCAAAATATGGTCACTTAGAAATCGACGTAGGATACTTAATTTAAGTTTCCTATACAAAATTATAAATGGCCGAACCGGATACAGTAGCTTGATTAACCGTATTTCTCTGACTGTTCCTTACCCTCTTGAACGCCCCCTTCTCGCATACAAACATCGGTCTCAATCTCTCCTCTTACCCGTATTTGTAAAGATACAATCTGATTAATAAAGTTACAGATTTGAATCTGTTTGGTCCTTTTAACTTTTAAGAGAAAATTTAACAAACATCTGAAATACAATCGGTCACCAAAACCAACTCAAGGATGACATTATGTACATAGTTTTATTTTTTATTTAAATTTAGAATTGTTTTTGTTTTATTTTTAACTGATTTTATTATTTGTTTTGATTTTAATTAATCTTTACTTTTATTAGATTTTCAGCTGTTGTCAGTTCCTATTGTATTACCGTAAATGTTGTGCACGCCTGTGATTAGTATACATTCTATAGAATTAATTACTTTTAAAATGTTCTTTTAAATGTATATTATGTATGCTGTAGGCGTTGCCTAATATATAAAATAAAATAAAATCAAATAAAAACATCCTATATCTGATTACGATGATGATAGCTGTCTACGAAAGAAGTTCACATAAATCGTTCCACTGTCAAATAACAATCACCATTAGAGACTACAAGTCTCTGATACAGTTACACTTTTAATTAAGATTGCCCCAAAAGTTACAATTCTTGAAGCGAGTCACCAAGTCATAAAGCCGCGGTGACGATTTATGGTCTCTCATAAATGGAGCATTCCATTGTACGTAATTAAAGCATTCACAAGCTTCGTACGTGAAATAATTCAGTTAGGTACTCTCAGGCCTTTATCTCTACTAAATGGCTGCAGCATCAGGAGGCAACCTGTACCACATCCAACGGGACACTAAGCTTTACAACATAGTTGACATCGATTGTATAATTCATCATCTTGTCATTAATGTCTGGCAGGATAATACTTAAGCCCGTTATTTTTTGTCAACCCATTCTTAAAATATGTTTTGATTCTCTAAGAATTGATTTAAATTGAACTAAACAGGTTAGGAGCTTTATGCTCGTGCAAAGTCAGACAAAAAAGCAAGTAATGTAGAACACAGTAGATGACAGTTTCGCTTTGATACAGAAACAAAGATTGAACGAGTTCCTCACTAATGACAGGTGTGCGATAAACTACGAAAGCGTTCCTCACAGCCAATGGCGTCGGAGGCTCCACGACAACAACTTTTATTGAGGGTAATTGAATCGGAGTAATTGGCTAAATTATAAGTTGTTTTACGGCTTATGATTAATAGCTGAATTTACTGGAAATAACTCATTCGGAAACTTTCCAATGGCCAGACAATATAGATGAATGGTTTCATTAAACAGTCATCATCACTTCAGTTTGTTGCACTGCTCGGCGTGCCTCTCTCCCTACTTAAACAACATCGGACTTGAGACATATTTTGCATGAGGAAGAGACTGTAGAAAAAACGCAATCGATAGGAAATGGTTGAGTGAGATGAAAGCTGAAAGAGCGGAAGAGTAGGTGTAGAGTGAAGCTGCAGAGTGATAATGGTTATAAATGCATCGTTTTCTATCTCCGTACACATAGCGACATGGGGCGATATCGACAGGAGGAAGTCAAGTTGTATCGTCGGCATCAATTGTCCACCTGCCGTAATGTATTCGCTCGTGACAATTAGCAGTCGTCGCGGCGTGACGTCACGCGGGACATGCGCCGCTCATTAGCGCCTGTCCACTGACCCCTCCTTTCACCCCCCCTCCCGCGTGACAAGTGTGCGCCCAGCCTTAGCGACACCGGCCGACAGTTACAGGAACTGTAGTGTGGAGAGTAAATTGGGTGAATTTACATCGATGGTGCTCTTGTAAGAGGTGGCTAATTGGAATCGAGAAAATCAAAGAATTGAAGGACTTTTTTGTGTGGTTTGTGGAGGAAAAGATTACAGGAAACTTTCAAAGGAACACACACTTTAGGGATACGTCCTTACCCCGTTTTCATAGCAACGCAGTTAATGTGAACTATTTGGTCTCTAAGAAATATTATCATTCTCGTTCTAATTATTCAGTAATGTAATGTAACCAATGATGATACTAATGATTATCTCACTAAAATGTTTATTTCGAAACTTAATATCTCCATCACATTGTTGATTGAAACGTTAGAAAGTTTCTATTCAAATAAAATGCTCATTTATCTGAACGATCACTCTCAAATCAGCCTATCACCGCAATCGACCGCTTGACTAACCGCAGATAGCAACAATAACTAACCGTGGATAGGGACACAATGCCCCGCCCACGCGCCGGATCCGGTGACGCTGACGACAATGTCACGACCACCCTGACATCGCTGACATTTGGTAGGATGAACAACAATCAGATTATTTATTGATTTAATCCAGAGGTATTGATCGCGAAGGTCCTGGAATTAGGTACTGTCAGCAACGAAAGTCGATTAACAGTTGTACTTTTTAAAATTGCTTTTGTTTTCGAAAACTAAGAAAAATATACTTTTCTTGGGAAATTATTATGAACCAAGACTTATCTTATCTTCAAATATTAGTATAAATGTTGGTCATGATGTTACTTACGGATTTCAGAAATATTCAGATTTGTTAAACATAAAATGTTAATCGACTTTCGTTGCTGACTGTACCTAGTTTTTAAAAGCCGATTGAGAGCCGAGTGCTCAAACTGGTAGGTACTAAATACAATGTTTTTAAATTGACTTTGACTTTGTTGCAGTAGCGACCAAGTCTTAAGGATGATAACGGAAAAAAGTTGATGAGTGAGCAGCGACACGCGTCGAGAGGCGTGACATCGTGACGACACCGTGACGGCAGCGTGACGACACCGTGACGGCAGAAAGGTAATTAGATGGGAGCCGCTAATCTGTTAATTATGCAGCTTTGCTTTGTCTGAGGCGCGAGTGACCGATGGAGAGATAACGCCACATTCATCAAGATTCGACACGCTACCTCTCTGTATTCTGTGACGCTACTTTTATTTTGAAGAAACATCATTTGGTTTTTGCGGACATTATCTATATTCCGTAGCTCTATTTACTGTTCGTCGTTTTTATAATCCAACTTGAAAATTTGAATGGTATCTTCAAAGGGGTGTATCCCACTATTTCCATACCCATTATTCCATAATTTTTCATAGGACAGGGCGCATTAGCGCTCATTAGGGGAGGCCATGTCCAGCAGTGGACTAATATAGGCTGACGATGATGATGATGACGATGATTTCTATTGATAGAAATACTGGGACTGATTCTCCCACTGTTTCCATTGCTGACGGCGGCGGCAAAAAATTTTTTTCTATTTTGTATTTCCATGGAAATAGTGGGATACACCCTCTTCAAAGAAGGCTTAATTAGAAAAGTACTTATTTTAGGTTCTAGTGTTATTTGTTTTATTGTTTTTCCTTTAAAAATTTTATTATCTCAACAACTAAATAAAATGTTTTACAATTTTATAATTTGTCTGCTGGTCCATAAACGTGCGTGATGGGTTCGTGATGGATAACTATTCAAATTAAACTCACAATCAAACCAAATCAATCATCTGTCCAAACAAGTCAGCAGGCAGATGGACAATGGACATGTCACTCATGTGAGGAAAGCTTGGATTCAGAGAATGGAAACAAATAACGGTCCACTAATTGTTAATTAACCCGCGATCGGAGCATCTTCTAGAAGCTTCCTCATGCCTTGAACACGGGGAGTTAATGAAATCGCGATTGTTCGACGAGCGAATAATGGCCGCAACTGCATCGCTTACATTTTAAATTTAATCTATTATTTCTTGAAGCCTCCAACGACTATAGCTCGATTTTCCGCTTAAATAAATATGCCAACACTTTTCATGTGCACTTTAGTTCAAAGGAGTAGGTTTCAAAATGAAATGGCAAGATAAGTCGGAGCTGACGATGATCAGCCTCTTTCACACGACACCCCTGACCTGCACCGACCAACATTTTATTTTGAAAGTATTTTTCTTTGAATTGCAGCCTTTTGAATTCATGAATGTTAAGATATTTAATATTCACGTGCTTAATACTTATGTAATGTTTACTACTGATATACATAGGTCATACAGATTTATTAAAAGTTCAATTTATTATTGTTAGGTACTTGCTTTCGCCCGCAGCTTCTATGACGTAGTAGGTACTCATATTTTAAATATCTTAAATGATATGATGAATTAAGATACTTTTGTATTGTATATGTAGATAGATTGTAACACAAACATTACTACTCACATACTTTCTGTATAATCCATGAGTAGGTATTGTAGAAAAATAGAAGAAAATAGAACAGGATGAAAAATATTGGACGTGATTTCAAGTTCCATAGTTACAATTTACAGTCCATGAGGATTGTTCAAAACGAGTTTATAAACATTGAATCAAAGGGTCTTTGCTGCATTGCGATCTCTATGGTTCCTACCTACAGCAGCGATCGTTTGTTCTGGCACGATCGCGGAACAAATCGCCCGCGAAATCGTACGAATAACCTCTGCAGGGCCCAATCATAGCATCGCAATATCACGTGATCAGCCGCCGTGACGGCCAACCGATGCGACTTGCGTCGTTCATTGGTCGGTTCCGCTCGCGTCACAGCACACAATGCGCGCTGAAATATGAAACTTTTGCCGCCATTTTGCGCACCTTTAGCAAAGAGTACAAAAAGTATAGCTGTAAAGCTAATTAATTTTAGTGCTGCAGCTTGCTTATTGTTGCCGAGAGCACGTCCGTGATGAATCGAGCCACGGCTGACCTTACTACGATTTATTTTGAATTCCACAACATAAGACGTTCCTAGTTTGATTGATTTGAAATGGTAAGCTCTCTCTCTACCTAGAGCAGAAACTAATGAAAAGCATGCTGCTTTATGCGTAGCAACTCCTAAAGACGAAGTGAATTCTGTCAGCGTTTCTTTCTGATGCTTCTAAATATGTTGGGCACTCTGATGTTAATGAAGTCTGACTTTAAAAACGAAACGACACAATACAAAAACCAAACATAGGTACGAAAGGCTACTAAATAAAAACATTTTGTTTGGCTACTAATTCCATTGCAGTAGTAAAACAGTTGTAAACTAAGTAGAACAATTAGTCTAGCTATCTGATCTGAACTTATCGGGGCGCATTGTGCGCGGCCGCCGATACCGCCCGGTGCCGGGAGCCGACACAACTATATCGAACTGAGGCTGCCTTTCTCACTCAATTTAAATGATTTACTATAAAATCATTTACAATCAACAGAAAGATAATATATACAGCAAGAAGAATCATTCTTCTCTTACTAGGTACTTAGAAAAAGTTGTTCTATACGTTGGTATATTATTATTATGTTTTGCTGCCTCATTAATAAATAGGTAGGAATGCCGACATGAGAACCTATCAATTAAAATTTTGTTAAACTTAACATAAACAAATTCCACTATAAATAAGTGAAATGGAACAGGTGTTATTAAATAAGATTTCGCACGCGCGAGATATAAACGCCGACCTTTGCGACGCGACGATCTCAATAATAATATTCAACGGATCGGTTGAATATACGATAATAATATTCAACCGATCTGGTTTTGTAGGATATTAACATATCGATGATTTAATTATCTAAAGGTGATAGCAGTGAAACTTGTAAACAGTGGATAAACTACAGACCAGCTAGGCTCTGTGTCTGCGACCACCGGCGACGCGGTAACAACGACAACATAATCAGCCATCGATACCGCGGCTGCGCCCGCGCCCGTATTGTACGGCTTATTTAGTTATTTACCTCCACATTATGTTTGTTTACTATCTAATAATTCCCTTCAAGCGAGTATGAAGTTACAGAATGTCTTGATTTTTAAATGTTTCTTGTAGGTGGTCGAAATAAACACTCTTGAGTGATTGAAACTATAGTAATATTATTCGTATTTCCTTTCTAACATCAAAATTAAATAGGATAACGACTTTATCCCCACAGAACGTCAGAAACACGTTCAATTTTGGCTCATAACATAACTGCCAAACAGAGGTTAGCATAACCATACGTGACAGGTTGCAAACTCATCGTTGTCTATTATCAATATAACTAATATATTTCATTTCAATCTGTTGCCAATACATTTGTGAAGCGCCTCCGTTTATTGTCCTGGCATCAGCAATAGAGGCACTTAGATGGCAATCGTAGCATACCAGACCGGCTCATACATTTTAATCGGCGTCCTATCGTTCCTCCAGGTTTCAATCGGACAAGTTGTCACAATTACAGAATCGGCACATCACTGGCAATCGCTCAGGAGATATGGTCTGCGGAATTTATCAGAACTAACGAAAAGTATTGCAATTTATCAACCCGCGTATAGAGACTAGCTTTACATCGATGGGATTTCGTTCGTGGCGCGGACTCCGGCTTGAGATTTCTTGTATCGCGCGCGATCACGCGACCGTTTTGTCGCCACGAGACATTTTTCCAATTAAATTGACGACATATACTGCTATCGAATCTGCCGCCGTACTAACTGCTAGCTAAGCTGTATGGAGCTGGTGGTACCACTGCCGTCGATCGCCGAGATAAGGATTATGAAGTTAACGAGCTGGTGACATAATCATTATTTCTGTGAAACCATTCAATTTATAATCAAGATTTTATACCTCCTTGATGAACGTGTATCTTGAACTTGTCGGAGGACAGACAGACTCATACTACATTTATAAGCTTTCAGTTGGACCAATTTATGATATTTTTTGAAGCCTATTTTGTCATGGATAGTTTTAGAGCGCGTAAACATGTCGTAAGATTACATCGTGAGCAGGCTGTTTATATAATGTTATTATGATCATTTTTGAAGGATTAAAAGAACTTAAAACCCTTTTAAGTTTCACCAAAAAAATATAACTTAAGTTCAAATTTTTTTTTGTAACTCTAGCGCCATGACAGCATGATTAGTAAAAAATCATCAAAAACAGTGCGTCAGTGAGAGCTGTCAGCTTGAT
Organism: Epirrhoe tristata; assembly: GCA_951394285.1. NCBI lineage: Eukaryota > Metazoa > Arthropoda > Insecta > Lepidoptera > Geometridae > Epirrhoe > Epirrhoe tristata. Next base: position 10,191,857 of record OX596153.1, read on the forward strand.
TTAAACAAATGGGTGTGTGCGGAATGCGATGGCTCTGCTTTTTTTTATTTGCAAATAAACTGGCAAGCGCGAGTCGGACCTGCACGTGAAGGTTCCGTACTTTATTTAATATCATTATTGTTGTCTTGAGTAATTACAAGTCTACGGCCGCGGTCAAACTACCCTGAGAAAAACGAACGGACCAGTAGCATTTAGAAATAAGGTAGCGTTTGTACTTTTCAAGTACGGAACCCTAAAAATGTCCGTACAGTGGTACATCGGATCCATGGATCGGTTACCCGCAGCTGCGCGCGCGCCGTTAATGAAGATCATTTAGGAGCGAGAGCCACTCATGAACTATGACATTGCAAAGACTTAATTCTCTTGTCGCCATTTATAAATGTAAGGTAACTCTTGTAAGATTAACTTAAGTGAACTAAGAGTAGGCAGGCATACCTACCTATCTCCTGTAAACATTAGTAGCACTTAGAAATTGACATATAAAACATAAAAATGTTAATTACATCTAAGTAGGTAAGTATATTATTATGAGACTCTCACATCTTGCATAAAATTGGCAGTAAGATGTGTTATACAAAGCAAATAGCTTCATTTGTTTTCATTCAAAAACAATTAGTTTGCAAGTGTTCACGAGTCTTCACCATGAATAAAATTACATAGAGTGACCCTCCACGTACTAATGAGTTGCTTGTCCGCAATTAGCCCCCGGGGAAGGCCGGACAATGGGACACCGTGACCCTCGTCGCTATTGTCGGTATATCTGTGCCCCACTAGTGGGTCACCCTCGCCCTAAACTAACAAGTGGTTACTTTATAGGTCATTATCTGTTCGCATAAGTCGGGTTTTGATAAGGGACTACACAGAGTTTATTTATATTTTAATTTCTATTCACGAGTGGCTCTCGTTTTTAGCAATGGGCGGGAGAAACTATCTGTTCACTTTTACCAACAAATCATTTGTTATTTAAAATTAAGATTCGTATTTATTGGATAAATAAATTAATCTTCAAAGAATATCAGTGTTTACTGTTCCATTACAGGCGAAATTGTAAGTTTGTCATCAGAAATCGATTGATATCAAGTACACGTCGTGAGCCAGCGACCGCGCCGCCATAAAACCAAACGGCAGTTAAAATATTGGAGAAATACGACAGATAAAGTAAGTTGCGCAGTAAATTAAATTCAAATAAATCCGTAAACATAAATAACCAGGATTAAACTATAAATCTCGGCGTGACCCGCGCATGCGCAACAACGAACCTCTCACAGTAGACTCACTCGGAACCTGCTGAACTGGTGCTCAGGTGCAGGAACAGGAGTAGAATCATCTAGTTTTAAGACGTTTCAATGTGATCCCAGCGGTCCTACTGAATAAATGCTTTTTGACTTTGACTTTGACTCACTAAACTTATTTTCATGGTACTTATCAAGGAAAATTTAAAACCTTTCATCATGATATAAAATGACGTGACATGACTTAAAGTGCACTTATAGTGTTTCTATAATGTTGTTAAAAGTATTTTTAAAACGAGATCCTAGTATTAGGTACTTACTTTACTAACTAATAAGTAGGTAAGTTATACTAAAGCTCACTGTAGTTGAGCTACTGTCGCGGCGCTGCGCGTACTGTGCGCGTACGCACGTCCGTCCGGCAAACTCTTTGATACGATTATCAGCTATTTAATTGGACTTTACAATTTTTCGAGTCGACTTTTAGGGTTGTTCCTAATCGGAGCTGTCAATTAAAAGTTATCGATAAACTGGCAGCACTGGAGTATCGATCAGCGCGATGTTAATTACAGATACGAGATGAGAGCTCTCAGATATCGATGGAACAGCACTTTCCAATTTGTTGGTGTTGGGTGTCAGGTGAGGGACTTGTAATGCGAGGAGGGAGGGGGGCGGTGCGGGGCTGTTGCGGCGCCGCACTGCCGCAATCTACTTGGAAATTATACCATCGTAAGTATATTTGTCAGGGAATTCGTGAAATTCAGATACGAATAACGCCGTTTATAGCGATCGATAATGATACCTCCACTAAATGTCAATGCTCCATAATGTTGTTGATCCGCTAAATTAACATTTTATCAGACAATCTTAAAATATCCAACGAATTTATTAATACACAATCTATTTGTATAAAACTTAGTTTATTATTCACACAGAGCTCTGACCCGCCGGCGGGTCATAGACTCATCTGCATCCACTTGCTACAGATCACTGGACGCGCTAAGATTAGGTACCTACTTGTTACACAATACCACAATCGGCACTGGGCACTGCGGCCACTCGGCAACAACTAGATTTATATAAAAACCTCTTCATTACAGATTCATGCATTTCCATAAAAATGTTAAATGTTCTATTCTGAGTATTTGGATCTATTTAATTTAAAATCCATTCGATTTGAGATCTATTTCTAATGGGCACTTAAAACGATTTAATTCGGAATGTATTTACAATGGGCACATAAAAACTGGTTCTAATTAATATCGACGGGTTTAATGTAAGGCTTGCGGTCGATAAATCCGGCGGTTGGTCACCTCGCCCCTCGCCCCTCGCTCCTCGCCCCTCGCCCCTCGCCTCCGCATGGGTATAGACTACCTAGATATTCATTTATTTACTAACATCAAATTATCACAAAAATAGCAAAAATACCTTGGGTATTCTTTCAAAGATCCTATTTTCTTTTTGATCTAACCAGATCGTCAAGGACTCTGGAAATCTAAAGTAGATGTTACCCTTTACTTCTATTCATATGTTATTTCTCTTTCACGCTGTATTGCGCGAGGATAATAACTCACTCACATCCATTGTCCGTGGCCGATGGTTCCCGCGGCTGCGCCTGCGCCTGCGCCGGCTCAGACCTCAACCTATCACGTTTCCTCCTAAAATTAAACAGAATTATGTGATTAAAGATTACAGCGGTCCATTATCAGCCGGATTTCTTTGTTTGGTAATAAGTAGATTAATGAGCGGCGGAGTCGTGCGCGCGCAGGCGGCCTAGCGGCCTAGCGAGCGGCCTGCGCGTGCGCACAACATTAACTTAATTATCCTAATGAATTAGATTACCCTCGCGTTGTCTTCGGAGAAGAAAGCCGAGTGGACTCTTTGCCAAAGTGTTCATTAACTAGGCACATAATTGAACGAGTATTTAGTTCTAGATTGTTAAGGATTAACGAAACTATAAAATGCCTTAATAGTAAGCGACCGAGACAGTAGGTAAGTAGGTACCCGACTGAGTTTGTGCCTATTTTATTTACTTTTGCGATCGTCTCTGCGTAAGTAGAAAACATTTAAAGTGTTAGCACTGTACAGTATTTACTGTGTTACACAAATTGTATTGGCAACTGCATAAAAATATCTGCTTATTTTTTTTTAAGAAAGTAAAATATATATTTTTTCTTTTTTTACTTTCAAAAAAATCAAAACAGTTTTTGTTTAGTCATACCTTGCTACCATCTCGGCATTACTTTATCGCGTCTAAACATTCTATCATCGTTGACATTGTCTCATGTGTGGAGCATCGTTAATGATTTACATAATATTGTGTATCGGCCGATTTGTACGCATTAACTTTCAACACGTCGCGACGTGTCGCCGGTAATGCCTGATTTATGTCGCGCCGCGGCACAATGCCGCGCCTGCTGGACAGCTAGCTCACTCTACAGATTTCATACCGACCACCTTAACTGAGTTTTTTCTTCACCTGTTGTGGGAAATAATGAAATGGAGCAGAGTCTAGAAAATTCAGCGACTGTAGGGTAAGGGAGTGTGTGGAGTGACTCAAAACATAAAGATTAAAAAAACTGTTTTCTCAAGACTCTTTAAATAATGTTGTGTTTAATTTTGAATCTATCGGAATATTGTTTCGGTTTTTCGTCAAATGAGATATCATTATATGATATTTATGATATTATCATAAAGGCTAGAGTTTACTCGTAGAATATTAGGCGTTCATTTCATCTGAATCAGGTTTCAGACGAGCGCCTGAGACAATATATTGTGTCCTTTGGAGATAGGTATGTAAGGTACATCCGCCTAATAAGGGCCGGGTTTTTCAAAATGCTTATAAATCTGGTAAACTTATTTCACATTCAAAAACATCTAAAATACACGAATTGACTATATTTCTAGTAAAAACATTAATCAAAAGTGACAAGTAAATTAATGACAAAATTGGTTTAAAAAAACATGCCAAATTACAAAAATAGCGAAAAATCTTCTAAGTAATTCTTCTTTATAATACACCTTATAATGTGCGGTCCTTATTTGTTGACAAAGAAGTGGACCTTCATAGTTACTAACACTTCATAGTTACTACTAAAAAAAAAACAATCAAAATCAACAAGAAAAACAGTGCTTTCAATAAACTTCACATTCACAATCCACGTCTAAATGTTATTTGCAAAAACTTAACAAAAAGTCTTGAATCAGTCAAAACAACAACTAACTACAAATTTTAGATATCGATCTACGTTTCGTGACGTGACTGCTTTGACAGGCATACTGATAAAATGGCGACGTAAAACTCATGTAACTTCAATGCACTTTGATAATTTGTTAATTAGGAGCATCTGCGCCACATTTGATTTTGACTTTTGTAACGAAATCTGGGTTTTTGGAAGCTTAATTGGAACCGGCTCTTATTATGCGGAGGTACCTTAGTCCTGTTTTGTTGAGATTGAGTGAACTATCTCCGTCTGATCTGCGATGTGAGTGTGTCCCATAAATGTGTGTTTTTTTTTTTTTTTTTTTTAATTTTTTAATTTGATATGTATTAGATATTATTATAATGATTGTATTTTATTTATATTTTTAATTTGACTGTGAATTTTTAATGTGTTTTTTATATGGATTTTAATCTGAAATAAATGAGTTAATAATAATAAATAGCGTTAATCTCCGCGTGTCGATGTCGCGTACGAGAAACAATTAGTTACGGAAGGGAAAAAAGTGATGGCTCTTATCCGGCATCTCCGTGTCGCGCCAGCATCAGCGGCGGCGGCGGCAGCGGGCAACACTCTGAGGCGCTCTGATCACTTGGTTCACTGAACAATCTGCTGGTACATTTCATGGGGATAGATGTGTTCTTACGATGACTAGTAGGTAAAAGCGAGTAAGATCCAAAAACGACAATTACTTTAAAAAATTGTAATACTCTGTAAGATAGAGAACTCGGTTGGTTCTCATTATTATACCCAAGAAGCTTAAATTTTTAAGCTTCTTCTTGCCGATTTGTATAGTATTTTTATACTAAGTTCACTAAACTTACTTCTTACTTACTCCTTTGGCGCAGCGACCCAAAGTGAATCTTGGCCTCCGATACCAGAACTCGCCACTGTTTCCTATCCAATGCAGTTTCTTGCCAATTGTCGGCTTGTAGGTCCCACAGATCAGCCTTTTGACAGTTTGTTTTACTCCTAGTTGGAGTGACCGGATCCTCCAACGGTTAGTTCTCTAAAAAACAAACAAAATCTTCAAATAATCATGACACAATGACATGTCAGTCCGGTTATTGTGGGCAATTGCCCACTCCCGTGTCTGCTAATCCTGAGCCGAGCCGACATTGTCCGCCAGCACGTGCATACATTTGCCATACTTACATCATTGTCCATGTCCCCTCTGTGTCCCTTGATGGCTATTTTTTGTGCTAGTTTGAAGTTATTGTGTGAGCCCCATTGATGTCACCCTTAATGAACGCTTTGTTTCATTAATTCGCATACAGTTTAAACTCTACGTTTATATTTTGTTCAAAGGGGACGATGACCTTTAATAGTTTGTTTTTTAGTTGATAGGGGTGGATAAGAATGGCTGTTTTTTGTTAACTGTGTCAAGTGGGAAATAGCAAGTGTTCGTTAATTCATCAGAATAAAAAATTGCTAAAAGTAGAGCTTGCATTTAAACTTTCGGGCGGAATTCAGAAGAGTCTGTGTAAAACCCTATATAATTTAAACATAATTTGAAACTAGAGATAAATAACTTACTAAAATGAAATCAGAAAGCAATAGTTCGTCACCTCTGTGGCGCAGTGGGCGAAGGTCCGCCTGCGACGCAGAAGGTTGCGGGTTCAATCCCCGCCGCGGGACAAATGTTTGTATGACCTACAGATATATGTCTCTGGTCTGGGTGTTTTTATGTATAGTATGTATGGTATTTACAAACAAAATGTATATAAGTAGTAGGTATATCAGTTATCTGGTTCCCATAGTACAAGCTTTGCTTTGCTTAGTTTGGGGCTAGATGATGCTGTGTGAAAATATCCAGCATTATTTCTTATTCTTAATTTCAAATTGGTTTATTGTAAATATATTTATAACATAATAATGCTTATTACCAGTAGCTATTAATAAAGCTAGAAGCGGTTAATCTGTTTGGCATTTCACCACAATTAGTGTTACTTTAGATCGGCGCCTTTGAGTGGGGGACCGTTACCTTCCATGAACACAGGTCAAGAGTTATAAGATTATGTGATCTGTAAACATGAGTCGCATTAGATCGCGTCGGTCACAATAACTCAGCACACGGTGACTTATGGCGGGAACCGTTTCCTCTAATAAGGATTTATCGAGTTGCGTGCGCACGCGCATCCGATCGCGCCCGATTAATACAGAAGTATTGATGTTTCTACACTAATCCTTTATTAAACTGACAGTTACAAAGTTACGGGGCTTTTTCATTGGGTTTATAACGAACTTGTTTTTCACTTAAATTTTTTCTACCGTTTTTTTTTTTCATTTTTTTATTAACACAAACAACAACACATTACAACCACTTAATATAATATAAAAACTTGGTAGGTACATATATGATCTTGATTTCGTTTAGTTAAAGATCTTTGTATTTTTTTTTATCTATCGACGATACATAAAGTGCGATAAAATAGCAGAAATACATTCCTAGTGAGTGGATGGATATAGAACTAAATAGGTGATGTGAGATGTAAACGGCCTCTTATGTTATTTCGATAACATACGAGGCGAGCTATCGTCGACGAAATTAATGCATTTATTTGTAATGCGGCGTCGGACGCGCATTTACATAACGATTTGTTTGTATGAGCGTCTGTCTTGTCGCACGACACACGCGACACGCTGCACGCCGTACGCGACGTGTCGCGTGTTGTATACTACCGGGGTTAGATTGCACCATCATAACTAACGGTGGATGTTGGTGAAACAATCTCACATTCGCATTAGTTAGGAAGGAAAAGCTTATGATTTGCTTAAATAAGTAGATTATTCTACTCTAGATCTCTCTTGGTCAATACCATCAAGAACAGAGAGGAGCAATGAAGAGCAAGTCAATAATATTCAACTTAGTTTATGAGCGCACCAAGGGGCGATCTCAATCATAGATAAGTTTGCAATAAAAACCACCATTCAACACTAAAAAATACCTAATTCGACAAAAGTACGAGAATATATTGAAAAACAATAAAAATGACATTTAGTAGCGCGATAAACGTTAAAGTCTTTAAGAAGACTTTGATGAGGTCGTTGAAGAGCTGGTGACGTCACCGCTAATTAACTAACTAAATAAAACAAGACGATTAACTCCATTAATGCTGTGATGAGCATTAGGTGAGAGGAATTAGTAGTGCTTAGTGATGTAAATGTAAGAGGTGAACCTCAACTTTCGATACAAAGTCGGATTCGAATTCCAACCTTTCTCATGACATGACACCCATGACCGAAATCATGACAAGGAAATCCACGTTGTGACTTCAAAATGTTTTCCTCATTCACCTTTGTTAAAGTAAACTAGTGTTCGGAAGACAAAATAATCCAAGAATAAAACAACCTTAGCTGGCAGCACTTTAAGAATGCGTTCCTAGTCTACGGCAAAATATAGGCACAGGTGTGTAGGTATTTGAACCTGCCGTGGTTGACAACTGCAACTCTCGTGATTTCTCAAAACGATCATAAATGCTATCCTATCTTCACTTTCTTCAGGAATATTAGGTACAGATTTTCAGTGACACAGAACATGTCAAGAAACATGAACATGGATTGGATGAAATCTACAGCACATACTTGCACATATCGTTTACAAGTCAAGCCAAATGGATGCTTGTCATGTCAACCCGGCAATTAATTGAAATTCTTCGACACATCTGCGCCACTTGCGGCCAAGCGCTCTATCGCGAGATGTCGCGCCATGTACGGGACCGCCTGCGCCCGCGCACCCGAGAGCAAGAGCCACATTTTTTATACGAAACAAACTGAATAAATGCACTGAGATTTTGACCAGTATATTTGTACAGGGAGTTTGATGTATCATCCCAATTACAAAATGTAAAACTAAAATAACGCTACCACTTGCCTATTTTGGTTTCAGTTAAACTACGGGTATTTATTGGCTGAATTATGCTAATTATTTTTTACCTACCTATCTACATAGAACTTGTTTTTAAGAATTGATGAATTTCAGTTCAAACACGATAAAGATCCTACCGCGTCGTTTTTAGATTCCTTCAGATGGTCACAGCCCGCGGTAATGGCCGCCTTGTACGGGACAGTTGCCGCCAACGTAACACGCTGCGCTGTCACTTGTCATTGTAAAATCCATTACACTAGTATTGTCGCATCTCACCTTTATCGGGTGATCCTTGTGAGATGTGTTCGCTTGTGACAAGCTATTTAATTTTTATTTTCCTAAAGTTTGCATTAATCACTTTGCAACAGTTACTGCCGCGCTCAGAGTCATCAATGGCTACTTAATGTAAAATAAGGAACGATATAAGTAGCCATTTATGTCTTTGAGTGCGAAGATTGTATGCTTCAGATTTGTAATTTTTTTAGGTAGGTATCTTGCTATAAGAAGGATACTAGCCTAATTTCAATAGTAAAATTTATATTTTACTATTATTATTATGTTTGTCAAATTTTAACATCACGGAACTATAGAGTCCCGGACCTTTGATAGGCATGCATGGGGCCGAAGCCAACACACAGAGGCCTTTTTGACACTTTTGATCTTGTGTGATGGAGACACATACCGGCTACTATTCCTTCAACACTATAAAAATGCATTCAGGAACAGTCTCCTATTATTATTATTATTGTTGTTCATTATTGAACAAATATTTTTGCAACGTAACGCTCGCCATTTTTTATAGTGCGTGAGGTCACCGTGCGCGGGCGCATCGCATTCGCAATTCGCAACGCCATGCCATCTTCTCACTAATCTAATTAATATTTATATCTGCGGCGGCGCTCGTGGGAACTCACGCGCATGCTCATTCCACATTCAATAATTATGATTCGTGTTGTGACTCAATTTGTCAATTGACATACTTGTGATGATTAGTTTTCATTGGAGTTAGAATATCAGACGTAGAGATCTCGTTCAAACATAAATGACGTTGCTGTTTTTTTTTAATTCACTTTGTTTTATGTGTAACAAAACAACAACAGATAAAATAAAATCAGTTCTTTAAAATGATAAATATTATTAAATAATATTAAATATTATAGTAGTTGGAAGTTCAAGGCGTATGTGCAACATCGATTGGTCTTTAGCACCACAAGTAGTATTTAATGGAATTCATATTCCGTACAGTAAGTCCGTAAAGAACTTGGGGATTACTATTGACTGCAATTTGTCTTGGGGGTGTCAGCTTCAGGTCACATGTCAAAAACTTTATGCCTCGGCAGGATCTCTGCAGAGGCTTCGTAACTTCCTGCCAACCGCCACCAAAATTGCGCTTGCTCAATCACTTCTCCTTCCTGTGTTAGATTACGCAGATGCCTGTTACTTGGATCTGACTGAGGAGCAGTTAAATAAACTAGAACGCTTGCAAAATTTCTGTATTAGGTTCATATTTGGCCTACGCAAGTATGACCACGTCTCTCCTCTACGCTCTAAGCTTCAGTGGCTCCCCATACGTCGTCGCCGGGATACACATGTTCTTTCTCTTCTCTATTCTACTCTTTTCTGTCCTTTCTCACCTAGCTATCTTAAAGATAGATTTGAGTTTCTCCATGCCGCTAATCCCTTTAACCTTAGATCGTCCGAAAACTTACTCCTCAAAACACCTGTCCACAGCACGTCCTTCTATGATAAATCTTTCACTGTGCATGCTGTCCATCTGTGGAATGCGCTTCCTGTGGATATTAGGAAAGCTCCTTCAATCCACTCTTTTAAATTGAAATTGAAGCAACACTATCTTCAGCAGTTGTCTTAATTTTAAGTTTCTTCTTTCTAGCATTTAATAAGTATTCATTTTAGTAGGTATTTATATATTATAATTATATATTAGTATATTGTTTTTATATTATTAATGGCATGTATTAGGATTATTTAAATACTTTTTACAGCTTTGTTTCCCTCAAAATGAAACTTCTGTGCACTACCGTCCTTTTTGTATGCTTCTTTAGTTTATTTTCCATCCAAAGGTTGCCTGGAAGAAATCGCTTTCAGCGATAAGGCCGCCCATTGTACTAATTTTGAACTTGTTTTATTGATGTGTTGTTTTTTATTAATTGGTGTACAATAAAGTGTTCATTCATTCATTCATTCATTCAATATTTGAGTAGAGACGATTGCCAATTTAATTAGCATCTTCATCAGCTGTAAGTCGTTCCGTATACGCTCACTGAGGTCTTAGGATGACCTACTTGATGGCCTAGGTCGCTGGGTGGTCTCGCACCGATGGTAACGTCAACTCTCGGTCGTTTCCGTCAGCGCTCGGCCATCCTCGGCTCTCATTAGTGCGCGCCATCGGAACTTTTACGAGCTCCTTGTAAAATGTCGATCTATCCTGGAGCGATAAACTCGCGGCATTAAACACTATGCTTACTAACAGTTAGAAATAATTACAGTGAGAGCGTTTATATACATATAAATGATCTGCACAGAGTAAAATCTGTGTGTTGCAACCCAGAGAAACCATAATTAACAAAGTTTCTCAGACTCGTTTTATGATATAGAAATAAAAAACTATGACAGACAGACAGCTATAGTACGTAAGTACTTACCTGCATGTAGCTCCTAAAACTAATAAGTAAGACTAGGTTTTGCTTCCTTAAAATTGTAGCGTGGATAGATTGATAACTATTTACCTACTGGCTGGCACTAGGTATAAGTACTTATAATTTATTTACTGACAGTTTTGCACAATGCAGGAAACATTCCACTGATTGACAGAATAGATTGCCTGTTTAGAAACAAGATGGCGGCTGTAAAATATGACACATTGTGGTTTATGATCACATTGCTGATAATTATGAACTGGCGTTTGTAACTGTTATTTATGGGAAAACTTTACGGTCAAATTATGGCGCATAACGAGACAAAGAAAGTTCTAATTAAGCTTTGATGTTTCATAAAGGTTTAATGTTCCTTCTACGCGATAAAGTATGTTCTTAACTCCGCGGGCTTACGAAATATGACAGCGGACATAAACACTACCCACTTTTTGTTTAAGAATAAAAATGGGAATTTATTTTTGTGATTACAATTGTGTAAAGTGTATGACATATGTTATAGGCAGAGAGCCGTCTGTTATAGTTTTACTTAATGAATAAACAAGAGAATGGCCCCCCGCGGGGTCGCGCGACTTATCGGCCGCGTGTCGCGTCTCTCACGACACTTCTACAATATGTAGGCGTACAGCGATGCCTGGCTCTATTTATATAATTAGTTAATATAACGTAAAGAAGGTAAAGGATGATTCACGTTAAACCGTGACGTGACCGGGCCGGGCCCCGGCCGGGACACGGTCAAACATCTAGTTTACTTATTGTATGAAGTGATTCATGCATGACCGAGGCCGGGCCGTGCCCTGGCCTTGCGCCGCCGCCGCCGGGACGCACGGCGTCGAAATGTCCGTGGGTATTGTTTCCCGGCTCCGGCACGGCCCGGCCCATAATATTTTATTAAATTAACAATCAAAATAACCAAATACTTGCTTTTTCCTCATCTATTAATTTTTAATTGTGAAAATGACATACCAGCATCACGAAACACCTATCACAGACACGGCCGTGCAAAGAATACACGCAAAAAGCCCGGTGTAGCATGAATCACTGTCCCGGCCGACGCATGGTGGACGTGCCCCGGGTGGAGCCTGGCCCGGCCCCAACCCGGTGTAACGTGAACCATCCTTACTTGATGCTTAAAAATTTGGTAATACTAGTTGTCGCCTAATTATTAAAAATTGTAGTTCATTACACAACGTGTAGGTGTGTAGAGCCTGTAGTTATTAGTTTAATCGACCTAGAATTTACATAAGTAAAGTATCTATTTAATAGATGCTTGGTATGCAAATGTCCCGAAGTTTTCACCTAATTAGGCGTGTAGTGCGCGGTGCGGGGACGACGCCCGCGGCTCACTTAGCGACTTTATTTGCATTTAGATAGGCGTCGCGTCGGTAAGTGATACTAATTTATATTACTTGAGAATGATAATTAGAATCTAGTGAGTCTTTCATCACCATCATCATTGCAGCCCGGTATCTCACATGGCTGGCTAGGCGTAGGCTTTCACTCTCGCTCCTGTCAAACTATTCTCTTCTCTCTCCCTGGCACCGTTTTGTCCGGCTTTTGGGATATCGTCGTCACACCGCGTTTTTACTTTACACACAATAATAATTGTGAATTTTACAGTGATTTCACTCTGTTTCAATACGAGTCTATGCCGTAGCTACGGCACGTACAATCGAACAGCAAGTGACTACTGAATTACATTTAGTTCTGAGTAAAACCTAAAACAACATAATGTAGCCTGGAGCATGCTTTGGCCAACTGCCGACGGCAGCAAATCAATCTGGTCGTCGCGTAGTCTTGCGCAGCTCGCAAGCCTTCGTAGCAACGATGTCACCTACTCGAAGAACAACTAAATTTTGGATTAAACTTTTTTTGGAGTATTTGTTTGTTATCAGATAAAGCATCCAAAAATGCAAAAAAAAAAAAAACTGTTTGAATTTTTCAAATGCAGTTCTTAATTTTATCAAAATCGTGCCCGTGACTCCTAACAACATTTTTCCATAACTATAGCCGTTTAGATTTTCTCCTCAGAGGCCCCTCGACAAAATTCACCCGGTATACCTACTAAGAAATAATCAATACATATCGGAGAGCTGGCGATACGTACCGTCCGGTCAGGTGTACCGTCCCCGTGGGGTCGCCTTTGACACCTGCACACTAATGTGTATTTGCGATTTCATTGCTTTGGTTGCTCTAAGTTTCCTCATTATTTACTTGAAACCATCGATTTTCGTTCTCCTCTGACTACTCCCAGCCCATAGACATGTCCAAAGGTTCTAAGTGCCTGAAAGAAGTGATACAATGATTAATTTGCCTTAGGAATGTATATATTAACGCTATTAAAAATAAATCACAATAATGCTGCGAGCAGTACGTCACCGCTACATTAAGACTCTGTGGCCATACTTCATTCGTGGTCCAGTGAGCACTTAAATGCGCCACGTCCAAACAATCAATTATTCCATTTTGACAGTTATATTTAGAGATCTTGATAAATCGGTCACTTTGATCCCGACTAATCCCGAGCGGGACTGACTGACTGACGGGGGGCACTTAGCGCCACCGGCGAGGGACTTTCAGCCTTCAGCTGTAGCTACAGAGTGTTTCTTGGAATGGATATGGTGTTCTAAAAGGATTGCGAGTACAAAGACGATAATCCGTAGAACACGAGCTCTAACGAGACGTGTCCGTAGAGGTTTGGGCTGCGGACTGAGACGTCTTGCGCGCACGCACTCGCTGCTACCACACAACGATGCTGCGCGTTGTTCTAATTTGCCTGACAGAGATCGCTTTTAATGATAAAACTCTGTTTTATTACCTTCGTATTTCCGTGTCGTAATCAACAGTGTTATCAATCGGAAGTCATTATATGTGCATTGTAGAACATTGCAATTATACTCAAGAAAAGGTTCGCAAAGCCACCAGTTTGATAGCAGATAGAACCTCAGACACGGAGAACGTCGAAATAATCATATGAACTAGATTATATTATTAATTGAATTGGAATTAATTAATAGAAACTACCTACATTTGAATTGAACTCGGACAACACTAGTAGACTCGCCTAGTTCTTATGACGTTGATACTCGTCTCGTATAACATCAGCAGTCTTATTGAATAAAATGCTTCTTAAATTAACTTTGAACAGTCTTGCAGATAAGTTAGTAGGTAGGTTAGGTACTCGAGACAATCGGAGATGAGTCCTTCGTAGGGTGACGTCACATAATTAGTCCAGCTTGGAACAAGTCCCACCTACCTGCGAACCAGTTATAAAAAGGCTGGCAGTGATTAAAAGACTGAATTAATAAGGAATTTAGATTACTGTAATGATTTGTTGATTCAAACATTGATATTGCTAATGCATTGGGAATGAGACGAGATAAATGTTTATTTTTTAATACAGAGACTCAATTACATTTAATTTCGTACTCTATACTGTGGTGAACAAGTTTAATCCTATAAACAGGATACCAAAGAAATTTATCCAGCCTGTTGAAGTCATATTATTCTTCAATACAAGATTAGATTTCTTTGGATCATAATTTAGAGCAATCTCAGAGTGGACCATACGATTTTTTTTAAAACAATCGTTTAATTTAAGTATTATATCAAATTAAGTGCTTGGTAATTAAATAAGTTATTATTAAGTACATTATAGGTACACGCAAGAGAAATTAATTCTAAATCGTACTTTATCCTTCGAGTTGATCATAAACTAAAAGTATTTAGTGAATATCGGGGAACCTCATGTAGGTCAACATATTAGTGACCTCCATCTGATTCATAATCCTGATCTGGAAATAATTACCCACCTATCTACGTTTAACGACGCCGCGCACCGACCTGTCACATAAAGTCCATTTTATATTATTGTTTCAGATTCTTTATAAAAAATATTTGGATTCGGAAACAAAGCGTCCGATCTTAATAATGTTAATGAAACGAACAGAAACTAATTAAAGTGGACATTCGAAGCGCCCAAAACAGAACAAAACCATGCGCCTGCGCACAGTATCTGCTTCGTGCAGTAGCCTCGCTCTACTATGTTGTGAGATTCTATGATAATGTACCACAGAGAACCGAGCAGCAAACACTGTTTCCTATTTTTGTATTGGCAACTAACTGTAATATCAGCTATGGTTCGATATTCAAGTAATTATATTTTATTGCGGTAAACCAAATGCAATCATCTCTTACTAGAGATGTAACCTAACACTAAGTATTACCGGTACTGAGTGCTCAGATAGTGTGTCGTGCTATCTGCGCTCTATCGGTGACCGCGCCCTCCGCCCCCCCCTCGCCCCTGCGCCCCCCCTCGCCCCTGTGCCGCTGAGGGCCTACCACTGAATATTCGGACACCATTTATTTGGTGGAATAACTCAAACTTATTGAAAAATATTCTGTAACTCTCATGAAACAGCATCAACTTTTTAGATATTTCTGAATTTGATGATTATTTTTTCACATTATTAGTGAATGACGCCCACGGCGTACTTTCTCCTAGTGCTGTATGGATATCAGCGTGGTGGATGCCGGTAGCGGTCAAGCGTGAGTCGGACACGTCGGCGTCGCGTCGGGCGCGCAGGTAGCGCTGACCCTTGTCAACGCGATGGCCGAGTTATTCCGAATCACAATTATTTGGAACTTGTAAAACAAAAGTTTAATGTGAATAACACATTCATTTTTTTTTGGAGACCCAGATGAGAACTTGTTAAGACCGTTTTATATGCTGGTCTGAAAGTGAGTCATCATCCATATCCATACTTATATACTTATTACTTATATTACTTATAATATTATAAATGTGAAAGTAACTCTGTCTGTCTGTCTGTCTGTTTGTTACGCTTTCACGCCCTAACCGCTGAACAGATTAAGCTGAAATTTGGCATAGTTAAAGGTTGTATCCCAGGGAAGGACATAGGCTACCTTTTATCCCGAAAAAATGAAAAAATTCCGAGGAACCGCGGGTCACATCGCGGGAGCGCAGCTAGTTTTAAATAAAGTTTTTGACTATACATAGGTACTTAAGGCCTATTATTAAAGTAAAGTAAATCAAAGTAAAGTAGAATTTATTGCAAGAAATACATGTTATAAAGATGTTATATATCATAAATATGTCCTCTATTCCGCCATGTTGTAGCGTGCAATAATTAATTTAAGTACATGGATTAATAATCATAAAAACATGTCAAGATTAGTATTTAAAACAGAAACCCGGACCGGACAAGTGCGAGTCGGACCCGCCCACCGAGGGTTCCGTACAGAGGACTAAAAACAGTGAAAATTGCTATGTACTAGTACTACCTACCTACATACACCAAAGTTACACATGAGAAGTGATTTTATATTTTTTATTTTTCTTCATAAATCTAATACTAAGCATCATAAAAATAATTAAAAATCTGTTTAAGCTTGTGCCAATGAAGCCCTTTCATATGACACCCCACATGACATGGTTGACTTCCTTCAAAATTTCGCTCCAATTACTTTTTTCATATTTTTTTTTTCTGTGATTTAACTAAAAATATACGGGTTTCAGATTTATCCCTATACTTGTAGTCAAAAACAATACTACTTGCCAAATTTCATAGTTCTAGGTTAACGGGAAGTACCCAATCAAATTATGATTTCTATGAGTGATATTTTTTTGCGTTAACTTAGAAGTTTGATTTTTTCACAGCTTAAAGAAGCACTGTAGACCTGAGTATATGGTTTCAATTTCAACTCGAACCACTACGCGTTCCCGAGATAAAGGGTCAGACAGACAGACAGACAGACGGATAACAAAGTGGTTCTATAAGGGTTCAGTTTTTTCCTTTTGAGGTTCGAAACCCTAAAAAGAGAGAAAATTATAAGTACATACTTATTACAAAAAATATTGGATGTCGAGTACCTAGGTATGTAGATAAATGATTACTGAATATAAAAAATAGAAAAGATTAATAATGATACATTATATAAAATCTATTAGTCAGATCATAATATGAAGATAACAAGGTGTAGTAAGCACGTCCAAATAACCAAAAAATATATTACCTAAAATAAACGAAAAACGAGAGGAGCGCGTTAAAGTCTTTTGTTCGACAAACAGAGCATACGAGGACTAACCGTAGAGTACACTGCGGTGCAGTTCATTCATACTAACTGTTGTCCACTCTGTGCTGTGCGCTGAGCAATGCGTGAGATGGACGTGACAGGTGCGCGGGCGCAGGATAAACATTTTCTTGGAACCGTTCGATGGCCGCTATCGAGCGCACATTGTGATGTAATAGCACCGTGCGGCATGTCCTGCTTCCGCGACGCTCCAGGCATGCGCCTGCGACCATAACGCTCAATAGGTTGACATCATTAACTAACATTTATAATTTTTCCGCCTGGTAACACGATACGCGCATTCAATCTCGGAAAGAATTGATACCTACATATTTCTAATGTACCTATTGTCTTGAAGATTTGAATGACGTAATTGGATGAATGCATGCGAGTGCGTCGCGCCCGCTGCGTGTCCGCCGCACGACCGCTGCGTGGCCGCCGCGGGCCCGCTGCGGGCGCCCCGCGGTGCGCCGCTCACTCACGCACTTTACGACGCCGGAGCCACTTCGACACATAAGTCGACAACTTTACGTAAATGTCCTGTCGTTACAGATTATGAGTTCGATTCTTTATGGGATTATTGGGGTTCCAATAATATTGTGAATGAACGTTGAACCCTCAATTTATAGAGATTACTTTTGTACAGAAGTGGGTGTGATGCGGCGCGAGCCGAGCTCGAGTTTAACTGTAGCGTGAGAAAGCGTGCCTGGCCCGCCCGCTGGTGCTGGCGCTGGGCCGCTACTCTATAAAGGAAGTTCTTTGGGTACTATGATGGTCTAGTCTAGATTGTATTTTTGAGTTTTATAAATAAGTTGAACGACTTTGATTTTACAGGAAGTCTAAATTAGCTGAACGTTCGATCTAGTTACACTAACAGCGCTGTGACGGCGGAGCTACGTGCGCCTGCTACGGCTCTATTAGAACGATAAAGTTTTATTAGTGCTTGTAAACTGCGGCCTGAGCGGTCGCTGCATATCACAATACGTTCGTTTGATGCACCTCCACTTGGTCCGAACGTGAGGTAAGATACTTAGAAGAGAAATCCTTTTGATAATTTTGTCTCACACATGTTGGACAAAGTATCAATTCAATAGAAAGTTTTATGGGTCGTTTTGTTGGCAACAGAGGCAGCGATCATTAGTAATCGTAAAAGAGCGAGTTCGCCGATCTCTGGGGATCGGGTTGCAAGCAATCTTTCGCGAGTCCTGCGCCTGCGCACAGCGAGCCGACACAACGCGAGGGACGCACGGCCGCGCCGGACTAAATCGTTTATGTCTCGCTATGAACGGAATGTTACAACTTTTATTACCGTCGTAAGCAGAAACCTTAGAAAATTTTAATGTTATTATATTACGAAGAAAATGATTGATTTTTATATTTCTTGATGACCCTGGCTCGGGTGATTGACCCTGCTGACCGACGTCGGTTCAACTAGCATGCAGTGGGTTCGCTTTGCTGAATTAACATTTGGACATAACGCTAAACGTAGATGTTAGGTATACCTTGTAGCTTTCAGTTATGTAATGCTGCATTTCTTTACTATCCTCAACTGTCACCTGAGAGCATGATACAAGTATTTCACCTGACCCACAAAAAGCTGAGGCACACAATCATTGGACGCATTAAAGCGCACTAATTGAAGCAGCTCTTTCGGGCGGCGGCCGTTGGCGCCTTTTTGCCGAACGCGCACATAAATTGTCGGCCGCGGGGTGGGGGGGGGGACCTCATTAAAATACCTACAGGAGAATCTGAGGATGTCGTAATAAAGGGCTCGTGAGAAACGACAACTAATTAAGCGCAGGCAAAAACGAATCGAGCGAAACCGCGCCCGCCCGGTGGCCTTCGTCCGACGAATTGTTTATTAATATTTTACTGTTATTATTACCTTCGCAAATGCATACAGATATTGATCTGGCTTTTTGCGTCACCCATTTCAGACCCGTGTAAACCTTGTCATCGTTGTCCGTTTTTATCAACAAATAGCGCGGTAATGTTGGTGCTACAAATGGCATGCAGCATGCACTGTAGTGACAATATTAGAAGCGTGCGCGCGTTTATGTAATAAGCGCATGCGCCCCAGGCGGTGCTAATGCGCGTGTGACAAGGGCGACAGAGGCACCTGCGTGCTGCGTGACATGACGTGACATCGTGACGTCGCAGGACGCGGAGACACACTGTCTGCCAACACCGCCACTTAACATAATAACTCCGGGTGTCGTCACATTTGAATAATTGTAGCGCGGTTATGGCGAGGCGTGGGCGCCCCAACACTTACTGGAATAAGTAATCATTAATTTAAAGATAGTTCTGAAAGTTTCATGTGACATTGGTAGAGCGTTTCATCACATCTGTAATCCACGAACAGCGGCGGTACATCGATAAAGGGCTTCTCAATGAGTAAGACATCTATCATGAAATCGTTTGAGATGTCGTAAAGTCCAAAAACGTAAAACACGGAAGCCAATTCGACGGGCGCTGACGCCTCTAGACCGCGGAAGCGTCCAGGTCTCTCACCGCCACAAGCCCAAACTCAGGGTTAATCTAATCAGAGATCAGTGCACCCTTCATCTTCGGAGCAGAATAAAGGGTAATGGAGTCTCCAAAAGCGGGAACATTAATGGACTGGCAGTTAACACTGGGACGGCTATAAATTGTTTCACAAACTCGTCGATAGTAAAGGCGGAACAGTGCCGCAACATTGTTGGGAGCAGACCGTGTTATCTGTCTTCAATACATCATGCTGCAAAAAATATCACAACGATGAGCGAGAAAATAGCAACCTTACGAATCTTCAGTCATTAACAGGGGTTTTTTAACCAACAGGATGTAGATGTGATACTGGTTATTTAAGCAATGCGTTGTTTTATACATTAAGCAGTGTACAGTCAGCAACAAAAGTCGATTAACATGATGAATGAATGAATGAATGAAAAACTCTTTATTGTACACAATAATTACACAACGGCATGAGAATTAATATATAGGTTATATTATGAGATAATGCAATAATCCATCCAAATCACAAGCTCTATTGTTGGGAAGCCCATACATGCTTAATATCGCCAGTAACTCTAACATGCCTCCTGTAGTTTTTGATGGTAAGACTATACTTTATTCTGTGAAGGCCAAGAATCTAGGCGTGACATTCGACTGTAGGTTATCCTGGGCCAGCCATATCTCTGAAATTAGTCAACGGATTCATTACACTTTTCAATCCCTAAAGCGTCTCCAGAAATTCCTTCCTTTCAGAACGAAAGTTACTCTTGCTCAGTCCCTAATGTTGCCTCTGCTTGATTATGCCGACATTTGTTTTCTTGATGCTTCTGAGGAATTACTGGAGAAGCTAGAACGTCTCCAAAACTTGTGCATTCGTTTCATCTACGGTCTGCGCAAGTTTGATCACGTCTCAGAGTTCAGATCTCATCTCAAATGGCTCCCTATTCGTCGTCGTAGGGACCTTCATGTATTAGCATTTCTTTTTAAAATCCTTTTCTGTCCTATCTCCCCTCCTTATCTTCGTGAACGTTTTGAATATCTTGTTCCACGTGACATCCCTTGTAGATCTGCTAAATCTCTTCTGCTTAAAACTCCTTCTTTTACAAGCAGTCGCTACGGGGACTCCTTTACTGTGTATGCGGTGAAGTTGTGGAACTCCATTCCTCAAGTCATCCGGGAGAGCAAATCTGTCACTATTTTTAGGAATAAGTTGAAGGAGCACTTTCTATCGCTTTAAATATTTATTGTTGTCTATGTATCTTTGTATGTTATATTCAATTCCATGCTATAACTATTAGTTAGTATATATATTATGTTTATATATTTTTTATGTCTATGTATGTTTATTATAATTTTACGTATGTTTAAATAATAATATTTGATTCTTTCATTCTCTTTGTACATGTACCCACTATCTATTTTGCACATCTCTCTAGCCTCAAAGGTTTGCTGGAAGAAAACTCTTTGTAGGGTTAAGCTCGCCTTTGTACATGTCCTTTTTTATGTTATTATCCTATGTGTGTCTATTTGTACAATAAAGAATTAAGAATGTACAATTTGATGTTTTACAAATCTGAATATTTCCGAAATCCGTAACCATGAACATTTTGACTAATATTTGAAGATAAAGTGTTGGTTCATAATAATTTCCTAAGAAAAGTTTATTTAGTTATCGAAAACAAAAGCCATTTTAAAAAGTCCAACTGTTAATTGAATTTCGTTGCTGACTGTACCTACCTAGTAGTGGTATGAGTGTTGACGAAAAAAAACCCGGAAACTCAAAAAAGTCGAGGGGCAGGAAGGAAAGTTGGTGCTTAGCAAAGAATGACTATTCTATACGTAGATTATATTTAGGCCGGTGCCGCACCCCCGCACGGTGACACGGTGTGGTTGCGGTGCGGCACGGCCTTGTCACCTGATACAGTATCGGCTATTGTTCCGACACACAGGTGTCCCTCGCGCTGTCAGGAACCGGCCTGCCGCCTAATCTTGGCCACTTCAGGAATGTGGAGCAGAGACTATCTAATTTGTAAATTGCTTTACGCAATATCGTGTTACACAAATTACTCTTTACTGTCTGTGGATAAAAACATAGTCAACGATGATGTTCCTAGAAGTAGGCAGATATCTAGGTAGGAGTGGTCGCGAAGGAACAGGAGTAAAATCACCTAGTTTGTAGACGTTTCAAAGTGATCCCAGCGGTCCTACTGAATAAATACTTTTTGACTTTTGACTTTGACCGTAGGTAGTTAAAAAAATATCCAAAAACAAAGTTCCATTATATTCGTATACTAAATAGATTTTTATTATGATTTTAGGTTAAAACGCCATATGTTATGTCGACGAGTGAAGAAGGCGCGCGGCGTGAGGATGTCGTCTCATTTGCAAATGACGCGCACCATTTTGCGATCAGCGAGCCGCGTAAGGGCGTAATTACACGCGATATCGAATAGCGAGGATGAGCAAAAAAGCGTGAATATCGCGCGTGCGCACACTGCGCACCCGCCGCGCGCCGTAAACAAATCGACGCAAAAACATGCGCATAATATGTGAAGCACATCATAGGGACGGGACCCGACATTGATATGGGTCTGTTGTCTGTCTGAACCTGACCAACCAGACGAGACTTTTTATTTTTATTAAGTTTAATTAAAAATCCGGAGATTACGAGTGATTCATTACGGTGGAGGCTTAGCAACAATTTCGGACATGTTTTATAAATATAATTTCATTAGCAGGTATTTGGTAGTGTTACACGATAATCATCATCGTCAGCAGAAGTCTTACTCTCAGGGGACTTCCTCATAATGTCTATACAAAATATGTCGTACCGGTCCTTTAGATATCAGAACAACCAACCTTACCTTTGTTACTTATGGTGTAATCATTCAAAGCGTAGACTCCACTACGTTTACGTACGTGTACTTTGAACGTTTTAAATAGCAATACTTTTTACAGGTTCCATCAAGTTGACGGGAAGTGATGGGTGCGCATCACTAGCGCGCAAATCGAGCGGATAATCGACAGCGCATCGCTGCGTCTCGCCAATTAGCGCACAAGGAGCGCAAGGGAAAAACATGCGTGTGCGCATGCCGATATTATACGCCATCTTAGGGAAAACTGGGATCAGAACACAGTGTCGACACAGTTTTAAGCTGCGAGTAATAAAACAAAAGATATTTCGTAATCATCGTGGGCGACGCACTATAGGATATATGTATGTTTGATCTAGGTAGGTGATGATATTAAAGTAATGATATAAGTAATGATAACTTGAAAATCACGCAGCATCACCAGAGTGAAAACAGTTTTCAGATCTTTAGGGAACATGTCTAAGAATCCTCTTAGACCATTCGGTCAGAGGCAGAAGCCTAGATATGCTGTTGTTTCATGGATATTTTTCTAATCCTGTTTTGAGTTGACATGACTACTCAAAACAGGAGAACGATTTACACCTTCACACGAGGGATGTGCTACATACAAGTTACGGCCCTTTCCTCCGGATAGTAGAGCATGATGATCGCGTAGATACAGTTCAATACATTGATAGCGATCTAATGGATAACATAACAGTGCAAGACCCTCGCAAGACACGCGACAGGACAGAAGCCGGGCCGGAGACAGTGCCGGAGCCGGACGCGCCCGTCCGAGGCTTATCTCACGGCTCTGGCCACTCTGCCATGTAAATACAACGGGCCGCGAATTCATTAAGCCAAGATAAATCTGATTGGGAAGTCATAACGAGCTTGCAAATTACTTGTAGCTGGGGTTTTATCTTCATCTTTGTCAGCGCTGCGCTGTTAGATACGGAGTTTGGAGGTATGAATTTTGTAGTATAGCTTAGCTATTAGAGTTTATTTTAAATTGGTTCCAATAATTGGATTTATAAAAAAAGCATTATTGAAGTAGGTATCATTTAAAGCTCTGTGACAGACGGACCAGGTCTTATTTGCACGAGTCTTAGAAATAGGGTTTTCTTGGCAGTTGGCACCTTTGGGAAACGGAATCCTAAAAGTGTTACGAGTATAAAGTGACATGGCATGGAGTGAAGAAGTTGCTCAGCCTGGTGTCCGTCACAGTTGGCTGAGATGCCACCGCGTCGTCACAATCCAATTTGGTAGCATTCGTCTCGCCCGCGTCGGCCGCCGCTTCATCGGATTAGCGGTGGCGGCGCGTGACGCGACACGTCTGCTAACACGATCATAAATTTTCGGAAAGCTTCTCTTTTTGGACGGATTCGGTTAAATGCCCTTCGGTCATTGATTGAGCCTCAGTTTCTGGTGCTTTGCTCTCAAATTGTAACAACACAATACACTCACTTATCATGTCCTCAAGGAGGTAGAACAAAACAACCTATGATGTTTTTTTCTAGAATTTCCGTTACTAACGAGTTAGATGAGCATTTAGCAAAAAGTTTCTTATCTAATACGGTTGAAAAATCCCTTAATGTACGTATCAACTGTCGATACGAAATCGCTCAGTTTATCAGTTCTGTACAACATGCAACAGAAATGCTATGACCCCAGAAGAATAGCTAGGCACAGGTGTTGTGTATGAAACAGATGCAAGTACGTGGCGACTTCTTGCTGCATCACGACAACCTGTAAACAAAAGTACGTGAGTGACGTGGAACACTCGGTTGGAACAAAGTTTCAACTTTGACATTTTGTCAAATATTAAAATCCTAGAAATGCTCTTCCGTACTAACAATGTAACAATCTATGGACTGGTTCGCGACAGCGCACTTCACACTGTAACATTTTGTCCTATGTATGTGTCGTGACGGTAAAATCGAACGCTTTTTTTTTCTAGTCCCCATCCGTCCGAAGTTCGAAATCAGAGGATCACGGTCGTCCGCAATTTGCCGCTCCCCTCATCCCTTGCTCTCCTCCTCCGGGACCTCGGGGTCACTGGAAAGCAGATGTTGCAATTTTTGCCCAAAAGAGAAAATGGCCCGCGACACCGAGTGTAAGAGATTCAACGCCACTTGCATTGAGCCCGTCAGTCAACCTGTAGTCGTGATTTGTGACATCACACTTGATTTTTCGTAGATTTTTTATCTTGAGTCGATGAAACAGGGCTCTCACTTCAATATTAATTTAAGTTACTTATATTCTAAGGGTGAGATTACATTTGGAGCTTTAGTAAGGTGTAGCCCGAGCGAGCCATATCGAAGCTGAGCGAGGCCGAGCGGGCGCGTGACGCCGCCCGCTGCGCCGCGACCGATCGATTTATTGTTATGTACCGACCTTAATGAGAATTTTGTTTTCGTACCGAGAGATGGCTATCTCCGCTACAACCGTCCTCTCAAGCCGCAGAGGTCAGCTCTGATATATACGATGATAAACTTAGAAATCGTTTAAAAGTCCAAATTAAATACAAAGCCATATTTATATTGGAATGATTGTGTTGGAGAATAATATATAAATAAATAATGCTGGACTTTTCACACAGCATCTCTATCTTATGGGTACCTACTAGATGACTGATGATACTACATATACATTTTGTTTTGTAAATACATACATATTATACATAGAAAACACTCAGATCCGAGACAAATATTTGTAGATCATACAGACGTTGGTCCCGCCGTGGGGATCGAATCCATAACCTTCTGCATCGCAGGCGGGCCTTCGCCCACTGCGGTACACAGAGGTCGTCAAATAATCTGTCCATTGTCGCACTAACGCAGGTACAATAGGAACTGGGACCTGGGTGCGGTTGCGGTGCGGCCGTTGCGGTTGCGTCCCGTTTTTGCTCCTCCGCCGCACAATACCCCACAAATTAAATTGGAGCGTTTACGAGCGGAGCCCGTCATGGCAGCGAGTCAGCCGAGTCATGCTATTCCAAATTTAATTTATTGGATTGTGCCGCAAAAAAGCTATTTAATTATCCGGCCATTATACTGCGCGTGAATTCAATCGCGGTCGCGCTGGGAACTGTTCCGGGGAGGGCTTCAATAGATCTAATACGTGCGAGGGATCCACCCTGTTACGTTATGATGAGGCGAGAATTTGAACCAGTTTCTGGTAATTTAATTCATATCGAAGAACGTCGGTCATAGCGTGACTGAAACCCGTTGTTGTACACATTCCTGTTCGATGAAAGCGCTGTACTTACTTGTGTGACCAAATTGCCTATATAACTGGTGATATAATATCGGAGATGCATATATGTACATATAAACGCTGGCGCGGCAGAATGCGCGGCGCGGCGACAAGTGCGCCACAGACTCACCAGCAGTCAGTCAGTAGATATGCGCACACCACAGACTGGACAGCAGTTAGTACGCATGCGCCACAGATGGTGCAGCAGTTAGTACGGCGGGAACCAGTCGCGGGCACCTGCGCCTGCGCGGGCGATGCCCCCGAGCCACTTCAACTATCAACTGGAATCAGTGCTCATCGCTCTCCACATTGTAAGCAAATGTTTGTTTACGGCAGTTTTGTTCCACGCTCATCGCCTGATCAGATGTGATGGCTTACAATAAAGGTTTGTAAGTGCCTACTTAGAATATTAATGATGATTGCAAATACTTATACTTAACTGTTTTAATTAATACGTTAAAAGTTCTTTGAATCACACTCATATAATAATGCTGAAAGTTTGTGAGTTTGTTTAGATGTTTGGATATTTGGAATGTTTGTATGTTTGTGTAAGGATCAGGCTAAAACGACGAAACAGTTTACAATGAAATTTGGTAAGGTGAAACTCCAGAATAGCATATAGGCCCGAAAAACGTTCCTGAAAACCAAAAAATATGTAAAAGGACAACGGGTATATTGCATAAAAACTTTAGCAGTAACCTGTTTGACACAAAGAGCACTGCTCTAAGGTTGCCATGACAACCAATAACTTTTGACTTTTCAAAATGACGATGTCATTTCGTTCTACGAGTACTATGCTTTCCACTTTCAGCAAATACAAAAATGAATTCAGTGTTTTCATGGGTTGGATGGAACAAGGTAGTTCTATCTCTAAAGTTTGTATGACGAAACAATGCACAGACGAAGTCGCGCCCGGGGCCACTAGTACTTAATATTTACTAGGTTTTGTAGTTAATTAATTTAATTTGCAGTTAATTTATCGATTTTTAGTACAAAAAGTATGGTAAAGGTTTGGACGATTTCAGACTTTTCTAGTACTCAAACCTTAAATGGCCCTATTAGAGTATTTTGATCCCTACATGAAACTGAATCGATCGTTTACCGAGTACAGAACTAGATAGCGCTACTGGTAGGTGTCGGTGTGAGCAGTCACGTGACTTTTTCGAGGCAAATCCAAGAATTTATCATTTATCACATCAAAAATGCCCAACGCGCCTAAAGAAGTAAGAACGTAAACAGGTTCACAACTGTATCCCCAAGGTGCGGTAGACATTCTCTCAGATCTTTTTTATGTTACTTATTTGGATCCTTTGAAGATGTCTATGGAGGGTTGTCCAAACACATATTTGATACAAAGTTAAGAAGTTTTCACTTAAAAAATTTAAGAAATGAATCTTGATGTTGGCTCCTCCAATTATAACTGTGAACTCATCTCGCCACCAACCCGCCACCAACACGCCAACAGTACACAGACATATCAAGCCCCGGTGACACCCCGCCAGCCCGCCCATCGCACCGGCGCACGGGCCCCGGTATCGACTCGACAACTCGCATACATTACCGTGCGAGCTCACCTCGTGCTCTGACTAACAAGTTTACACCTTTTTATGGAATTTTGCACTTTTTTTCTGCATCAGTTAACAGTCCTCTTACATGATGCTTAAAGGAATTTACTGACGTGTATTTTTTGATCTCGACCGTTAAAGGATCGACCGATCTTTATCAACCAAGTATTTCTTAGCTAACTCATTTCGGTGAATAGGTACGTTGATTTACAAAAAGGCTCCTAAACTATTTCAAGAAACTTTACCATCAATGTCATAGGACAAAATGAAATGTTTGAAAATACTCAACCGGCCATTGCCTAGAACTTAAGGTTAATTACACGATTTAACTGCGAAGTACGTTGGTAGTTACTGTCAGGGATGGAAGATGGCCAGCATTGGCGAGATTAACCGAGACTTGCATAAACCTTTACGAGCGGCGTGTGAGGCGGTGCGGTGTCGGTTGCACTCTCGGGGAGGATTGTAATTGGATTTGTTGATTTATGATGGATGGTTCAGCGCCGCCGCCATTGTGCCCGCTGTTGATGACCTGCTGCTGCACCCAACCGATCCTCAGCCTTTTGACTTAACACCTACGTATTGTACTTGGTGGGTTCCCAACGAGTCACACCACATCGCGTAACACTGTGATTCGTTGATTAAAGTTTAAGAGAGAGGAGGATTGGTTTCCACAAAATGAGTGTCCGTAGGAAGCCGCACCTTCATAAACGGAGTGTTTGCAAAGTCATTCGTTCGGAGCGACTCATACGTTGAGATGTATGTTTCTCAAGCTCTAAGCATACCATCTCAATACTGATCAGCAGTTACAGTCATTACTGACGCACCATCCATCCATCCATAGTTTGAATGCCTGTAAATATTATCCGAAACGATAAAGTCTTCTGATTATGTTACTCGCTCATTACTCAATAGCAGCCGTCTTCACCTGTAAGTGTAGAGACACTCAGAAATAAAAGTTGTTAAGTTCCCATACTTTATGTTAAGGTGTACTCTGTGTTGGTGATCTAAATAAATAAAAATACAGTAAAAGATTACGCAATGGTGTGTCACCGCCTGTCGCCGCTCGCCGCTGCCGCAGGCATGTGTGCGACCAATTACATGATAATAATTGTTCGGTAATATCGCGATAAAAACAGTAATGAGTCCTGTCTGCGTGCGGTCGGACGAACGGACGGACGGGCTGTAATACCTTTTTTTATTATTTTGATAGCATCGCTGTTCCAGATTCTGCGGTAATTGTCGTCGGGGCGCATGCGCGGCGCATCCGCAATGAGCTCCCTCCCTCTCTCTACTTGCATCAGTTCCCGACTTTTTACCGTTGGAGATGTAAAACTTATAAAAGTGGGTTATTACAATAATTTTGGCAATTAAACTTACATAAAACTCATCGTCGACTTTGATACCGACAACTTACGAAAGTGTTGCAACTATCATCATACATTATTATGAAAACGGTCCATTCTAGTATTGATATAGCAGCTAAGTGCGCGATGCCGTCCGTTATGTTTGTAGTACACTACTTCCGTTTGTCTCTCTAATAATACCTACTTCCATATAGTAGACAAATAGTTCATCAATATTACATATAAATCGTAATAAAATATAAACGGCACCATATTTTGGTTATTGGACATTTGCTGTAACTCAATCTTTTCTCTGTTTCACGTTTCAACGATTTTGGATAATTATGTATCCTGGTATGATCTATGAGTATGTTGTACCTATGTATGTAAGTTTATTTTTCAACTGCTGTTGTCCGAATAGAGTAGGTACCTACCTACTGTGTTGGAGAATATGTTGCGCCAACAATATAGCGATCAAGAGATAACGCCACCATTTGTAATGCGGTTATCAGAATATTACTAATACATCACTAGCTATAGCTACAACATCACAGCGTGAACACGACGCTTAGGTATGTAAGTGCTAAGTAAGTATTACGAATATGATAACATGCATGTATCTTTTAACCCACAAACGGCAGAGCATCCGCGTGGATTTGATTAGTAGATCAGAGAGAGTAGGGAATAGGACTTCGTAAAGCCGCTACAAAGTATTTATTGTGAAGTGCATGTTGACCATGATTGGACATATGATAGTCTTCCCGACGTAAAAGGCAAAAACAAATCAAAGAACATCGGTTTCCCTGGGTCTCATAGCTTACTGTCTCGGTGTACAGTGCGGCACACATCATCTCTGAATATCTGTGGATCATTGTGGGCTCGCCTGTCTGATGGGAGTAGGTACAGGGTGTAACAATGCGTTCTCACGTGCGATACCATCGGCATTAGCTTATAATGCGCGCTCGTGACACGCCCGACACACGCATCTCATAATATAATATTGACGTTTGTACAGCGACACAATTGACTACTTGCACTTCTTAAAAAGACGGTTCGTTTTTGTATATCGACTAATGGATTGTGCGGTATGGGAAGTACTCACATCTTGCAAAGTTAGAAAGAACTCACGACATAGACAGACACGCACATTGCACGCCTAACCAACAACTAGATAGTGGCGTTTATACATACTTTACAGTTATTTGGAAATTAAAATGTGATTATTAGGTATGACGAGTGAAACGTGTTACTTTAAGAATTGCTAATTGTACCTACTACGTGGCTAAAATGTTTCATATGTTACAGTACGAATATGACTCTCATGTTAAAGAAGTCAAATAAGACACCTTTGAATTGTGCGAGACTGTCTCCAGTAATGTAATGTGACAAGTAAAAGACAGACGGTAGCGGCTGTAGATCTGGAGATCGATCCACTTACGATACCAGCCCGTCTGATAGTGTCACACAACACTCCTTGTGCGCTCTCACAGACTCACAGTGTGGTTGCTCTACCTATACATATATACCTACACAAAAATTATCTTTCAATACAACATTACAATACAAAGTAATGTTTCAAGCATGTTATGTGGTCTCCTTTCAGGTAAGCGTACCTCTATTCTACCTTTTCTTGCAGCAGACGGATTAGGCACGACATCCTTTAACTCGAATCCGAGTTAATTTGTAATCACACAGTATCGTGGTACTCTCCTCGAACAAAGGAACATCCTCCTTTTTGCGCGTCCTCGTTGGATCGTCGCGGAATTGTAAAATGACGAATGTGCGCAAAAACTCTTTGCCACTTACCGAAGCTTTAAAGTGAGCAGTAGCCCTAGCAAGTGGCGCGTCTTCAGCCTTATGGCGACTGTCTAAGGGTGTTATTGCGGAAGCACTGTGAGGCAGGGTGTACGCGGCTGACAATGGAATCAGCAGTCGTTTGCCGTGCACTGCGGATGCTTTTTGTTCCCCTGAACATAAGTCTCGCGTGAGACAGGATAACGTGGGTAATATACACTTTGTTGCCATGTTCTTAAAAACCTTATTACAAACAAAGAAAAATCAAGTCAAGAAAAAAATATCTGGTTCATAAAAGCGTTTTTGAAAATTCTAATAAAAGGTTTCCGAAGTCTTTAAAAACCTATACGTGATAATGCCTATGTAGAGTAGGTAATTAGTTACCTCCACATAGATGTGTGGCTGCTCTAGCAATCTATTGACAATGTGCTGCATCGTCATGTGAATAATGGGAGTCGCATAATTATTCCGCAAAAATCACGCTGCAGCCGCGCCTCTGCCGCACGGCACATAACGACTAAAACTGCGGAGACAATGTATTTAAGTGCCGGAGAGAGGTGCGTCCTGATAACAAGAAACACTCGTAAAGTGTTCGGGCGCAGAATAAAAAGCCTATCAATAACCTGCGCAATAAACTCAACGGAATACAATATCCGTGCAGCAGTCATCATATATAGTCGCAGCACTGCTGTTGAGAAACATTCGCAACATCATTATTATGTTCATGTTCTATGTGACAACAGTGTAGTGTGGCATAGCAAATGTAATATTCGATAGTGGACGCTTGAAAAAAATAGAAATGGCAGGAATTCAAACTCGATAGACTCTCCCGAAAGATCACGTCGAGATTATCTCACTCTGCCAGCACGACTCGACTGTTATCATAATAGAAGGGGTAGGTATGAGGTATTAGTATCTAGGCGGGTTTGATTTAGAATGATTTACCACAAAACGATCTTATAAGATGTGGTTAACTGAACTGCGAAGCTGCTGATCCGTTGTGGAATGATTATTTTCCTCAATGTATCCTTTTCTAATCTCATGTATGTAGTAGTGGTAGAGTTTATCCCAGTAGATGTCGCGGGCGCGGGGGCTCTGTGCGGGGAGGAGAGGGGAGGGGGAGGGGCGGATGAGATATCGACATCCGCGGCCGACTGTTGCCTAATTACAGATAGTGCGCGTGCGCCGTGCACTACCTACCACTGCTAATTGTTGGCTAAGCTTTTTGATACAGCACATCGAGGTACTCATGAAATTAAATTTATGCTGAGGTGATGTTAATAAAAGCAATGAAAATATGATAAAATACCAGAAAAACTTAGAATTCTAATTCCATATCCAATCTGTAATATTGCAAACGCATAGTTTCCAAATAATTCGCCATGTAGGTACACTGCATTAGCCTTGTGTATGCAGGTGGGTAGATCCAATCCCACTCGGCCCTCGTGCGGCATGTAATCCCGCCGGAGAAAAGTTCATTAAGATCTGTAATCAATTCCGTAATGTGTTCCGTCCCGGGACGTATTTGCGGCGCAATTCCAGCGCAATCGCGGCTAACGGCCCGAGTGCGCGTGCGCATGCAGTCGCTCATCTGCTAACTTTGCATACACGTGAACTTCGGGATTTTTTATCGACTTAAACTAAGCTATTGAATCATCTGTAACATACCTTAATTTCTAGCTATTATGCCAAATTATATAAGATATGTTATGGACACATTACAACTAAATGTCATGGTCTTTAGTCCCGGATTTGCTTTAGTGCGAGGCATAGGGCTTGCTTGCGCTACTGCGTCTGCGGCGGCGCAGGCGCGGGGCAGGGGTCGGCGCTGGTGGCATACGAGAGGCAGGAACACACCGCACATGCGCATGCATTACCGACGTTTGCATTTTTGAAACGGTTCGCTGCGAGTTCGTGAGAATTGCACAAAATTACTTTACAATCTTCGAATGCAGTCAGGGCGGGAAACGGTACCTACTTATGGCTGTTGTCAATTTTAAAACGGCAATCGAATGAATTGTGTCGATTCAAGTGATTTCCTCGATGAAACATGAATGAGCATGCGCTTGAGAATCCCTACAACAAAGAATGAGCGCCCTTATCGCTCCGATATGTTATTTCAGTTGCCTAAATTGTTTGATAACGAATTACTATAGCAAACTGTCGAAGAGTTTAAGCAATTATTAGAGGATATAGAGAGCAATGATCCCGCCATGAAGTGACGCGCCCGCGCCCGCGAGGATAGTTGTTGTGTGCCCACTGCCCACTGCCCAGTGCAACCCAACAAGGTGCGAAGCGAAGTGACCTACGGATGGGACGCCCGCTGGTCGGATTGGTTGTCTTGTCATAATCTTGTATTTGTAATTTAGCTGGTAGATATATCACGGGGTCGAAACTTAAGCTCCAGTCCAAGATAATTCATCATCATCAACCTTTCTGGACGACCTCTGTGGCGCAGTGGGCGAAGGTCCGCCTGCGACGCAGAAGGTGGCGGGTTCGATCCCCGCCGCGGGACAAATGTTTATATGACCTACAGATATTTGTCTCGGGTCTGGGTGTTACTATGTATAATATGTTTGTATTTACAAACAAAAAAGTATATAAGTAGTTTATCAGTCATCTAGTACCCATAACACAAGCTCTGCTTACTTCGGGGCTAGATGATGCTGTGTGAAAAGTCCAGCTACATTTCTCATCCCACTGCTGGGTATAGGCCTCTCTTGGCTTTTGCCATTCGCCTCTATCCTGAGCCAAAATAATTATGTCGGCATAATTGGTTCCGTCTAGGAATCGGTTTTAGCTTTTTAATATATTTATTTTTTTACCCGACTGTCAAAGGAAGGGTTATGTTTTTCGCGCGTATCATGTACTAGCTGTCCGTAGCGGTGTTACCCGCGGTCCCTCGGGAAAACTTCACTTTCCCGGGATAAAATATAGCCTATGTTCATCAGGGATAATGTAGGATTCTAATGATAACACTTTTCAAATCGGCCCAGTAGTTTCGGAGCCTATTCAATTCAAACAAAAAAACAAATCTTTCCTCTTTATAATACGAGTATTATTATTAGTGTAGATTTATGATGTAATGCGTTTAATTTCTTTGTTCCCTCGTATCTTCCGAACGACTGGATGGATTTCGACATTAAGGGTATCGTTAGATTTTTCATAATAACCCAAGTGTCATAAAATAGGTTTCTTGAAAAAAACACAAAATGGCAGATCTAATGCGCGAAATACTAAATAGTAACACGACAATCATATCGAGTGGGGTCTCAACATCAAGGGAACTAAAAGGAGATTACAAAATTATAGTTCAGGCATGCAAACTTATAGTTCAGGTTTTCCTATCTGTATTCTGTGGTTTAGATACGAGTAGGTGTAGGTGCCCTACCTGCATTGAAAAATCTCAAAGTTGACTTTCTTGCAGACGGGTTTTTTTTATTTTTTTATTACAATATAGTACTTGTTAGATATTTTATTTGTGAGAGAAAATAAATAAATATACTATTATTATAGATAGACGTCTGCTAGTTGGCAGACCATGTAGACGGTGGACTGATGACATAATAGGCCTAGCTGGAAACGCCTGGATGGAAGCAGGAGCTGATGAAGAGTCATGGCTGATGATGGAGGAGGCCTTTACCCAAACAGGGATCCATTTCTCCGAATAAATACTAACAATAGGATAATAAATTAGCTATAAGATACTTACAGTTTATTTATATTAAAGCAACCATGTAAAAAGAGATTTGGAAATAAAAGGCTATCAATATTATTATAAATAATTTATTAATTAGTCTCCAGGGGTCGAGTTTCAATTGGTAAACATCATAACTTGGGAAAATTTATCATTGAATAAAATGCTTTAGGCTTTTATAGGGTTATTTTTGTGTGGAGGAGTGGAGGGCCTATGTATATGTAATCAAAGTATGTACTAACTTTGTTTCCCACTCAAGCATGACGTCTGATGAGGTTCGTCACCTAGATGGAAGCCGCGAGTTATCTCTGTCGGCAGCGGCTATCGGCGCCGGCGCAGTGGGCGGCGCCTAGCGATACTGCGCACGCGCCGCTTTACCTATTGTCGCTCTGCTTATCACTGTTATTATGTCACGCGCTATTCTTGCCAATAAATGATTGCTATGTTACGCATATTTATGTTAAAGTCAGTGCGTCTAATTCTGCTGACTGTTTTCATTCAATGCCAACGCAGGACATTGTAGAGAGTGGTCGTGTAAACGTATTAACACAATCAGCAAATATTTTGGTTTCTTGTATATCATTTAGGAAAATTATAAGAACGTGGACATTTTTTTTTTTTTTTATGGTACTTTGGCCATGTTGTAGTTTAAAACCTCCGCTATGAAGAGGAGTGTGTAGAGGAGCGTGAGCTAGCCGCCGTACCTGGCTCCGGCCGCCACACAGCGCAAGTACCGTCAAGTACCCCGGCTACACGACGGTGGAATTAACCTCATTACGTGCCGGTCGGGATCCCGCGCAGGCGCATCGCAGGCTATTTGTCAAAATAAATACCGCTTTTTACGCAGACATTTCTCTTACAGAGAGTTAGTGCAATTTAAATCGTGCTGGTTATAGTTACAGCTGATTTTCCTTTAACAGTCCTTTGTGTGGTTGCGCTGCTTGTGCCGTATTTCGGCGGAAAGTCGCGAGCGCCCGCTGCGAGACGCATCGCCCAAGTTATTGCAATAAAAAAACTAAAAGCCAGACGAGGATCGAACAATATTAATTTATTTTAGCTGACACAGAAATTACTTTAGATTTTAATAAGTTGGAGGTTAAATTAATAAATTGTGTATAGAGAATAAATGAATGCATTAACGCGTTCCCTTATCTAAATGAAGTTTATCGTGCAGACATGTCCGCGTCCAGCCGTGAGTCCCCTAATCGCGGCTGGCGGCGACGACGACGCTGTCAGCTCGGATGCCCGAATTAACGGACGATAAGCCTCGCCTCGCCCCCCCCCCCCCTCTCCTGGATCACATTTCACCCCCCTTGTCCTTAATTAAAATGTCTGACGTTGTTTCGCTGAGAACCGAATCTTGGCGAAATACTAACATAACTCTACCAGTTAGGTTTGAGTGCTTGTAATCAAATCAAGAAAGCTTTGGTATTTTGTTATTACCTACATAATAATCTTTTCAACACACTTGCTCATAAAGTGGCTCTATGGTCACCGCAATTAAGCACATAATGACACCCATAATCAAACTGTGACTTTTTCATTACTATAACTCACTAGTGAGTAATAGATTTTTTTTTTTAATTTTATTGGTTGAGTTGCTTTGTTCTTAAAAAAGTTTTTATTCAGAAAAAAGATCGTTTTCAATAGAACAAATAAATTAATATTCCTATTGCTTGCTGATTTCATGCAACTTCTTATTTAAATAGATAATTTTAACTCGTACGTGTTTAATAAATAAAACTTTCACTCAAATATAACTTTTGTTTTCTCTGTGATAAGAGAAAACTTTAAATTCCCCATTTTGTCCGTGGCAGAATAGGCCGCAAACCCTATGCGCGGCGCGGAAATATAGTCTGTGGCCGATCGCAATGCGCGCGCATAGGAAAACTGATTAATTTTTCCCGCAATAGCGAAACATTTTTCACAACTCATTTTCACTGTTGAAAATGAGTTTTTATTGTTATTTTATTCACAAGTGTGTTGAAAAACGTCGTATGATACACGTGTGTATTGATGATTACCTGCCTCGGCTCTGTTAAGAGCCTCGCCTAACGGCTCGGCTCTCAAATAACGCCTCGGCGGTAATCACCAATGTTACACACTAGTACCATTACACATAATGTACTATTACACATGCAACTTATTTTTATATGATGCTACTCATAAAATGTAGGTACTTCTGTTGCTGCGGATTGTTCGTAACTGTTATAAAATCGTAAAGAGACTCCACCATCGAATGTTTTTAAATATGAATCATGTGACTAGGTTTAGCAGTTTCATCAAATATGTTCATGCCTTTGCGCAAGGCAGGCGATGGCGGGCGATGAGTCGCGCTACACCCGAGCGCGGCCATGTTTCGGGATGTCGCCAGTTATCCTCCTCAGATTCCACGATCAACATTTTGATACATTCCTCATTACTCTTCACCTGAAACACAGACACACACACAAAAGTACTAGTTCTATTCGAAAGTTAATGTGGTATTTATATTACTCATAAATGGTTCCCGGCTTGATGTTCATTTAAGCGCGCGGCACTAAAATCATAATTTTACAAGCAAATACTTTGCAAATGACTTGTTATAATTAGTTTCTGCAACATATAAATTAAAACTTAACATCTGTTTCATAGCATTTCTGGAATATTAAAGTTATATGTATATACAGTATAGTGTTCAAGTTAATTTCTTTGGGAATAGAGGTCTTATAAGAAGATTATAGAAGTGAATTTAGCAGCAGACAGATTGCGCCGACATACGCCGCCGGCGTCGTGCCGAGATGGCCGCCCAGACGCAGACGTGTCAAGGTGAACTAAGTAATAAAGAAGGGGGTGCCAGGTCCCAGGTGTTGCCTCAGCTCGCTTGCTCCTCGCAAGTTGCAACTCAGTGGCTCCAGCGAGAGTGCAACTCACAAATGATGCTCCCTCGCCTCTCTCCTGAAGGCCATGCGTGGGCGCAGACACAAAAGAGCCGCTTCTCACGATACTTAAGTACAACAATCCTGCTTTATTGGGGTATTATTTGGTAGCGGCGCACTGCACCGAGCCGTGCCGTTGTTTTTGTATATCCGTAATGAGCGTTCCCTTTAACGATGATTTTACGCTTTTTGAACCCGACTCGTAATAACTGAACATCCTGCTCTAATGAAATTCTTTCCCATCACGTGAGCTGCGCGATTAACATTAACCACATTTCGATTATTATCCGATCCGTGATCATGACGTGCGATGCGCTCGCTTCAAAGTCAAACTATCATTTATTGCTTGAAATACATTTACAGAAGGCGTTGGTGGTTACTGATATGTGTAAATAAATAAATAAATAATAAATAATGCTGGACATTTCACACAGCATCATCTTGCCCCAAACTAAGCAAAGCTTGTACTATGGGAACCAAAAAACTGTTATACTTATTTCAAAGTCAAATAGCAAAGTCAAATAGCATTTATTCAGTAGGACCGCTGGGATCACTTTGAAACGTCTTAAAACTAGGTGATTCTACTCCTGTTCCTTCGCGACCAATACCGTGAAGAATCAGGGCAACAAACACGGTTTGGGGCCTAGCTTTTTTTAGGTGATCCATCTTAGATCTAAACTTAGGCTAATTTGTAAATAAGTATATACATATAATACATAAAAACACCCAGACCCGAGATAAATATTTGCAGATCATATAAACATTTATCCCGCGGCGGGGATCAAACCCACAACCATTGCGTCCCAAGCGGGCTTTCACCCACTGCGCCACAGAGGTCGTAACAATGTATTCCACCTTTATTCGAGACATGCAATATTTTAATATTATATTATATAAATAAATTAAAAAAAAAAATGTCAACAATAATAATAAGTAGTGAGAACTTAGATAAAATTGAATACCTACATTTTTGTCATTTATGAATTTCTCAATTGTGTAATAACTTTGATCAATCAGTTAAGTTCTAAACATTGTTTGAAACAGCAGTATTTTGTTAAACAAAATAGATGCCATAACAAAGATACTATTGAAAGTAGTTCTAGAGCTAGTACAAGTAGAAGTTTGTTCGATGTGCACGTAGCATATTATCATCGGCCTCCTATTAGAACTTGTCCTCGTTTCTATGAGATTTACGAAGACGTACCTCGCAGAAATGAATAAACTGTCCCGTTTTGCGACGTTTACCGTCCGCACACACACACGAAGCGACGTGCGCGACGCCGACGCGACGTGCGTGCTGACTCACGGCCCGCTACTTATGATGCACACAAACATACATATTCAATAACTGTAAAGAGAGAGTGCCTATACCTAATCGAAGATCATTTGCGACATCCTAGTAGGTACGAATCGGAAAATCAATGCGATCTAGTTAGATCTGAGTCATTGTCTTGTACTCTCTCTCGATTCATAAACAACATACAAAACGAATTAGATGCTTCCGCTGTTAGTGCGGAGCGAACACATTAGCACTCGTAAGTGTTTGGTATTTCATCCGCAGGTCGGTGCGGCATGCGGTGGCGACTGGCGAGCGCGTCGGAATCGGAAAGCTGCGCGATAAACTGCGCCAACTGAACCTCGGAAAGGTTAATTGAATTGATTAGGCATCGGGAGCGAGTGGCGTGCCTTCACGCCGCGCATGCGCACAGTAAACTGCTGCACAACTAATCGCAGTTTGAGGTGATAAGTTGCGCTGCCTCCACTAATCAGGCAGATGTACGCGCTGCGCCGGCGCTAAAGTACTCTCTCGCATAATATCTTCACGCGGATGGAGACTGGAGAGGTGCGAGAGCGCGCTCGTTAGCCTGTTTACCGTCATGTGCACGTGAAGGGCGACACATCACCGGGGCCACGTCTGCGCGCCGACACCTCCGCTCGTAAACATTCAATGTTCGCACTCGGCGCGATGGTTATTCATTTGGGTCGTGGCACGGTGCTGTTTCTCACAGGGCGATGCTATCGTCACGGAAACTAAAGAAATTTCGTCGACATGTCTTTATTAGTTGGAAGAGCGCACTCGCGACATGTCACACACACACACGTTACGGAGCCGACTAATGTTTAATAGACACCTTTGCTGGAGGCACAGTAGAGGCGGCATCGGCAGCAATAATGGCGCGGATGCGCCGCCATTATTAAGGTAATAATTCAGAAAGTGAGACCGACTTTCCTCTAATTTTTAATTACTCGCCAAACATGAAAAACTTGTAGAAGCAGTTTGTAGACTAAACTCAAAAATTAGGCTCAACGCTGTTTTATGATCAACTCAAGTTTTTAGACCCAGATACTGATTTGCATTCGACAGATAATTATAAAAAGAGCAGTTGCCAATAAGTGACCGCAAGCACCAGGATCAATGCTAAGGAGAGAGTTCCCACGCCGCGCTGATTGGCGACATATTGCGCAACAATAGCGCGCGCCATCTGCGAGCTGGTATTGTGCGCGCATGCGCCTCTTGTCCGATCGACCTTCCACCTCAATATACTCGTGCAGCTCCAATATCTTCTTTATTACATCAGAATAAGGTGCACTAATGTTCAACGATTGACAGCAAGTAATGGTAATCACGCACTTTATGAAATCGCAATAAAAATATCATATTTATTGTGATTTGTGATAGATACACAACACCAGCCCCTAAGGCCATTACAATAACATTGTATTGATAATGTTTGAATAGGCGCGGTGCGCATACGCACCACTTGTCGCGCAGGGCCCCAACGGGCGGCGGGGAAGGGAGGGTTGCCGCGCTGCCACTTCATTGCAGATCCCGTTTTTTTAGCCATCTGCTGTAATTTGAGCATTGTGTGCTAATCAGCTGCGTATTGAACAGAATGATAACATTTGGTTAAGAGGCTTACAGGAACTACCATGAACACACATGTTTCGACTGCACAGTATGACAAGGGAAACACTCAAAACATAACTTAGAGCAGCGATGAGATTAACTTACTATATTTACATATCGTTACGAAATTCATAACAGTTAGCCTAGCCGATCCAAGTCAATGCTAGTCGGAAACCAAGACGCTGGCGGGCACTACCACGTTTTGATCCGTTAAGCCGTAGCTACATGCGCCAGCTCTCGTCAGCGTGGAGGCTGTTGCGTCAATAATGACGCACTAGCGAAGCAGGAAACCGAAACTGCTTCCGTTTGCGCTTTGTGCTGTTAACATACTGGTCGTGGAGTGATCTCCTGCTAATGTATCCGGAGAGGCCGTTGTCAGGTTTGACATAATGCCCGGAACACAATTATCCACTTTGCTTGACTGTCTACTTATTAAATCCAGCTATAATCTACCAAATCAACAGCTTCTGAATGATTTGAATAATTTAGACAATAATTATAATGCAGTCTAGTACTTCATTTATTATCTTGCTAAGTCTCTGGACGGAGCATTGTGTCCTGGGCTCGGTGCTGCACAAGCGGGCGCGGGCTGCAGGCGTCAGCGACCGGACCCGTCCGACGGGGAACAACGTCACGTCTCATAACTGAATTAATCAAGCCGCGGGCACCTGACGACACTTGTCTTGTCGGACGACAATGTTCATTACTATTGAACGGTATTACGTCAGCAGAGACAGGTTCATTACTCCTTTTATACAGGGTGTCCCAGGAATGACTGTTAAGTGGAAGTCCAGTGATGAAGCACCCCAAGGGCTACCTGAATCAACCCCATGTATTACGTATTATGTATTATCTAGGGATATTATCTAGTTATGATAAACAACTTGAGTCACACAGTTTCTTAGCATATTTGCAAGACTTGGTAGATTGAATGCAACATTTGCTTTTTTTTTTCTGCAATTTTGAAGCACAGCTGTACTTCATCAGCATCAGCAACCACTTGTCAAACGCATTCCTGCTGTGAGTATTTGCCGCACTCTTCCGCAGTTACTGCATGTAGGTACCTACAATGTTTCTTGGGAAGACTCGCTCCATTATATCATCATTCTTGCCTGGGTCAACACTCAACAGCAAACCCATTCATCATAAAACAAGTGCAGGTCAAGGCGGTGCTTGCCACCAGCCACCAGATGCGGTGCTGTGCTGTGCAGCACGGTGCGGTGCGGAGCAGGTTCCGGCTCGCCTCCGGTGGTC
The DNA here is from genome assembly GCA_951394285.1 of Epirrhoe tristata. Classification (NCBI taxonomy): domain Eukaryota; kingdom Metazoa; phylum Arthropoda; class Insecta; order Lepidoptera; family Geometridae; genus Epirrhoe; species Epirrhoe tristata. The sequence goes on from OX596153.1 coordinate 10,233,025, forward strand.
TAATGAAGGCGCACTAATGGCCTCGTTATACGGCCGGTCCCGCGCATGCGTCGTGCTGAGCCACGTGCATCGCTAACGGAGCGCAGCGCACTACATCAACCCTTATGACAGATCCGATGCTTTTTACTCGCACCGGAAACCATTTACAAACCAAATGCACTGAGATGGAAATGTTTCATCTCGGAGTTCTCATGATTTTAACTTATTCCGATCATTCATTACTGGCTGAAAGTTCGAAAACATGTGTCTAAAGCAAGAAGCACTAAAAATCCTGTCACCACACTGGTTCGAAAGAACTAGTGACACAATAAGAAGAAGACTGGCTGAATTATTTTTATCTTATTTGGAAAATGTGAATGTTGCCTCCAGTCACGGGATACTAATTGTGTGCGGATGCTTAGAATGTCATCATGATAATGAGCGCGCGGCGCGGGGCGTGCGCATGCGCCGTCATTGCCAACCTCAGGCCTGTCTGCGACTCTCCGCTGATTTACACATTCAAATCAGTTGATAAGGAATAAATAACGGAGCGATCACGATTTGATTCACGAGTGATGCGATGCGGTCTAACGACGGAATATATCCCGGCTAATTGGCAGGCGGTGAGACGCGGCTGCGCGACACACGCGACTGCGCGAAAACGCTGCGGCTGGCGCGACATGCACGACGCGACACCCAGGAACTAACAGCAACTCACCCTCAAAGTGTAAGGTCTGCTCACAACCCTTAAAATTTTATACCATATCCTTCTATAGCAAGGACCCAGAATGCCCCCTGTCGTTCAAAATTCATTCAAACAAACTCAATTCCACAGCGATGTAGCTACTTGCTACCCATAACAAAAACTTCAAATGATAATGCTGCAATAGATAGATGGTTAAGAAATGAGTTTTCGTTTGAGCAGCTTCACAAAGCGGAGGCAGGAGGCAGCGCCCATTCATGACTCAAGTGGCACCTCGAGTGTTCCTCACAACCCTCTCAGGTCATAAATAATGTGTTAAAATCTGGAATACGACACAAACAGATCCCTTTCAAGACAGAACGCCTTGATAATGTTTTATAAAAGCTTCCAGAGCCGAGTTTCTCGATACGAGCTCTAAACCTATAAATATTTCTATTTCTATTTCTAAAAAAACAAAGGGTAGTTATCGTCGGGCGGGGACTGGCGCCCGGCGAGTCTCGCATGCGCGATAGGAAGCGGCCGCTGGTTTTTGTCTGCTGCGAATGCGTCTTTATGTCAATTCAGATCGGTTAAAGCAATTATTGCTCGCGGGAACTTAAGAATGTGCGCCGCTGATCATCACCATCGCAATGGTGTTCAAGGTTATTGACTGGCTTAATAACCCCTATATAGCTATCTATTACCTAGCGGGTGACTCGCCTGAGGCCACCCGTACGATGCACCCCGGCCCACATGATCGCAGGTTTGCGTTCTCACGACACCGCTCGTCCATATCGTTCAATGTTTAATTCAGCAAAATACAAAATACTTTAAAATTACAATTTTAATATCATCTACGTCCTACTAGTAAATATTCCTGCCAATCAGTGAATTTAAACAAGGGTCCGAGTTTCAAGTGCAGACATTGTGTGATGTAGAGACGCCCTTACCTGGATGCGTCCCGTGGTGTCGCTGTGTCGATTACGTCAACAAATGGACAACATGCTTAATGGCGTATCATCATCCAATAATATTTGGTGGCGGGTCGGCAGGGCGCGCGGGAGTGTGCGGGAAGAGGGGGGTCTCGAGTGCTTGGCAAACGCGCGGCCGCTGTTTGCGTGGGGCACACCTGGCCGGACAGCAACCACTGTTGTTTTTTCAAACGACCAGTTTTTTTCCAAAAGTTTGGGCTTGCGGTAATTGAGGCTCGTTTTTCTAATACAGTTTGTATAAACATTGCTGCAGGTGGACCGACACCCACGCACCGTAAACTTTGCCTTAACTGCAACCGGGGAAAGTCGAGATCAGCGTGAGCGCATCGCATCGATCATTTAGTTTCCGATCCGGAGCTGAATGAGCGGCGGAATGTTCCGAGCCCCGATCGCAGCGCTCTCACGCGCATGCTCGCGAGCGAGAGTCTTACACTAATAAGTGATCCTCATTTGAAAGCTTAAAACAACAATGTTTAGTTCGTATTTATCAAACGAATGCTATACTTCTAAATATAAGATATAAGATATATATAGCTGTCCGCCCCGGCTTCGCACGGGTTTATTATAGGTATTTAACAAAAATTTATTAACAAAATGGCGGTCCCGGAGCGGGATGTATGATCCTTTAAAGTTTAGAGGTTAATTTGTAAATAGGTAAGGTCTAAGGTAGGTAGGGGAGTATTGGGCAGTAAGGCAGGTATGGACACCACCGGCAAATCCCCGTGTTATGCCGGCCATACACCATCATGCCAATCCACCATTAGTCATGCCAATCCACCCCCATACATGGTCAATTCTAACTGATCAAATTCCGATTTGACGATAAGCATGATGGTTTATGGCCGACATGACACGGGGGTGTCCAAACCTCCCTACTGCCCAATGCTCCCCTACCTCCCTTATATATTTAATTGATATATTACCACTCCCCTCCCCCTCTTCCATAGTTCCCAGACACTTTTTAAACTATCATGGTTTTCAACATTTTTAACACAGTTAACGGGATATTTACCATGATTAAATGTTTTTTGAGTTTCCCGATATTTCGGCGCAGTTGCATACGCCATGATCAATAGTATCTATGGTATTAATCATGGTTAATATCCCGTTACCTGTGTTAAAAATCCCAGACACTTGTCCTACCGTACTAACTGATATTTATTCTGTGGTCGCGATGTATCTTACATTTTTAAACTCATGATAACTTTTGAATAAAATGTCCGATTTCAATCACTTAAAAAGTAATCGATGGGCACTGAAACAGCCTTTAGTACGAAGGAATTTATTTGGATAAGAATAAATACCAAAATAAGAATAACGTGGTCTGCTTTTGTTCGGCATTTTTATTCACTTTTTAAATTATAAAAGTTGTTATTCTGACACAACCACAATAGTTGGACATGCTATCGCTGACTTTTTTGTAGATATTGATACGTTCTTTAATATTGTAGAACATTTTTTTGTTCTATCGTCAATAGTTTTCGCAGCGCACGCGATATGAAGAATTTTATGTTCAAAATTTTTACACCTTTCGTTACATTATTGCAATTTTCATAAGGATCTCTAATTTTTTTGAAAATAATATATAGCCTATGTTCATCAGAGATAATGTAGGATTCTAATGGTGAAAGAATTTTTCAAATCGGTCCAGTAGTTTCGGAGCCTATTCAATTCAAACAAACAAACAAACAAATGTTTCCTCTTTATAATATTAGTGTAGAGTGTAGATGTAGATAGACAAGAAAAAATACAAGCTTATAAGTAAATTTACAGACACTTAAATTTAGATAAAATAAACTCAGGAATGATTATTCTACTTATGCTTGCGTAAACAATAATAATGTGCGCTAAGAGCCGGACTAGATTTTTTGTATCCCGGTTCCCAGCGCCCCCTTTCGGATTATAGTAAGTATATTAGATTTGTATGTTTGTTTGTTTGTTTTGTGTTTTGTAGCTGGTTTTGTGTTTCGTAAATATAGTGTATAGTAGCATAGTTTCTGCAAGTACTTAGTGTTTATTTTATTGTTGGTTTAATTTAATATCATAGAAGCTTAATTAGGTAGGTAGTTTATATTATTCCTCATTATCACTTGTGTACTTGTGCAGCAAATAATAAGTATTTGGTTTAGATATACAATATGATTAGCGTTAGATTAGAAATTAAACTATTTTGAGCTTAAACAATTTTTTTTTTTATTTATTTATCAACTCACAACTTCTAGGAGTTTCTCTGTATCTTCATAAGACTGCCCCAGTAACCATATGTATGTGCGCAAGCAGCTTTTTAATAATTTGACAAATGAAATAACTAAATAAGAAACTCTGGATCCTGATTCCTTCTAATCCTAACTCAATGCAAATAAACAAAGAAACAAGGTGAATGGGAGCCAACAAAGAGACGGAGCAGTTTAATCCGCTTAGGGCGCTACGGAATATTCCGGAGGTATTCACACCTCGGCAGCCCTCTGAGAACATTTCCGCCGAACAGTAAGCATTGCTTTATTAATCGATGGGCAAGGTCTCTCGAGTTAATGGGCTTCGTTTTACACATCGTTCTAGTTCCAAACTATTAATTAATTCAAAACACATTAACATCTACAAAAGCAGGTTAAATGCGGAATGAAGTGACAATCAGACCTGTATCAACATGTCGCTCCCACGCCATGCGCCAATCGCTCGTTTGAATAACATTTTGTGTTATAAATTAATTTCGCATAATTTATTTGGCGGTGAGTGGTTGTGTTCGACAGACGTAAGAGGATTAGTCTCGGTGGTGTCTAGACGGACTGTCACAATAACCTGATGTTGTTTTTATTCGGCCGACCGTTGCTCTGAGCCGAACTGTTCACCAGCAGTTTAAGGTGCCTGCTACACCATCGTCATCCATGCAATTTAGCACTCTCAACTCTTTTGGGTGCTACTATAGAGGACGCTAGTTTTGCTGACTGTGCAGTGTTGAATTAAAACAGTGCTCAGTGCTGTGTCGTACGTGTTGTGCTCACAACTGAGCGCTCCATTAATGTAGAGTTGACTCCAATTAGCGGGGCGCGGTCGGCGCCGGTGCAGCTGCTCCCGTGTGTGTCCTACGAAAACACACATTGGGAGTTATTGTAACCACAGGCATCAGACTTCAGAGGACCGTGAATTCATAGACACAATTGTATAATGAACTCTACCCAAAAACTATATATCTGCAACAGCTGTAGATCTGCTTAATATCCTGTCGGAAAATAATGTTTACATTTTTCGCAATAAACTGCCGAAAGACATGCAAATGGCTCAGATAGTCTTAAGCGGCTGTTACACAACGATTTCTTCTAGGTGACCATATACATGAAATGTATTTATTGAACCTGAAGAACACAAATTAACAAAAGCATTATTAAGAATAATAATATTGTTAACTGAGACATCAGTTTCTATCTAGGCATATTATTGCCTAGAAGAAATCGCCGCTCCTGTGCGAGAAACTCTCCATGTGTAACAGACGCTTTAGAAACTAAATGTTAAATGTTTTTTTGTTTTGGGTTTATATTAAATAAGTAAGTAGGTAGGTATCGCGCCTAGTCTTTGATATTTAGGTAGTAAGTATGCTTATATTTTAAATAATGTAAGTATGTTTTCTTTGTTTAGGTTTAACATCGCATTGGAATGTTTCAGTAATGGAGTTATAACTATCTACATAAAATAAATATATAAACTATCTCATTGTGAACCTTACCTTTTTATTACCACACATCTGACTCGAAACCAAAACTGACATCTCTTCAATCCAAGTGATTCCGGGAAGAGTCCTCAAATGGTTCAAATCTTCAGGTTTACAAATCTCGGCCAGCGCAGAGCTCTGCCTATTTCACACGAAGCAGCAATCTTGTACAAAGTTAATCTCCATAACGTTAGCTCGCATGATTAGCCGTGAATGCGCAGCGTCTGGCAGGTCACGTGTGCCGAGTGCCGCGAGCCGAGAGCCGAGTGGACGATTATGAGTCACTCCATTCTCTGTAATTAAACATGAGCTGCTTTAATGCGATTATCGTAATCCCACGCCACGCCCGGCACAGCCGTCAATCCGACTCTCTTCCGAAATCTTGTTGTCAATCCATTTTTTTCAATTGATTTAAGGGTTTTGTCGCTTATCGACATCACCCATCAACAGAAAAAAAGAATTAAGTAGGTATGTACCAATAATATTAGAACCTAAAACTTATTCGCGAAATATAATAATATGATCGAAGTTATCAACACACAAGCGCGATTACTCGTACTATAAAAAATGGTAGCGATTATATTTTTGAGATTCTTGCGGTTAAAACAAAAATAACGTTCTAGTAATACAATAATAATCTTCTGAGTCCCAAGCGGGCTTTAACCCACTGCGCCACAGAGATCGTCAGATACTGACGTCGTCGCGTAACACTCCGCGCTTATCGATGCTGCGATACTTGCAGACCAACTCGGTGTGGATCGCCTCATTACTTGCAGCTTGGAAAGTCAAGGTGTGAGTTCGATCTCGGCAGCAGGCAGCATTGCTGCCGCGACAATCATGATACCGCGACACTATACTGATCCCCATTATATTCTTCATAGGTTTATATGAGATTACATTCCGAGTTCGGCAGTAGTGTCGCGGCAGCATTGCATCGGCAGCATTGCGGCGCGGCAGTGTCGCCCTGCCGCCGCCGCCGCGACAGACCAGTGGTGATACGTCCGCCGCGCCTTAGCGATAGTACTTACGTACGTCAATGAAAGATTAATTTATAAGCGAACAGAGCAACCTGGCTCGGGATGAGCTTAACAAGCAGCATTGCTGCGCAGCATTGCATCGGCAGCTGCTGCCGAGTTTGGAGCTATGAATAGTTGCAAATTCATAAAGATGGAAAAGTTTGTAAAAATTGTTGAAAAAGTAATTAGATTCAAATCATCTAGCTTACTTCGTACAACGGATCATTCATATAGGTATGAGTGTGAGCTACGAGCGCCAGCCGCGGCGAGAAGGTCGGCACACCTGGCGCCCGCTGGAGGCTACCATCAAATTATCAGCCTCCTGTTATTTGGCTCGATTAAAAAACATAAGGATCAAAAGCAAACGCACGGTAACGAACAGGTAGGAATGAAGCAGATTCGACGCAACCTGTTAAGTTAAAAATAAACAGTGCATGGCGTGTGGAGCCTCCGAGATTGTATCCCGACGGGTCCCGCGGGGGGCGAGCGGGGCGAGGGGGGCGCGGGGGCTCATTAAACCGGTCCGCTCGTCCAATGGTCGAGCGCTGGGAACCGCGCACGAAGCACCCATAAACGATATTGCCATGGTCCTGTATGACGCCTGGAATGCACAAATGATGGAAGCAATGGAAGCAGTAGGGGCCGATTCCGACGTAAACTAAGTACAATAACACAGAAACTGCCGACGGCGCGTTTGAGCCGGCCTACACAATGCCCGCGCAGCAATACAGTAGCAACTTATGCAATATTCGCATATTTTATTATTTACAATACATAAGTTACAAAAAAGCTCTTCGTTATTCAAAAAAGTTACTTTAATCACTATAGTCCCACTTTATTTGCTCCCTTCATTACTTAGTCTTTGTTGACTTCAAAATTAACATTTCCATTTGAGCCTGCTGGCTGCATGCACTCTAATCCGGAAATTAATCACGAGAGTAATGAAGGAGGCGTTTTAATGATCCCTCCCTTGCGGCGCAGGCGCAGGCGCAGCGCGGCCAGTTCCGGCTGCGGAAGGAACCGCTCCTCGGGTCACAGCACACAGGCACGCAGGCGCACAGACACACAGACAGCACACAGGTGGACAGGCACCGGGTTGCGTGTGTGCTGCACTTGCAGCGACCGGTTCCAGCCACCGACTCATTCAATTTGTCTTACATACGATTCTAAGATAACATCCATCAGTGGTATGTGACCCCAAACACCACCGACACCGAGCTTCGATACTCTCCTTCAGTAGTACCTACTAGTATGTAATTGTTGTCTGGTGGTAGTACCGATATAGTAAGTACTGTAAAAGATTACGCAGTTGCGCCGCAAAATGAAGGTTTGATTCCGACCAGTAAAGAAGGTCTGCAAGGCAAGATTCCACTTAGTTATTAAATACAAGTTCGCTGCAGTGCCTGCAGTAAAATACAAAGTAGGTAAATTAGGTTTATATGTATAATAAGTGCATTTGGTATCAGCATTGCACCCGTGCAAAGCCGGGGCGAGTCGCTAGTTAAATTATAAATTAATTAATGCTATCAATATCAAGGCCCGTATCTCTTGCTTCTCAGCCGAACCAAGCTTAATAAAAAAAAAAAACAACTCATTTATTGTTTGTGAACCTAGCTAGATGTATACAATTAGCCTCTAGATTCTGGCCGTAGGTCATACATACCATGCAAACATTCACAAGGTCAATTAAATTGGTAATTATATTGTTTTGTTGAGTTACAACATTGCTATTTAAGTAATTAGTAAGTACTACCTAGGCGACTATCATTATGAATGTGTTTACCCTTCCTTAGGTACCAGTAGTGACCAACGAAGACGCTACAGATAAATTCCCCAGATGTGGCACGAGGAGTAATGATCACGGGCGATGGGAGCCCGCGGGAAGGCCGCGCCCGCGCCCGTGCCTGCGCCTGCGCCGTGCCTCCCCGCGGCTGTGGGACAACCACGCCAGCCAGCACCATTCATAAGGCGAACCCTCGCCACCAGCTGACAGACCTACCATTGTAATTATACACACAGTTTTAGTCACAATGCTTTTAGGACTTGATAGCTCTAGAACTAGTCTCTCTAGAATTTTTCTTTCTACATTTACCGCACACCAATGCATATTGTCACTGTGAAATACCTTTCTGGAAGTCTATGCACACAATGGTCAGCTAATTAAGTTAATATCGTTAGCGACGACGAACGAAAAGGCTTCGTATCCCGAGCGAGGCACCGCTCGCGCCCTCTCTCCTGCGCAGGCATTTTAATTAAAGGTGTGTGTGTCTCCCCCCTCCGCCCCCGCCTGGCCGCGGCGGGTTCAGGGCTCCTCGCGTGATGCCCTATGTATGATTACTGCATTATGCTCCCTCTCGTGACGGGCGCGGCTGCAACTGTAACGAACACATTTCGCAGAAACCACATTTGGGTCGCCGGCGCAGGCTCTCACGGCTGCTCCGCCATACTCAGTGAAATATTATGAATCGATTAATTCGTACATTGAAGAGTAAAAAAATCACATAACAATGTTCCGAGACTGGTTATGCACTCGGAGGATATAGGTACCGTTCGCTGTGGGCGGGCAGCGGGCGGGAAATGCTGAAAAAGTATTCTTCTAGAGCTTAAGAAGAAGCATCACTACCTTCAGCGGTCAGGCAACACACAGGTACACGACAAAGTAATTCTCGTTGAGTTGTTTTTGTTAGTAATTCTATATTCGAGTCATAGAGATGGGTAGCGGGAGGATATACCCAGGTAGTTCTGAAGTGTGCTCAGCAAGAACCCGCACTCGGGCAGACACAGAGCTCACTTCTTCACGGTATTGGTCGCGAAGGAACAGGAGTAGAATCACCTAGTTTTAAGACGTTTCAAAGTGATCCTAGCGGTCCTACTGAACAAATCCTTTTTGACTTTGACTTTGACTCAGAGCAGAGCGCCATCAGCAGTGGCCGGTCGCGGTCACACGATGATTGCGCTAATTACCCGATACAACATGCGATTAATTCGCACTCGCTCCCGCTATAATTGGACGTAATTTGCGTGAGAAGTGGCGCCGTCTCTCCACACGGCGCGGTGCGGCGCGGTGCGGCGCCGCAGGTCGTTCACTCCGCCAGGGCACGCTCTGGATGGAGCGCATGTAGCTAAACGAATTAACTAAATTACGGCGCGAGTTCCTAGAACGGTCAGCAGTGGACTGCCGCCGCCGGCCGGGTTCCACTATCCCAAATGTAATCAAGCACCTCCAATCTCGTAGTTTAGCTGGTGTATGTAGGATTAAAACGGTAATGTCTGTCATGACCGTTTCAGTAATTGTACACGTTAGTCCGCATTTAAAAAACTAGCAACACGTTCATAATTGCCAAGGTCCAGGGAGCAGAGCAGTGATAGCGCAGCGAGTGCGTGCGCCTGCGCAGCCGTCGAGTAGCGTGACATTGAGTGACGTGACGTGACGCCCGGATTTCGGCGACCGCCACTGATTGGGACGCACAATAGGTTCGTTATGCGCATACGCACGATAGTAATGGCATGACATGTGTTATATACCTAAGACGAAACTTTTTAAGCGTCATACTACCTTCATACACCACAACGCCCTTCATCGCCAAATTATAAAGTTATGAAATAACCAACCAATAAAACCTCAAAGACAAAGTTGAAAGAACTTTTGATTTGTAACTAATTTTAACTGAGCTGTCTTCCCTTTAGCGTCGTTAATTCAACAGGTCGTTAGAACCGAATTCCTTAATGATTTAGGTTCTCGAGTGAAGGGTTTATTGGCTGTTTATGAGTGAAGGCTCACGAGGACAGTGATGATATCCTCAAACCGATGTACTCGCAGGTGTAGGTGTAGGTGTGCGCAGCAGCGTGTGCCGGATACCGCGCGCAAGTGGAGCGCCCGCAGGGGCCGTGGGAACTCGCCGCGTCTGGCACCTGACTACCACCCTCTGACGAAATACGAGTATCCTACTCTGGCGATTCCCTTTAACAATCGACATTTTAGCTCAATGATTCTTAAGAACCTACTTATAAATGAAAAAAAAAAAACGATATCTTAGTTTATTCAATGCCTTTATTTACCATTGGCTACAAGTATCGATAATTTTTTACCCATGGGCTCTATGCGCAGTCGCAGCGCAAGTCCCGCTCGCGGCCCCGCACCCGCGCAGCCTCCTCTCGCATCTCGCAATAAAAATAAATCAAAGCTTCGTTCGCGGGATTAAAAGCTCCGGAGGGAGAGGCGGGCGGCCGCGGGGTGCTAGGGGGGGGGGCTGGCCGCGCGCCAGTCCCAACCCGGCGCCCGCGGCGAACGCACGTGTGCCTCCGAACGAACGATAGTGAGTGAATCGCGCGAGAGCAACCTCCTCAGGCGCGAGTGTGGTGCGTGGATCAGAGTGCGTGCAGTGGTCGCTGGTGCAGCCGGGCGCGGCATGGTGCGGCCCGCGGCGCGGCGGCGCCCCGCGCTGCGCTGACCCGATGCGGCGATGCTGCCCGCTGCCGCTCGCCCTCGCCCTCGCCTGCCTGCTGAGCGTACGTCTCCGTCTCCTGGCCCGTCCACACTGAACTGTCAGATACCTCATTAGGACTTGCCCCAGCTTACCCTTCCGCAAACAGATTTGCAGGACGTTCGATCCATTATCGATGTAGTGCCTCGATGAAACCACATCATAATCTGTTTAAAGTTCACGAGACTCTTGAATATCTTGCAAGCCCGGTGTCATGTTTTCTGAGTTGATTGATTGAATGATTTGAATAGGTCATGTCGAGTAGTGCCATTATACGAATAGGTACCAAGAGTACCTACTTTTGTAATTTTAACTGAGGTCAAAGTTATCCATTTATCACTTCTTTCGCTCGGAAAGTTCGTTACCGATCGAATTGTGAAGTGCAATAATATCGTAGGAATGAATTTAGTGATTGTGATGGTTTTGAGTTCCCAAGCCTGTAGGTAGGATACGGTAGGTGCGGCTGCGCAAGTGGAGTGGTGATACGGTGCAGTAGTAGGTACCTAGTGGTAGGGCCCGCAGACGCGACGTGCGCTCACTACCGATGTGCCGCTTGGCAGGCCGGGCACGTCCGCGCTCGGATCCCACGACTCGCCTCCAACACATTCATTCATACCAGCTTCCCTCGCTGGCCTTACTCAGCTTATCTTCACATTCCATTCCATTTTGAATTCAATTGTCATCCACAGATTCCAAGAATTGAAAACGATGCCGATCTCTTAAGCTGCTCTTTATTCCCTAAACACGAACAACTCTCATTACCTCAAGTATTCCTGAACATTTTTATGGATTTCAAAGAACATCAATTCCTCAATTCAGTTTGCTTAGTATGAACATTATGTATTTAACTCACTGAACATTAGGTAGGTAGGTACTTACTTACTTTATAATTTCAGCATTTGTTTGTAATTGCATCAATCTCTCGCCTCGTTAACACTTTGTCATTTGTCGCTAGCTAATAGAATCCTATGAGATCTGATAGGGTTTACTTCAAATCTCATAGGATTCCAGCAAGCACACTTTATAACTATAACATATAGGACACGTGTGCTTCCCTTGCCGATACAAATAATACAAAGATAAGACTACACTTAAACCATCCAGGTGTTCCGGTGAGTGTGTGACCAAAACAACTGCCGCTACAATGTTATTAAATGTTATTCAATAAAATACTTATATAAACAAGAAACGATGACCTTTGAATATAAACTGAAAAGAACCCGGCATTCACATTATTACGAGTATACTCGTATTATGCCTCTACCAAGCTTCTTGCTTTGTCATTACAGGAATCATTTGTCATGTTACCATTTTGGACGCTGCTCATTGCGTCTACTGATCACTAATAGAAGACAACCATAATTTTATTTTATTTTATTGTAACGGAAAACAAACAGCTTTATCAACTACATAGAACAATCAGAAAATTTTTAATTTTAATGCGATGTACATGCGTGTGCAGCTGCTGCTGCGCATGAGCTCACGGTGCCACAGAACACCAGCGCTGCAGCACCTCTAAGTTGCTGCAGCACACGCTGGGTGGTGTCCATTTTTGTGTCTAGTATTAAGTGTTAGTATAGTTCCTGTAGGATCTTGAGTAATAACGCAGGTTTCGGACGTTAATTAACAGTTTATTAAACGAAATTAGTGCAATAACAATATAAGCAGGTGACAACGCGGTGCATAGGTTGCGACTGACTATAGCTACTTACTTACTAAACATACGTACATCTACATAGGCACAGCTCACGTTACTTCGCTATTCCTAACACCTCCCCTCGAAGTCGTGAGCGAATCTGTTCATACTTACATAGGGTCACTCACACAACATACCTAGATTATGCATGCATTCTTTATGCTTTGTACCACTCAAACCCTTGGTCAAAACATCTGCAGGCATTCTCTCTGTACATAAGTATTTCAGATTTATAACACCTTGCTCGCACATATCTCGAACGAAGTGGTGCCTCACGTCGATGTGTTTAGTTCGTGAGTGATAATTCCTGCTTTCAGCAAGCTTTATCGCACCCTGATTATCGTTGAATAATGTCACACACTCGCATTCCATCCCAACATTATCCAACACATCACGCAAATACATGGCTTCTTTAGTAGCTTCAGAAATGGCCATGTACTCGGCTTCCGTACTCGATAACGCTATACTACGTTGTTTACGTGCTTCCCAGCTGATTGGGGCACCCGCTAATATAAACGCAAAACCAGAATAAGATTTACGATCAATCGCATTCGAACCCCAGTCTGCGTCAACCACACCAAACAAAGGTAAATCAGTCCTTTCATACACCAAACCATAGTCTGACGTTCCCTTTACGTATCTCAATACACGCTTCGCCGCTTTCCAATGTTCAACATCATAGTTAGTATTAAATTGGCTTAAATAGTTAACAGCGTACGAGATATCGGGTCTCGTTGTTACGGCTAGATACATCAGAGCACCTATTAAACTCTGATAAGGATACTGACTCATCACATCATTTTTCACACATTTAGGTTTTTCTAACTTTACATTCATATCAATCGGAGTCATTGTAGGTTTACATTCACTCATACCAAAGCGCTCAAGAATTTTACACACATAAACACTTTGATTTAAGTACACTCGGTCTTCTTCATCACGAGTAAATTCAATACCTAAACAATGATTAATTTTACCCATATCTTTCATCTCAAACGCGTTAGATAATTGCTTCTTCACATCACACAACCAATCATCATCATTTGTAGCTAAAATTAAATCATCAACATAAATCGCAATTATCATCATTCGCTCACCTTTTCGTGCTACAAACACACATGGATCCTAGGGAGTTGCCTCGAAGCCAACACTCTTCAACTTCCTCACCAGCTCCTTATGCCACTGCAATCCAGACTGACGCAAACCATACAGACTCTTCTTCAACAAACACACACTATTATCACATTCACTCAGTACTTTGTTCCAGCGTTTAGCTGTTTCGATAATTTTCTTATCTTTAATTATTTTCTGTTCTGTTCCAATCTTTTGGTTTGCGAGTATTCTGTCAATAACTTCGCGTAGCTGTTCGGGTACTTCCATGTATACTTCTTCTTCCAATGAACCATTTAGGTAAGCTGTCACGACGTCCATTTGATGCATCTCTAGCCCTAACTCTGCCGATACTGCAGCTATGAGTCTTATTGATGACGATCTCACGACTGGAGACGAGGTCTCATGAAAATCCTCCCCTGGCCGTTGAGAGCATCCTTTCGCAACCAAGCGTACCTTCTTTCCTGTAGTTTTGGTACTAAAAACGAATCTGTTTCCAATTACTTTTCGATTCGATGGTCGAGATACTATTTCCCACGTGCCATTTTTAATCTGTGCCATAAACTCGTTTTCTAGGGCACCTCTCCATTCATTCACGTCGTTCGTCTTTTCAATTTCACTCCATTTCATTGGTTCTATAGTAGCAATTCCTGCCATTAGCTGATCATCTGATTCTTCATCTTCTGATTCCGGTTCAGTATCCGTTGGTATTATTTCATTAATAGGTCTATATTCGTTCCTATACTCTTGTCGCGTTTTTCCAGTGCGAACTAGTCTTCCTCGCCCTCTCTTCGAAGGTTCAATTAATCTCTCCCATGAAACTGTCGCTGTTCTTTTTCTCAAAGTAACTCCTCTATTTCTTTCTTCATCAGGTTCGTAGACGCTTTCAAGTGACTTTCTTGTCCTTTCTCCTTCTCTTTTAGCTTTCAATGGAGGTTTTCTCTGTTCTTCACACCTTCCACTAGGCGCGTTAAGATCAACAATAATCTCTCCATCCATGTCTTCTTCTTCAAGTATTTCTTTATACTCATGTCTGAACGCCGTCTCATTCATGAATTTCACATCACGAGTTACAATGATTTTCTTTGTCTTAGGATTATGTATTCTATAGGCTTTAGATTGGACATCATATCCCATGAATATTCCCAGCTCAGAACTTGAATCAAATTTCCCCTTCTGGGAACTTTTATCTTTGTAGTAGGCTTTCGATCCAAATATTTGCATGAAGATTACAGTAGGCTTCTTTCCTTTCCATAATGTAAATGGTATTTCACCATTCAAGGCAGTAGTTGGGCAACGATTCCTGATATAATTCGCAGTATGAACTGCTTCCGCCCAAAACGCCGGTGGGCTGCCCGCCTGACGCATCATGCACCTCGCCATTTCGATTAAAGTTCTATTCTTACGCTCAGAAACACCGTTTTGTTGGGGTGTGTAAGGCGCTGTCAATCTTCTTTGAATCCCTTCTTTCTTCAAGAAATCATCGAAATCATTATTTACATACTCACGGCCGTTATCAGATTGTAAATTCTTTATTTTCTTTCCAGTGAACTTCTCCACATAGGCCTTGTATTCTTTGAATACTCGCAGGACATCACTTTTATTTGCTATGAAGTATACTTCACACCATCGAGATTTATCGTCGATAAAAATGACAAAATACTTTTTCCCGCCAAAAGACTGCTGTCTCATAGGGCCACATACATCACTATGTACTATTTCTAGTAGCTCACTCGTGCGCTCTGCACTACCTTTAGGAAACGGTGTGCAGGTTTGTTTCTCACTTATGCAGATTTCACACTCAGATAATTTTTCATCATCTTTGAATGTCAGCCCATGTACTAAGCCACTCTTGGACATTGACTTCAAGTCGCGCTCATTTAAGTGCCCAAGTCGCTCGTGCCACATATCTATAGGTTTCTTCACCTCAGCATTATTAGCACAGTTCTCACTCATTCGAACATGGTACAGATTACCAACACGATCTGCTCGTAAGTGAATCTTATTTTTCTCATCAATCACAAAGGCACCATTTTTCTTGAAATGAACCTCGAACCCGCGATCTGTGATTTTCGCTACTGATAATAAGTTGGTTCGTAAGTCTGAGACATAAAATACCTTTTCAATGTCTATGCGGCGCTCTTCGCTGCCTGTATCAACTGAAATGCTGACCTTTCCTGCTCCGGTGATATGTGTGCGCTCACTATTAGCCAAATTCAGCTCGGAGTCCAGTCGCGTAAAACCCTGAATCATGTGCCTTTCATTACACATATGTCCCGTGCATCCACTGTCGATACACCAAATAGGGTTTCTCTCGTCACCAAACATCACCTCTTCGGTGGTGCTCATCAACATCGTCGTCTTCGAATCGCTATCTCGTTCTGATTGTTTTGCGCTCTGCTTGTTTTTATTGAAGTTCTTTGACTTACACTCTCTCGCCAAATGCCCACGACGACCACAACGATAACATTCAATTTTATTCTTATTGTAGCCTTGATTCTCATTAGAGTTCTTCTTCTGGTTGGCATTTGTGTTGGTGCGCTTGACGAACATAGCTCCCTGGTCCACTGCTGATTTTCTGCCATCAAAATCTTCGAGGATCTTCACTTTCAAAATATCTGTTGAAGGTAAATCATCTCGCGATTCCATTGCCGTGCGAAACATAGCGAAGGAATCCGGCAAACTATAAAGCAATAATATAGCCAGAAGTTCATCAATCACGACCAAACCGATTTCTTTGAGCTTTTTCACTGCATCGAAAAAATCCGCGATGTGTTTCTTTAAGTCATCTGCTTCCTGCATACGTGTTAATACAAGTTTCTTCAACAATGAGGCTTTCCTTGCAGGCCCGCTTGACTGGTACAAAGACTTCAACTTATCCCATATTGCTTTTGAAGTTTCCAAACCGTCCAATGCAACCAACTCGCTGGGACTGACGGCCAACAAAATGTCCGATTCGGCCTTTCCATCATTTTTAATCCATTCCGCATACTTCGGATCCGAACGCCCTGGCTGAGGCAATGTTCCCGTTACATATTCCCACAAGTCATTTTTCTTCAAAATAGCTCGCATTTGAATCTTCCATGTATCGTAGTTATCGCCAGTTAGAGGATCAATTTTTATAGAAGCAGCCATTATGAAGTTTCTTCAACTCCAAATAAACACAATTATAACCTTTTACGTTATAAAAACACAATGGAATGTCCCGGCGCATTAACGAGTGCACGTGTCCGTACGCAGAGATAACATAGAACTCGCCATTAGACCGGCTTACGCACTTGTTTACGCAAAGTTTTGATTTTACTTATTTCACTGCAAATCCAGTCAATTTAGCACAAAATCACTGTTATTTCACCACCTGGGCCCATAACCTGTAGGATCTTGAGTAATAACGCAGGTTTCGGACGTTAATTAACAGTTTATTAAACGAAATTAGTGCAATAACAATATAAGCAGGTGACAACGCGGTGCATAGGTTGCGACTGACTATAGCTACTTACTTACTAAACATACGTACATCTACATAGGCACAGCTCACGTTACTTCGCTATTCCTAACAGTTCCTAATTGTATGTTATGCCTTATGAAACACAAAATAAATGTATTTTTATTCCATTCAATTATCAGTTTTTGCTAATAGAACAATAGTAGGTACTTATTAGATACTAGTCCTGTAAGAATCAAACACCTAAGTGGGAAGTGATGGAATTAAAATTGTAGTCTGACATGAGTAAAATAAAGTAAAGTGAATTATGTATGTACTATTATAGAAACAGAGAACTTATGAATCGATTATTCTACGATAATAAGATTTGATGCAAGGACTGGGCCAACAGATTAAGGGTTATAAATAAATAATAATAAATAAATAAGTTTGTTTTCAAGACAACAGAGGTAAAGGTGATTTTCGAACCAGTTAAGTTTGATCAAAAAAGTTATCATTAATAAGTTTTCAAAACGTCGCCTGTGATCAATATACAATGTACATAACGACATAATGATGGAAAGGAACAATGATCATAACGAACGAAACAATTACATGTTTGTGTGTGGACATGTTTTTTTCTCTTACTTGTGAGGCTGTCCTATGATACAAAAATCTATTTAACTAGGTATTATATTTTCTAAATTGAGATTAATTTAATTGGTTTCGTTCTATTCTATACCGCTGGTTTCCTACTAACTAATGCTTATTGACTTCCAATAATGTCTGAGCTGTGAATGTTCGGTTTTTATATTTCTTTATGATTCATAAATAATTTATTTATTGCGATAATCTTGTTTGACTATATGTAATTTGAGTTTTTTTTTATGTTTGGTATATTGGTGCAAAGGAGCGTATTGCCTATAACGCGAGTTCATATCCGAGGTAGAGTTGTGATTTTAAAGCAAAGAGACAATTCCTCATCAGCTGCAGTCCAAGTGCTTTGCTTCTCATTCTTAATAGTGTTACTTACATATAACATAATAACATAACATGTTGTGCCAGCACCAATTAGTGGGATAAGGGCAGAAGGATAGGATGATGATAAACTTAATTGACAATGAAACCATTCAACGTGGTTTATGCTGCGCCTATTAGTAACTAGTGGGTCGGCACAACGTGTAGCTATCTGATAATTATTTAAGAACAACATTATTTTTCATTACCTGATTATTCTAAAAAGACTTACTTAGATTTGTAAATTAATTGATTGAAAAAAAAAACTTTACATTATTTGTGTTTTAAACAGAAGAAAATCATTCATAATATGTATTTCAAACACTTAACTATCAAAATTACAAAAAAAAATATGAAATTCATCAGTAAAACATAATTAAACTAGACTGTTCAAAGTTACAGTATTACAAATACCATTACAGTATCGCTATTGGTTCATAGACCGCTTTTGAACAGTATACAAAATAATATACTTGAACACCTCTAAATAGAACTGAAAACTGCAAGAATCTTCTGAAACTTTTAAAATGCAATAGTAGTGCCATCTCGGCCTCAGCCATAGGTTAGCAACGCCATCTAGTTGCCTTGAACTGGAACTTCCAACTCCCCATACAAACTTTCAACCCTTATTTCACGCCCTCCATGATTATTTTTGAAAGAAAAAGTAGCCTATGTCCGTCCCTGGGACATAATCTTTATCCATGTCCTATTTCAGCATAATCTGTTCAGTGGCTTAGGCGTGAAAAGGTAACAAACAGACAAACAGACAGACATTTTACTACATAATAGATGGCGACACAGGAAAAATTCGATCGCGCTATCGTTGCGTTTTGGTCTGTGTAACATATAAACTCGCTAATATAATAGTCTGGTAACACTAAAACGGCCCCATAGGCCCTCCGAAAAAAAATAAATTAGTATGGATGGATGTAACTATCGTTGTTTGTAATTTCATTGTCATTCTGGTGTCCCTACTGTAAGATAGTAAAATCGTTATACTTACATAAATTAAAAATAAAACAAAAAAATTATGTTTCGTGTGATTTATCTGTATCTGTATTGAATTCAATAAAATGAAAAACTAATAAAGTCGCGTTAGTAGGTACTTAAATAATACAGTTCGTTGGCCTCGTGTTCAAATATGTAATTGACTAGCTGGTACCGTATCATTTTCTTTGGCTGGTAACCGCGACTTCGTCAGCAAAATTTTCATTTTCAACTTTCAGCTTAATCTGTTCAGCGGTTTGGGCGTGAAAATGGAAATCATAATTGATAGGGTACTTCCCATTGACCTAGAACTATGAAATTTGGCAAGTAGTATTGTTTTAGACGACAAGTACAGTTCGCCCAACGGGTCTAGGCATTCGTGAAGTTAGGCTTTTGTCTGCGCAGTGAACTCTTTTTCATACAAAATTGTGTTCTGCGCAGACAAAAGCCTAACTTCACGAATGCCTAGATCCGTTGGGCGAACTGTACAGAGAAATACAGGGAAATACAGATTTTTCACATTTATTACATATATTATTTATTTGTGATTTATCACAGAAAAAAAAATGAAAAAAAGTAATTGGGGCGAAATTTTGAGGGGAGTGTTATGTGGGGTGTTTCAAAGGGCTTCATTGGCACAAGCTTAAACAGATTTTTAATTATTTTTATGATGCTTAATATTTGATTTATGACGAAAAATTAAAAAAATTAAATCCCTTCTCATGTGTAACTTTGGTGTATGTAGGTAGGTAGTACATAACAGTTTTCACTGTTATAGGTACATACCTACGGACCTACATAGTCCTTTGTACGGGACCCTCCCGACTCGCACTAGTCCGGTTTTTTTTATAGATAATGGTACGGAACTGTTCGTGCGCGAGTCCGACTCGCACTTGGTACTTACTTAAGACAGATAGTCAAAATATAAAAAAGTACGTGTCGTCGAACACTCGGTTGGAACGAAGCAAAGAGTACTTTTCTACACTGGGAATTTTAAATTCAAATTCAAATCAAACGCTCTTCCGTACTAACAATGTAACAATCTATGGACTGTTCGCTGCTGCGCACTTCGCACTGTGACGATTTCGTGACGTGACGGTCGTGACGGTATTATGAACGAAATTTTTCTTCTAGCCCCAGCCTGTTTTTCTTCGATACCGCCCGAAAAGGAACTTCGTTCCAATAAAAATAATACTGGACTTTTCACACAGCATCATCTAGCCCTTATCATTCGTCCCGCCGCGGGAATCGAACAAGCAAACTTCTGTCTCGCAGGCGGGCCTTCGCCCACTGCGCTACAGAAGACGTCAAAATACAAATAACAATATAATATAATGCTAGTACCTCTACCTACTTACCCATTGGTTTTGCTAATATATAATAAAGTTCGTATTTATGCAAATTTCCATTTAGTTTATAAAAATGTATAACAAACCAACCTTAGTACGAGTATGTATGTATAACAAACCAGTTTATTCATTTGAGTTATTTGGTACTTACCTAAAATAATATAAAATAATTTATCAGAAGCCCCAATTAAGAATAATAGATCATAGAGTGACAGGTTCCAGATATACTTACCTACTCGTACATTTAGCGCGGTAAGCGGACAAATGTATATACTCGTAGAACAATATCTGAATAGATGCCAAACTGAAGTTGAGTGACCCTTGAGTAGTATCGCGATAGGGAAGCTTCCGCGTCGCTGCGTGCAGCGCGGGCGGCGGGCGGCGGGGGGCGTGGCAGTCAGCGGGTGAGGGGGGGGGGAGGCACACGCCCCGCCCCGCTCTCCACCCCACTGCGCAATCGCAAAACATAAAGCTACACTGAAATCGTCAAGCTCAAACAAAGCCAGTTAGCTAGCAAACATTCGCGGATAGAACCAAATCGCATCAAAATGTT
Organism: Epirrhoe tristata; assembly: GCA_951394285.1. Classification (NCBI taxonomy): domain Eukaryota; kingdom Metazoa; phylum Arthropoda; class Insecta; order Lepidoptera; family Geometridae; genus Epirrhoe; species Epirrhoe tristata. Next base: position 10,254,020 of record OX596153.1, read on the forward strand.
TGATCGTTTTGTTTGCAGTAGGCAACTGGCAGAATAGCATTGAGGCGTTGGCTATCTAACTGTAAATCTATAAATCACAGCTTCAATAGCTATTAAAGTAGAACGTAAAATGCAACTAAATGCACAACTCCACAACGCATGACTGCTCGAGTCAAAGTCAAAAAGCATTGATTCAGTAGGACTTGTGACCGCTGGGATCACTTAACATAGTCTTAAACCGTGCTTAAAACCAATTCTCCTGTTCGTTAGCGACCAATTACTGTGAAAAATCAAAGCAACAAACACGGTGTGGGGCCGAGCAGTCCTTTAGGTGAGCCATCTTAAAACTAAATAGTCAAGCTCCAGTGCGGAGCCGGTCCAGCTAGATTGAGGCTCGTCAAAGTAAGTTAAGATGCTCTTAAAGTAACGGAGCACTGACGCCTCAACAAGGAACTTCGCCTGGCACTGCAAGGAGGCAGTGGCATCACACGCTACACTTGACTGACTTAGGTGGTACCTACCATACCTAGCTCATTTAAATACTATTAGTTTGTGTTATCATTATTACAATTTATTTATGTGTTTTTGATTTAAGTTTTCATTTATCCTCACATTGTGACCGGTTATGAAGGTTGCTAATAAAACAAACAAAATAAGGGCAAGAAATACCTACACGACTCGTTAGGTAGGTACTCATTCTACGAGAAACAACAAGTTACAAAGAAAAGGCTGATAAGACTAGTCACAGCGAAGGTTGGATTGTAGAGGAGCGCGTTCAAGTCTTTTGTTAGGCGATTCATACTTATGTATGTATTTGTGGTTATTGTCGTGAAAGATCTTGCAAGGAATCAATTCATCCGTGACGAGCTTGTAGGAAACGAATCATTTTTGGTACGGAGATGTTAGGTATGTAGTTAAAATAAATAGGTACTTATTTAAACAAATAGTTACTACTAAATTATTAGTGGTTCCGTTAGAAAGAACAGAAGGCCTCGCGAACAAAATTAACGAAGAAAGTCAAATTTTACATTTCAGGAGCTTGAATTTTCCAATAAGGTTATCTATCTATGTAAGCTTTAGAGAGTAGTTACTCTACTCTAGGGAGGGGTAGGGAAAACCAAACCCAGATCTTGTACACGTTTTCTGACATAGACTACTTTTTTGAAGTATAACTTCGTCATACATTGTATCGTCACAACGGTCGAGGTGTTTGCGTGACTTCCTCTGGTGAAACAGCCCCGAGTTCAAATCTCAGTGGGACAATACTTTTTTGCACTTTTTTTTTAAGTTTAGAACCGTTACCGAAACATCGTTCAAGTTTTCACTTCTGTCGGCACTCCTGGAATGTCACTGTTTATTTTTATTTTTTCAATAAGTCTTTGACAGTCGGGTAAAAAATATGGGGAGGGGATAAAAATGAGAGTTGAATTGAAAGTTTGTATGGAGAGTTTAAGTTTCCACATTAAATTATTTTATGCTACTAGATGGCGTTGCTAACCTATGGCCGAGGTCGAGATGGCTATTATTGCGTTTTGAAATGTTGGTTCTCTCGTAATTTTGCTTTTATGTAGGTACTTAAGTTATTTTGCTGACGATACAAGCCAGCTAGTAACTAATAATTTTTTTTACGAGTTGGTTTTACTTTAAAATTCTAATCAGGTTTTATTAAATTCTTGCACTTCAAACGTAAAAAGTTTGCATGTTTAAAAAAGCTTACAAATGTACGCAGATGATTTTAAAGATTTACAAACATATAACGCTGACATCGACGACTTACAAAGAGATATTACATTATTGATACGGTTGATTTCTGCTGTATTAACAATAGAATGATCTTGAATGCAAACAAATGTTATCACATTAAATTTACGAATAAAATGTATCCCCACTATGCTAGTATGCTACTTATCTGATAAGGGGAACTCAAATCAAAGAGGTAGAGAGTATTAGAGACATATGAGTGACAATACATAGATAGGGCTTTGAACTTTCGCGAACATATTGATAAAATTACAAAAAGCATCAAGACCGACAGGGTTTGTTACAACAAATGACAAATTAAATCCTTTAGAGATCCCACAGTCAGTTGACCTATTTACAATTGTATAGTTCGTAGTGTCCAGAACACAATTGAACAGCTGTGTACGCTGGTCTCCGATACGCTGTGCATTCAGAGACGGTAGAACGTGTACAAAAGAAGTTCTTATCCCATCTCTCATACGCAAATAATAATTGTAGAAAGCTGCCTTCGTATCGCTCGCTACAGAATGGAATTTTATAAAATGAAATCCCTTAATGTCCGTCGTAAGGCGTCTGATATATTATTTTTGTATAAATTAATAGATGGTCTCGTGGATCGTCCACAGATGTTAGCGCATGTCGGTTTTGAGGTTCCTCGAACAAGTAGTCGGTTAATTAACAGAAAGTGTTTTAAGCTGCCACCTTGTAGGACTAATGTTGGACAACACTCTCCTTTATATCGAATGTTGTCATACTCGTATTGTATTGGGATTAGAGCGTCGTTTGATATATTTTTGCCTCCGTTTTTGGCCTCCGTTAAAATAATTTTGATTAATATCATTATTGTTTACGTGTTTGCTGTGTTCACTGTTTTTAGAAAAGACACCAGGTTTAATTTAAGTTAAGTCTAAATTTCATATAACAGTGTTTGTTTCGATTTGTGAACCAAATAAATTAAAATAAAACCTTATATAAAATTATAGGGATCCCTACACCTGGCATTACAAGTCTTCTTCATATCTTCCTCATATTGTCTAATATGAATCGTCTATGCTATGCAGTAGGAAATAGCTAATGGATGTGTGTTTATAATGTGTGTGCAGTGTGCGGCGGGGGCGGGCGTGTTCGAGCTGCAGATCCTCGAGTTCTCCAACTACCGGCTGGAGCTGGCGTCGGGCGCATGTTGCGGCGGCGCGGTGCCCCCTCCCCCCGGAGCCCCCGCAGCCGCCTGCGCGCGCGCCTGTCGCACGCGCTTCTCTCTCTGCCTGAAGGAGTACCAGTCGGTGGCGGCGCCGGGCGCCTGCTCGTTCGGACGCGCCGACTCGCCCGCGCTCGGCACCGACTCCTTCACCCTCGCCGAACCACTCTACACGCTCGCGCTGCCCTTCACTTTTCGCTGGACGGTGAGTACATTGCCGACCACATTTTAACCCTACACAACAAATCTTTGAAAATCAACGGACCTCTGGACGGGTGCACCGTTCCCTGATCGACCCTATTTTTTTCCGCAGAGATCCTTCACGCTGGTGCTGCAAGCTTTCGACGACTACGAGTACCCTGAAGCCGGTGAGTGCGCGAGGATGTGATGCCGGGCGTGACGGACGGTGTTAGTGTCTTCGGACTCCCCTCATGGTTGCGTGTTGCAGAGGGCGGGCTCATCGAGGAGGCGTGGTGGTCCGGCATCGTGGAGCCGGGCGCGGCGTGGCACGCGCTCCGGTTTGCTGGCGCGCACGCCGCGCTCGCCTACCGCGTGCGCGTGCTGTGCCAGCCCAACTACTACAACACTACCTGCACCACCTTCTGCCGCCCGAGAGACGACAAGTTCGGACACTACTCCTGCGAGCCGTCGGGCAGCAAGCGCTGTCTGCCCGGCTGGCAGGGCGACAATTGCGAGAAACGTAAGTACCTCGTTCCTTATGTTTTCTCGGTTTAGAGTATAGACTGAGCTCATTAGTTTGACATAGACTTATTTCAATGAATGCTGCCTGTTTATTTCGACAAATTTTACTCCGTTTTCTGATCGAGCCATTCTGATTTCAGCCGTGTGCAAGGAAGGGTGTCATCCGACCCACGGCCGTTGCGATAAACCTGGAGACTGCGAGTGAGTTACCTTTTATTTGCGATCCATCACCACATCTATCGACCTCTGTGGCGCAGTGAGCGAAGGTCCGCCTGCGACGCAGAAGGTTGCGGTTTCGATCCCCGCCCCGGGACAAATGTTTGTATGACCTTCAGATATTTGTCTCGGGTCTGGGTGTTTCTATGTATCATATTTATGTATTTACAAACAAAAAGTATAAAAGTAGTTTATCAGTCGTTCTAGTACCCATAACTCAAGCTCTGCTTACTTTGGGGCTAGATGATGCTGTGTGAAAAGTCCAGCATTATTTATTTATGATTTATTATTATCTTAAAATAAATATTCAGCAACCCTTATCGTGTTCTATTCCAGCTGTCGGCCGGGATGGCGAGGGGCGCTATGCGCGCAGTGCCAGCCTTACCCGGGCTGCAAGCACGGCTACTGCAACGGATCCTCCTGGGATTGCACCTGCGACACAAACTGGGGCGGCATCCTCTGCGACCAAGGTAGGCCTCGGGCCGACCTCCAAAAGGACCACCACGCCCTTTCAACCGCACTAAACCCCGGCAATTCCGCAGACCTTAACTACTGCGGCACGCACGAGCCGTGTCAGCATGGTGGCACGTGCGAGAACACCGCGCCCGACCAGTACCGCTGCCGCTGCGCCGAGGGGTTCTCCGGCGCGGACTGCGAGCACGTCGACAACCCGTGCGCGCCGCAGCCCTGCGCGCACGGCGCGTGCGCGCTCGACGCGGGCGGCGCCGGCTTCAGCTGCGAGTGCGAGCGTGGCTGGGAAGGCGCGCTGTGCGACGTGGACGTGGACGACTGCGCGAGCGCGCCGTGCCGCCACGGCGCCACGTGCCGCGACCGGCTGGACGCGTTCGCGTGCGAGTGCGCGCCCGGTTGGAGCGGGCCCACGTGCGAGCTGGACGTGGATGAGTGCGCGGCGGGCGCGGGGCCCTGCGTGAACGCGGCCTCCTGCAACAACACCGTCGGCGCGTACAGCTGCGCCTGCCTCGCCGGCTGGACCGGGCGCGACTGCGAGGCGAACGTGGACGACTGCGCCTCCGCGCCCTGCCTGCACGGCGCGACCTGCATCGACCTCGTGGACGACTTCCACTGCGCGTGCGCGGCGGGGTACGCCGGCCGCACCTGCGCGCTCGACGTGGACGAGTGCGCGCCGCGGCCCTGCCTCAACGGCGGCGAGTGCGTCGACCTGCCGGACGCCTACCGCTGCATCTGCCCCGTCGGCTTCTCCGGCACCAACTGCGAGGTGAGCGCCGTACCCCGAGGGTCGCGTCGCCGATTCGCCGTTGCATCTAACTCTGTTAACATTCTCACTCCGCCCAGGTCCACTCCGCACTAACCTGAACTAACCGACTTCTGCTTTTAGCTGTCCTCCTGTTCTGGACGCTACTGCCCGGTAAGTTTCATTATCTAAGAAGTGTGAAGACTTCCGTGATACGGAGCCGGCGAATCTCATGACACAAGTGCGTGCCCATCCAGGATGACCGCGACCACTGCGCCAGCTCCCCGTGCGGGAACGGCGCCGCGTGCTACACCGCGCAAAGCGACTACTACTGCCACTGCGCGCCCGGCTGGCAGGGCAAGAACTGCACGCAACGCGCTGCCCCCGCTCCCCCCGCATCGCCCCCCGCCACCCCCGCGCTCCCCCCTCGCGCCTGCGTGGGCGAAGCGGAATGCGCGCGGGGCCGCTGCGTACGCGCGCTACCCGCGCCGCCGCGCTGCCTCTGCGAGCCGGGATACTCCGGCGAACTCTGCGACGAACGTAAGTTTAACGAAACTTTTCCGCGCTCGCGTCTATATTCTGTGCTCGCGGTCACATCGAGGAGCGAAAGATTCAGGGCTGATCGCCCCGTCTCCCGTCGATCGTTCCAGGCTCGATCCGAGCGGGCCCGGATCGATCCGATCGCCCGAGCGCCGACTGACCGCCCGACCTTCATCTCCCCCAGAATCGGACGGGTGCACGGACTCGCCGTGCCTCAACAACGGCACCTGCGTCGACGGCCCCGCGGACTTCGCGTGCGTCTGCCGCGACGGCTGGACCGGTGAGCCTCATCCCCGATCCGCCGGGTCTCTTCCCTTCGGCTCGCGGACCGATGCTGACCTTTTCCCGTGCGCAGGCAAGACGTGCTCGGTGCGGTCGGCGCCGGCGGCGGAGCGGTGCGGCGCGTGCGGAGCCGGCGGCGCCTGCGTGCGCGCAGCCACCGGCGCGTGGCGCTGCGCGTGCGCCGCCGGATGGGGCGGCGCCGCGTGCGACGAGTGCCTGTGCCGCGCCGGGGGCTCGTGCGTGCGCGGCGCGGGCGGCGCCTGGGAGTGCGCGTGCCGAGCGGGGCGCGGCGGCGCGCGCTGCGAGCTCGCGCTCGACCCGTGCGCGTCCGCGCCCTGCCTGCACGGCGGCCGGTGCGCGGCGGCCGGCGGCGAGTGGTGGTGCGCGTGCGCCCCCGGCTGGACCGGCGCGGCGTGCGGCGAGCGCGCGGAGCCGGCGTGCGAGCCGCCGTGCGCGCCGCCCGCCGCCTGCCGCGCGGACGCGCTGCGTCCCGCGGAGCCGCCGCGCTGCCGCTGCCCGGCCGCGCCGCCGCGGGCCGCGCGCCGCTGTCTCGAAGGTGAGCGGAGTCGAGGCGGGAGACGGTTCGCAGAGGAGAGGGTGCGCTGACCGGCCGCATGTTTCAGCGCTGGCGGGGCTGAGCGCGGAGGAGGCGGAGGGCGGCGCGGAGGCGGCGCTGCCGGCCGAGGCGGCGGCGGAGGGCGGCGGCGCGTGCGGCGCGGACGGCGGCGCGTGGTGGTGGGGCTGCAACGCTTGTCGCTGCGTGCGCGGGGCGCCGCTCTGCACGCGCCTCTGGTGCGGCGTGCCCGACTGTCTGGCGCCGAGCGCCACGCCCTGCCGGACGGACGAGGTGAGCGGACCCAAACATTATCATTCGAGTGACGATATGATGTTGAGAGACTTTCCCTTATTTTTGAGATATTTTGAACTGCATTCACAGATTTTGAAAAAAAAAGGTAGTCAGCGAAAACAATTCAAAAATACCAAAAAAAAAAAATTTCATGCCAATCGTTTCTGTTTCGGTTTGAGTACTAGAAATGTCAGAAATAGTAAAAAACTTTCCTTATTACATTTTGTACAAAAAAATCTATGTCAAAAATAAGCTTAAAACTCGAAATAGAATTAGGTCGATTTCTGCTCTAAAACCATAAGCGATACAAGCCTCGGTTTTGTTCCAGGTGTGCGTCCCGGCAGCGCCCGCGCTGTGCGTGCGCGCGCCGTGCCCGCCGCTCGGCGAGTGCCGGCGCGTGGCGGGCCGCAGTGTGGAGCCGCCCGCGCTGCCCGCGCCGCCGTGGTGCTGGCCGGGGGCGGGCGCGGGGCCGGGCGCGGGGGCGGGCGGCGCCGGCTGCGCGCGCGTGCGGCTGCAGCTGGCGCGCGAGCGGCTGGCGGCGGGCGCGCACGTGGAGCGCGCGTGCGTGGCGCTGCGCCGCGCGCTGGCCGCCGCGCTGGCCGCGCGCGCGCAGGACGCGCCGCCGCTCGCGCTGCTGTGCGACCTCGCGACCGACGACGACGACGCGCTAGACCTCGCGCTGGTGAGTCTTCTGCTGCAAGGAGACGATAGCGTTTCGCTAAGTTTCACATTCAAAGATAGAAATTAGGTTTTCCCTTGAAGAACTCGCAACAGTTTTCGATTCAAAGTCCAAAGTCAAAAAGCATTTATTCAGTAGGACCGCTGGGATCACTTTGAAACGTCTCAAGACTAGGTGAACAGGAGTAGAATTACTTCTGTTCCTTCGCGACCAATACCGTGAAGAACCAGGGCAAACACGGTTTGGGGCCTAGCTTTTTTTAGGTTTTTTTTATCTTAGATCTAAACTTAGGCTAATTTCTTAACAACTAACTACGAAGGGCGTTCAATGTATTCTCGGTATCGGGGTGATTGACTAATGATGAGGGTAAATAAATGACCTCATTAGCTAAAGACACTTTTTGAGGGTATAAATATAAAATTTAATTGAATTGTCATCATTAGTATTCAAAATATCAATACTAGAAGACAGCTACAATGACAGATGCCACAATGTTAACGAAAATCGAGCATCGCGCTGTGATTAAATTCCTTATAAAACAAGGAAAAACTCAAAAAGTTATTCATGAAGAAATGGTGGCTGTTTACCAAGATTCTGCTCCTTTATTATCCACTATTCAGAAGTGTTTCACTATCCAGTGAATTCAAACGGGGTAGAGAGAGTATTCAAGAGACCCCCGTGTTGGTGGGCCGGTTAGTGCCACTTCTGAAGAAAATGTGAAAATAATTGAGAAACTTGTACTGGAAGATGCCCGTACAAGAGTGAAAACATAAGCAGAAAAGACTAAGCTATCCGTGGCATTCACACTATCCTTCATGAGCATCTGAATCTGTCAAAAGTCAGTGCAAGATGGGTGCCGCGAATGCTCACGGCGCATCAGAAACAAGTGCGAATCGAGTGCTGTAAGGAGTTTTTGGAGCTCTGTAGTGAAAATCCGCGTAGAGTTTTTGACCGCATAGTCACCGGTGATGAAACGTGGGTTCATCACTATGATCCTGAGAGTAAGCAAGAGTCCATGCAGTGGCATAAAAAAGGAACAGACCCACCGAAGAAGTTTAAAGTCACCCCATCCGCCGGAAAACTCATGGCCACAGTGTATTGGGATTCTAAGGGAATCTTACTGATGGAATACACAAAAAAGGGTCAAAGTATTACTGCCGCATCTTACGCAAACACCCTACGCAATTTAAAGGAGGCAATAAAAGAAAAAAGACGTGGAAAACTGACCGCTGATGTCTTGCTTCTTCACGACAACGCGCCGGTTCACACAGGGCGCGTTGCCAAGGCTGCTGTGAGGGATTGTGGATTTGAAGAAATCACTCATTCACCCTACAGCTCAGACCTGGCCCCCAGAGATTACTTTTTGTTCCCAAACCTAAAGAAGAATCTTCGGGGCAAGCATTTTTCTGACGATGATGAGTTGAAGGCAGCAATTAATGATCATTTTTCGGACAAAGAAGAAAAATATTTTTTAGAAGGTATCGAAAAGTTATTTACCCGAGCAAATAAGTGTATTGAGGTTATGGGAGACTATATTGAAAAATAAATTTTATTTAGAACTTTCTGCTTATTATTTCATACCTATACCGAGAATACATTGAACGCCCCTCGTAGTTTAGTTGTAAAAATAAAAGTAAAGTTAATAAAATTCAAAAAGATAAGCAAGATAGCAAAGGTATTGTGCACACATCAGCTGTCGAGGGGCAGAGCGACATCAGGCCACGCGAATTTATTTGTCTGTTTGTACTCCAAGGAGATAACATAGATAGGTATTGTGCCCCTTCTTTCGAAATAGATGTCGCACATCAGGTGTAGGCGGGTGAGGACATATCTACGTCTGGATATTTCAATTGAGTCATATTTTTGAGTTGGAAGGAAGCGTTGGCGGGACGATCTCGACGCCTTCGAAAGAGAATGGTGAGAGATCTCGAAGGAGAGAGATGATTGGAGGGATTTGGGGGAGACCTTTGCCCAGCAGTAGGACGAAATAGGTTATTAAAAAAAATAGAGATAATTTTTGAAACCGTCCGCAGTGGGTGGGTCCGGAGGTGGGCGGGTCGGAGGCGGGCGGCGGCGCGGAGCTGGCGGCCGCCGTGCGCGAGCTGGGCGCGCTGGTGGCGCGGCGCCGCCTCGCGCGACACCCGCTGCTCGGCGCCGCGCTGCGCCTGCGAGCCGCCGCGCCGCGCGCCGCGACCGCCGCCACGCTCCCCGCCGCGGGGGGCGGGGCGCGCCCGCTGCTGGTGGCGGGCGGCGCGCTCGCGCTGCTGGCGGCGGCGGGCGGCGCGGCCGGCTGGGTCGCGCTCCGCCGCCGCGCGCGCCGCGCCCGCGACCGCGACCGCCGCTGCGACGAGGAGAAGTCGAACAACCTGCAGAACGAGGAGAACCTGCGCCGCTACGCGAACCCGCTGCACGAGCCGGAGCCGGGCGAGGAGGGCGCGGTGGAGCTGCGCTCGCGCTCGCTGTACAAGGCGCAGAACGCGGACGCGCGCAACGACACGCCGCCGCGCGACAAGGAGCTGACGCTGCGCGCGCTGCCGCCGGAGCCGCCGCCCGCGCGCCTCACGGTGCTGCTGTGACGTGACTCGCGAGTGATACTAGAGTAGAGGAGTGCGGGGTCCCTATTTATTGCCGGCCGCGGCCGACCGCCTGTATATATTGTGTATGTCTGTAAATAGCGCCGACCGGGGCGGCCGAGGTGGGCCGGGCCGGCCGAGCTGTGTATTTTTGTAAAAAAAGGTTGTACAGATCCGAGCTGTGGAGGACGGATCGTTTGTTGCAGTAAAAACTTGCCGATTTTATTTTGTTGTTTTATTTCAATATAATCTTAATCTTTCTAATTAACCCTAAAAGATAACCTTCCTAAAAGTAGCTGAAAAGATTGAGAACCTTAATTTCTCTATAAAATAGATATAGAATAGAGATATTTTCAATATTTTTCACTAACATGGTCCTTTATCTAGATAAAGCTAACAGCTAGCTGTCACTGGCATTACCTATCCTTTCATTATTATATAATATCTTCAGGCACACGGGATGACCTCATCTACCCTCAAAGTATGTCATACGAGAGCAGGTCGAAAGCCTTAGAAAGGTCGAGGAAGCAAGCGTAGACAGAGGTTTTTCTTTCAGTGTAGAATTTAACAGCACTCTTAAGACACAATATGGCAGATTCTGTTGAAAGTCCTTGCCGAAAACCAAACTGGTTGTCGTGCACCTGAAGATACTTATTTAATTGTGTGTTAAGAATGCTGTCAAAGACCTTCGATACAATTGTTACTAGAGATATAGGCCTATAATTTTTCAAAAACAAATCACCATTTTTGTTTTTCACCACCGGCGTAACAATATATATTTTATACGGCGATATATATATGGCGATATACATAAAATTTTATAACATAGCCAGCACTCTGCATATATGAGGTCCAGCATGCTGAAGATGCTCCACACTCAACCCATCGTGGCCAGGTGACTTGCCCTTTGAGATACATTTAATGGCCTTGGATACGTCCCTGGCAAGTATTCTGGTCGTTACGTTGACTTGAGCTACATACATTCAAACATTAAATAGGTTCAGAATGCTCAAAGAATCCGAAGTTAAAATAAACTAGCAGTTAATGTATTGCTCAGGGTATTATGAAAGGATAAAAATAAATGAAAAATGTAGTAAATATTCTTTACTTCTTCTTCTTAAATCTTAAAATAAATACTTATATATATTTTTTGTATAATTAAAAAAAAACATTATAAAAAAATAAAACATATTTCATATTTCATATTTATTTATTTGTGAAATAGTTTGACAATTTTGTACTTATTACTAATGAACGCTGAGAAATTGCAGTAGTAAAAACTGTGTCGCAATTTTCAGCGCCCGACCTTAGGACTAAGAGGGCAAATACCGCGGGATGACATCGTACACGTAAAAGGCGCGTAGAAGGCCTAGATCGCGCAAGTAATGTTTTGCAGATAAATAAGCAAATAAGTTAATGTTGGGTTTGCGTATTATAATTGAAGAAGAAGAAGAAGAAGAAGAAGAAGAAGAAGAAGAAGAAGAAGAAGAAGAAGAAGAAGAAGAAGAAGAAGAAGAAGAAGAAGAAGAAGAAGAAGAAGAAGAAGAAGAAGAAGAAGAAGAAGAAGAAGAAGAAGAAGAAGAAGAAGAAGAAGAAGAAGAAGAAGAAGAAGAAGAAGAAGAAGAAGAAGAAGAAGAAGAAGAAGAAGAAGAAGAAGAAGAAGAAGAAGAAGAAGAAGAAGAAGAAGAAGAAGAAGAAGAAGAAGAAGAAGAAGAAGAAGAAGAAGAAGAAGAAGAAGAAGAAGAAGAAGAAGAAGAAGAAGAAGAAGAAGAAGAAGAAGAAGAAGAAGAAGAAGAAGAAGAAGAAGAAGAAGAAGAAGAAGAAGAAGAAGAAGAAGAAGAAGAAGAAGAAGAAGAAGAAGAAGAAGAAGAAGAAGAAGAAGAAGAAGAAGAAGAAGAAGAAGAAGAAGAAGAAGAAGAAGAAGAAGAAGAAGAAGAAGAAGAAGAAGAAGAAGAAGGAGGAGGTTAGGTTAGGTTAGGTTAGGTTAGTTTTTTTTTTTTTTTTTTTTTTTTTTTTTTTTTTTATTTCTGACGTTCCTCTAATTGATTTATCATTTAGAGTCCTTTTTTGCTTATTTTTATTATTTACTTGTATTTAATTATGTTTTGGGATTAAGTGAAGGAGTTTTATTATTTAACTTTATTTATTTTGCATGATTTATATTTATTATTTTAGCTATTTTTATTTACTATGTATTTGCTTATCTATTTTTATTTTTAACAGCATATTTGAATTTGGATTTTTATTATTAACTTATTAAGATTACTTATTTATTAATTTCTTCTTTATTATTTCTATGTTTGTAGTTTCGTATATTGGTATATCTGTGTCTGGTTATTATTAATCTTTTGTGTTTTAATTTTATCTTAGAGTTTACTTTAATTTATTTATTTACTGTTTACTATATTATTATTTTGCTAGTTTAAACATATATTCAATATATATTTTCAACAAGACTTGTATATCTTGGTTAGGTTAGGTTAGGTTAGGTTAGGTTAGGTTAGGTTAGGTTAGGTTAGGTTGGGCGGGTTCTTCGCTTACCCATCAGCACCATGGATAAGCGTAGGACCTCCTTACTCCGCGGGGGTACGCGGGTAAGGAAGCGTCGGTCTTAGGGAGGAGCGCTGGTCGCTGAGATCCCCTAGGGCAAGTTTGTGGTTCTCCCTGCTCGAGGTTGCCGCCTGCTATTGGTCTAGTTCACTCAGAAATAGACGTAACAAAAACCACAGGCGCCGGTGCCGTCCCATTCGTGGGACGGTATCGGTGGGATAGGATTGGGAGGGTTTTATAGGGGTTTATGTAGATACATTTGTATATTTATATTTAACTGTGGAGAGAAAACCAACGACATTAGTCGTTGGTTTTCTCTCCACATGTCTCTTGGCGTAGCGTCTCTGACGCTCTATTAGTAGTTTTATTCCTCCTCTTTAGTAGGAGGAGGAATTATACTGGTTGTGGCGTCTCGGACGCCTCTATAGTAGTTGGGTCTGAATCCGTTCCGGAGGACGACGGTGTAGCGTGTTTTTTGGCACTTATTATATATGTGTATATATATGTATATATGTGGAAAAACTGTGGAGAGAAAACCAACGACTTTAGTCGTTTGTTTTCTCTCCACATGTCTCTTGGCGTAGCGTCTCTGACGCTTTATTAGTAGTTTTATTCCTCCTCTTTAGTAGGAGGAGGAATTATATTGGTTGTGGTGTCTCGGACGCCTCTATAATATGTGTATTTATATATGTATGTATGTATATATGTATATATGTGAAAAACTGTGGAGAGAAAACCAACGACATTAGTCGTCTGTTTTCTCTCCACATGTCTCTTGGCGTAGCGTCTCTGACGCTTCATTAGTAGTTGGGGTCTGAATCCGTTCCGGAGGATGACGGTAGCGTGTCTTATGGCATGTATATATATGTGTATGTATGTATTTATATGTATGTGTATATGTATATATGTGAAAAACTGTGGAGAGAAAACCAACGACATTAGTCGTCTGTTTTCTCTCCACATGTCTCTTGGCGTAGCGTCTCTGACGCTTCATTAGTAGCGTGTCTTATGGCACGCTCGGAGTTAATGTCCGTTGGGCAGACGGCGGGAGTTTCAACTCTCGTCAGAAGTAGGTGCCGGGGTTGTGTCATTTTTTGAGATGGCCGCGTCGGTGGGTTAAGTGTAAATGATTACAACGGCTTAAACCTGTTTAAGGGTTAATTTAAATATTTATTTTTATTTTAAGTTAGGTTTTATGGGTTAATTGTAAATAAATATGTTTTGTCTCTTGGTCACATTTGTGTACCTGTTTATATTTTACATTTGTATATTTGAGGAAACTGTGGAGAGTAACCCAGCGACATTAGTCGTCTGTTTTTCTCTCCACAGATATCTTGGTGTTGCATCTCAGATGCGTTTATTTGTTTTGTACATATTTACATTAGAAGAGATTGGCTTCTCATGAAATGTTTTCGAGTGGGATCCGGCATGTTCAGACACCTCTGTTGATTTTGTATATATATATAGGGTTGGGGGGAGTTTTGTAACTGTCGGATCAGTTTGTTGGTGGGCTACTCCAAGTCCGTTCTGGAGGAGGAGGTAGCGGTTGTGTATAGTTTGTATATAAATTTAATATGTAAATTGGTGATTTTGTTGTGGTGTGCGCCTCATGGCGTTTCTGGAGTTGGTGCCCGGCGTGTACTTACCCTACCGTCGGGCAGGTCGCAGTCGAGTTTCTCCTGCGGCCAGCCACTCAAGCTCGTTATCCTACAACGACGAGCCTCCGGGCTCTAGTGGGACCGAGGGCCTTGGCTTGACCGCCCGGGCCGCGAGGAAGAAATCCTCAATAAAAAATTACCCGAAGCTAGTTCGGCGGGCGCAGCGACAAGGTTTAGATCGGGAGACTCACTTTCTCCGGTTTTGGTGAAAGTGAGTCCTCCGGTCTGGGTGGACGGAATTCCGCCTGCTACTGCGTCCTAGCCCGGGTACCGGTCGACCCCCGTGGCGAATTTTAGACTTCCCCGGACACAAGGGCTCTGTTCGGGGTGACGAGTATTTCCCTACTACTCGTGGGATCATATATGGATTTACCTATTAATAAACAAACTAATGATGATAGTTCTCGTGTCAGGGATCTTTCTGTAGAGAAGGTGGGCGCTTCGGCGCATATATACGCCGAGTCGGCTGGCGATAGGAGGAGTATCGCATCGAGAGGGTCGCTCAGCGACATTTCCTTTGCGAGCGTGTCAGATGCTGAAGGGAAGTCAGATGCCTGCAGCACTGCGCTGGTGCCGCACTCTTCCAGGTTTTGGAAGAAAGATGTGGTCACATACGGCAAGCGGCCGAGTGATGTGCGTCTGTCGGCGACGGAGTCGAGCGACGAGGATGCCTCGCCCGCAGCTTCTGTCCCCGTCCAGATCGCTAAGCGGGGAAGAGGTCGCCCTCCGACGTCCGGCAAGTACGTTGGGCTGGCTAAGGCTCAAGCCGAGCTCAATGCCTCTCGGCGCGAGGAGTTTCTGCGCAAGGCGGAGGAGGAGGTAGCGGCTCGGGTGAAGAGCCACAAGGCTACCCGGAAGGTGGCTCCGCCCAAGGAGATCGGCTGTGGTCTGGCGTACGACCTCGTAAAGCAGGTCGGTGATGCAATCGAGGTGGTACAGATGGTGGCGGACAAGTCGTCGAACCTTAAGGGTACGTTTGTGAGGGCCCTTAAGGATTCGGCGGCTTCGATGAAGGCTGCAGTCGAGGTACTCGCTGCAACTTCTGTGACGGAGGAGACGCAGAAGTTGCAGGCCGACAATGTTCGGCTTCGCGCGGAGATGGCGGAATTAAAAAAGGAGATGGCTGGGCTCAAAACCCAAATGACAGATATGACCAACTTGCCTCCGGTCAATACAAACCTTTCGGATCAACCACCATCTTCTGTCCACAAGGAGAGCTCCCAGCAGCAGGAGGAGTTGACGCGAGCCATCCTGCTGCAAGTTGGTGGAATGATAAATGCGCGGTTTGAGGGGATGGAGGAGCGTCTTCTCCCGGAGAAGAGGGTGAGGCCGCCCTTGGCCGCGGACCTGCGCAAGAAGGCTGCACCTGCGGTTTCGGAGAATCCATCTCCTGCTCCTGCTCCTTCCACTCAGCCCCCCAAGCCTAAGGGTAAGGGTAAGAAGAAGCCTGAAGCTGCCCCAGAAACGGAAGCGCCTTCACAAAGGCAAACACAGGAGGGTCCCTCAGTGATGGAGGAAGGAGGCTGGGCTACCGTCACCAAGGGGAAGAGGAAGAAGAAGGCTGCTGCAAAACAAGCTCCGACGGCTTCTGCCTCTTCTTCTTCTTCGACTAAGAAGGCAAAGCGCAAGTTGCGGGCTCCCAAGACGGCAGCAGTGGTCATCACTCTGCAGCCGGGAGCCGAGGAACGGGGGGCAACCTATGCCAATGTTCTCGCAGTTGCTAGGGAGAACATTGACCTTAGCAGCTGTGGGATCACCAACTTGCGCTTCCGCAAGGCCGCGACGGGTGCCCGTATATTGGAGGTAGCTGGGGGACCTGACAGCTCTGAGAAAGCTGACACCTTAGCCCAGAAATTGAAGGTGGCCCTGGGCGAGGAGATCGCTCGGGTGTCAAGACCGACGAAGTGCGCCGAATTCCGGATAACAGGTTTGGATGATTCCGTTTTAAGGGAGGAAGTTGCTGCTGCCACTGCTAAAAAGGGGGGCTGCAAGCCAGAGGAAGTTAAAGTAGGAGAGATCAGGCGGACCTACCAGGGCACTGGCGTGGCGCTGGTTAGCTGTCCTGTCGCTGCGGCTAAGACAGTGACGGATGAAGGGCGTCTGCTGGTGGGTTGGGTGTCGGCCCGAGTAGAGTTGCGGCAGGCTAGGCCTCTTCGCTGCTATAGGTGCCTCCAGAACGGCCACACCCGTGCCCTGTGCACTGAGGAGGTTGACCGCAGCGAGGAGTGCTACCGCTGCGGTTGCCCCGGCCATATTGCGTCGGCCTGCTCTGCGCTGCCGAAGTGTTCCCTGTGCGCTGCGGCAGGCAAGCCCTCCGGCCACTTACTAGGAGGCAAGGCGTGCTCTCCTCCCAAGTCCAGCAGGAAGAGGGCTACTGCTAGAGGAAAAACAGCCGAGACTGTAAGCCCCCCGCAGCAAGCGGGAGAAGAGATGGAGGTGATGGAGACTACCAGTTAGTATGGCTCTCCGCATTCTTCAGGCGAATATTAATCACTGCGCCGCTGCTCAAAACATATTTGTCCAGAGCATGGCGCAGTGGTTGAACAATATAGGGGCGGTCGGGGAGCCATACTTCGTCCCTTCTAGTCCCAACTGGGTGGGAGACAACTCTGGACTGGTTGCGCTGGTGTCCAGAGGGGTTACTTTTGATAAGGTTATTAGGGGCCAAGGTTTTGTGGCGGCTCAAGTGTCGGGGGTGATGATCGTTGCAGCTTACTTCTCGCCGAATGGGCTCTTTTCTAACTTTGAGCGCCTTATGGATGAGGTTGGGGCCCTAATAGGGCGAAGTCACCCGCACCCTGTGCTTTTTCTAGGGGACCTGAACGCGAAGTCAGCGGCGTGGGGGTCTCCAGTCACGAATATGCGAGGTGACGCCCTTGAAGAGTGGGCCCTCACGACTGGGCTCACAGTCCTGAATCAGGGTTCTGTTATGACGTGTGTGCGACCGCAGGGTGAGTCCATCGTGGATGTTAGCTTTGCGAGCTCAAATCTGGTGAGCCGTGTTGAAGGTTGGAGGGTCCTGGAGAACGTAGAGACGTTGTCAGACCACCGTTATATTCAGTTTGAGGTCAAGCGTTCTCCAGTGACCCAAAACAGGCCACGAGAGGACCATAGGCAGGAAAATCCGCGGTGGGCACTCAAGCGCCTTGACCGGGAAGTGCTGGAAGAAGCCTCTATAGTCCAAGCCTGGATACTTGCACCTCAGGAGTCTGCGTCGGAATTGGACATCCAGAACGAGACACTGTGGTTTAGGGAGGCTTTGACTCATATATGTGACGCTGCTATGCCAAGGGTTGGGCCTTCAGTGCCCTCACGCAAGGTGCACTGGTGGACCTCAGAGCTGACGGATCTTCGTGAAGAGTGCGTGGTTGCGAGGCGCCTATATGCGAGGCAGCGCAGGAGAAGGCTTCGTGATGAAGAGCTGGAGCGTGAGCTGTACGAAGCCTACAAAGAGGCAAAATCTAGTTTGTGCATCGCCATCGTGCAAGCTAAATGCTCTTCGCATGATGAGCTTTTGGAGGCTGTGAATCGGGATCCATGGGGCCGGCCATACAGGCTGGTGAGAGGGAAGCTCCGTCCGTGGGCGCCACCCTTGACACAAAGTCTGGAGCCTAGGTTCCTGGCCAATGTGGTGTCCACCCTATTTCCAAGTGGAGAGGAACACTCACCACCTGTAATGGTTCCATCTGGAGAGGAGTCTGATGCAGAACCTGACGCTCCCGAAGTTAGCGAGGTTGAGTTGAGGATGGTGTTGTCGCGGCTGAGGTCCAAGAACACAGCACCAGGACCTGACAACATTCCTGGTCGAGCATTAGCCCTGGCATCGAAGGCCTTAGGCCCACGCTTGAAAATGCTGTTCAGTGCCTGTTTAAAGCAAAGTCGATTTCCTACAGACTGGAAAACTGGGAAATTGGTACTGCTCAGGAAGGATGGTCGTCCAGTCGATTCTCCGTCGGCGTACCGCCCAATCATCCTATTAGACGACTCGGGCAAGCTTTTGGAGAGGATTATTGCTGACCGCATTGTAGGACACTTGAACTGCGTTGGTCCCGATCTTAACGACAACCAGTTCGGTTTCCGAAGAGGGCGGTCGACAGTTTGCGCTATCCTGCGTGTAAAGGCGTCTGTGGATGAGGCAGTTTCTCGGGGTGAGTTCGTTCTGGCAGTGTCTCTGGACATTGTCAACGCCTTTAACACCATGCCCTGGAGCTGTATTAGAGAGGCACTAAAGTTCCATAAGGTGCCTCGCTATCTCCGCCTCATCCTAGATGATTATTTGAGCGAGCGCTTCATCGCGTTTCAGAGCCAAGAAGGTTGGGGCCAATACAGTATGACGCGTGGTGTTCCACAGGGGTCGGTCTTGGGACCACTCCTGTGGAACATTGGCTACGACTGGGTGCTACGAGGTGCAACACTATGGGGAGTCAGCGTCACCTGCTATGCGGATGACACCCTCGTCACAGCCAGGGGTAAAACCTACAGGGAGGCCGCAATGCTTGCTACAGCAGGAGTGGCGCAAGTTGTTGACAGGATCAGGCGTTTGGGCCTCGAAGTGGCTCTTCACAAGTCGGAAGCGGTATGCTTTCACGGACCCCGGAAAAGGCTGCCGTCAGACGCGCATATTGTGGTGGGTGGAGTCCGCATCGCTGTCGGGTCGACGATGAAGTACCTGGGACTCGTCCTCGACAGTCGGTGGGACTTCAGCCCACACTTCAAAGGGCTCGCGCCTAAGTTGGTGAAGACGGCATTTGCGCTTGGTGGAATTCTGCCGAATGTAAAGGGTGCCAAGACTGGATGCCGGAAACTCTTTATGGGTGTAGTGAGATCCATGGCGCTGTATGGAGCTCCCGTGTGGGCAACTACTCTCAGTAGCCAGAACATTGTTATACTAAGACGTCCTCAAAGAGCGATGGCACTGAGAGTAGTCCGAGGCTACCGCACGGTCTCGTTTGAGGCAGCGTGTCTCCTAGCTGGGTCCCTTCCTTGGGATTTGGACGCGAGAGGTCTGGCCTCTATCTACTGCTGGAAAAAACAAGAGGAGCTGAGGGGCCAACGGCCAGCCCCAAGAGAAATCGAAGGCAGGAGAATGGAGGTGCAAGACCTCCTTGTAGACGAGTGGCTCAGTAGACTGTTACAGCCAACAGCCGGATTAAGAACGGTTGAAGCAGTCCGCCCGTTTTTAAAGGAGTGGATCGGAAGAGATCATGGGACAATGACGTTCCGACTTACGCAGATATTGACGGGGCATGGCTGTTTCGCTCGGTATCTGCATCGCATCGGTAGGGAACCATCATCCTTATGCCATCATTGTGATGTTGGAGAAGACACGGCGCAACATACCTTGGAAGTTTGCCCAGCTTGGGCAGTCCAAAGGTCGGAGCTCGTGCAAACGGTGGGAAGGGATCTAACGCTTCCATCATTGGTGGAAACAATGATTGGAAACGAGGATGCGTGGACGGCAGTTGTTACCTTTTGTGAGAACGTCATCCTCCAAAAGGAAACAGCGGAGCGGGAACGGGAAGCTCTTTCTACTGACCCGCTACGCAGACGGAGACCGGGGCGTCGAAGGAGGAGGTTCCTTCGGGATCTGAGACCCCCATGATTAAGGCCCTGACGGCGGCGCCGGGGGGTGCCGTCGTCCTCATAGGCCTGGAGGGGGCGCGCGTGTTGTTCCGCGCGCCTCTCGGAAGAGATGTGGTGGGAGGCAGCCGCCTCACCCATTGGAGGGGCTAATCAAGCCAACGCCGCCAGGGCCGTGGAAGAGTGTGCAAACGTCCCCATAGCCCTGGCACCAAGGCGTCAGAGGAGAACTCCACCGGTTTTTTAGTGGGTGCAAGCCCCACATATCCCATCCGCCGCCCCCGCGGCGGTGGGAATGCGTTAGGCATTTCTCCGGTTAAAAAAAAAAAAAAAAAAAAAAAAAGGTTAGGTTAGGTTAGGTTAGGTTAGGTTAGGTTAGGTTAGGTTAGGTTAGGTTAGGTCCAAAATACTCGTGGGACTTAATATGGAACACAATAATAAACAAAAACCTATAGATGAGGAAGGTCATTTAGGCCTATTTGAGGAGGAGGTTAGCGCTCACGCGCTTAGCTACGCCGAAAAGGCGAGCACTGGTGGGAGTACTCCTGGTGGAGTAAATAGTCGGTACGGCTCCTGTGATAACCTCTCGGTTGTCAGTCTGGAGTCCGACTCAAGAATGAGCGGGTGCAGCGTAATGCTAGAACCCATCAATTCCAAATTCTGGAAAAACACGAAGGTGTACGGGAAGCGTGCACACAGGGACTCGGGACCAGAGTCTGCTTCGGAAGATGAAGCTTTGGCGAAAACACCCAAAGCCCTGAAAGCTCTGTCAGGCAAAAGGGGCAGAGGTCGTCCTCCAACTACGGGGAAATATGTGGGTCTAGCCAAGGCCCAAGCAGAACTAAAGTATCTGCGGCGAGAAGAAGAAAAACAGAGGGTTGAGGAGGAGGTTGCTGCCCAAGTGGCCTCCCACAAGGCCACACGAATGGTAGCCCCACCCGCACCCAGAGAGGAAGACACAGGCCTCAAGTCGGACCTGGTCAAGCAGGTGGTTGACGCGTTGGACGTTGTCCATAAGGTTGCTACGAAATCTAGCAATCTTAAGGGCACATTTGCCAAAGCCTTAAAGGACGCAGCGGCTTCAATTAGAGCAGCAGTAGAAGCCCTTTATGCCGGCTCCACCACCGATGAAACAGCCAAGCTGCAGGCTGAGAACACTCGCCTTCGGGCGGAAATGGCGGAGCTCCGCAAAGAATTCAGTGATCTGAAGATCAAAGTGGCGCAAGCTCCAAATTACTCTCAGGAGCTACCTTCGGTGTCAGTAGGTGGTAGAGCTGCGAACGTTAGCCAACCTCCCTCAGGTCCTGACTACCAGGAAGAACTTGCGCGCAAAATCATGCTGCAGGTAGGCAGCATGATTAACGCTAGAATCGAGGGAATGGAGGAAAGGCTCCTTCCTGAAAAGAGGTGCCGACCTCCTCTAGCTGCGGAAAAGCGGCATCAAGAGGTCACTCCCGAGCATGTGGAAGAGGCTGCAGACTCTGCGGAGGCTGCATCACAAGCTTTCCAGCAGCCACAAACCACAAGCAGGAGCCAAAAAAAGAAGAAAGGCAAAAAGAGCAAGGAAAGTGCTAAAAAAGCGCCTTCCCAAGATGCTCAAGAGAAACCGCCTCCCAAACAGGCGCCAGTACCTGATGCTGATGCGGAAGGCTGGTCAACGGTGACCAAACGTGGCAAAAAAGCCAAGAAGGTGGCACAACAAATTGCTCCAGGTGCAAAACCAACAAAGGCATCCAAGCCCTCTGCTGGTCGCTCTGCCGCAAAAAGGTTGCGTGCTCCTCGGACTGCAGCAGTTGTTATAACGCTGCAGCCTGGAGCAGAAGAAAGGGGGGTCACGTACGCCAATGTTTTGGCAGACGCCAAATCAAAAATAGACCTCCCTAGCTGCGGTATTTCAAGCCTGCGATTCAGGAAGGCAGCAACTGGCGCCCGCATTCTAGAGGTGGCCGCAGGCGAAGCCAGCGGGGAGAAAGCGGACTCTTTGGCCCAAAAACTTAAGGAGGCCCTGGGAGAAGACATGGCCAGAGTCTCGAGGCCCACAAAATGCGCTGAATTCCGCATTACAGGGCTCGACGACTCCGTCTCTATGGACGAAATAGTCGATGTCGTGGCTCAACGCGGTGACTGCTCCAAGGATAGCGTCAAGGTGGTCGGAGAGATCAGGCGTACCCATCAAGGCACAGGATGGGCGGTGGTGAGCTGCCCTATAACGGGGGTCAAAAAGATAGTGGAAGAAGGGCGCCTACTGATAGGGTGGGTCTCGGCTAGAGTCGAAATGCTTCAGGCCAGACCCATGCGATGCTATAGGTGCCTTCAAAATGGCCACACAAGAGCTATGTGTACCGAAGAAGTGGACCGGAGCAACGAATGCTACCGATGTGGCCTCCCTGGCCATAAGCTGTCAGATTGCTCAGCAAAGCCTAATTGCTCGCTTTGCGCTGCAGCAAAAAAGCCTTCGGCGCACTTGATGGGTAGCAAGGCGTGCAACCCTCCAAAGCCAAGGAAAAGGAAGACGGCCTTCATGACAGGTTCGACGTCGACGACCACGTCACAAAAGAGGGGAGAGGCAATGGAGACCAATATTTAGTATGGCTCTAAAAGTTCTTCAGGCGAACATCAACCACTGCGCCAGAGCTCAGGACATTTTCGTCCAGAGCATGGCGCAGTGGTTGATAAACATAGCAGTGGTTGGAGAGCCTTATTTCATTCCCCCCGGCTCCAATTGGGCGGGAGATGATCTAGGCTTAGTGGCGATAGTTTGTCGGGGTGTCAGTTTCGACAAGGTTACTAGGGGCCGCGGATGTGTAGCGGCTCTTGTGGCGGGAATAACGGTGGTGGCATGCTACTTTTCGCCGAACAGAACTCTCTCGGAGTTTGAGAGTCTTCTCGCAGAGATGAGAGCCCTTGTAGGGCAGAGTCACCCGCACCCCGTGCTCGTTCTTGGAGACCTGAACGCAAAATCTGCGGCGTGGGGGTCTCCAGTCACGAACGTGCGGGGAGACACGCTTGAGGAGTGGGCTCTAACAACAGGGCTCACGGTCTTAAACCGAGGGACAGTTTCCACATGTGTTCGGCCACAGGGCGAATCCATTGTGGATGTAACTTTTTCCAGTCTGAGCCTGTGGAGACGGGTACAAAACTGGAGGGTTCTGGAAGACGTGGAGACGCTATCGGATCACCGATACATACGTTTCGAGGTCAACCGTCTTCCAGTCACCCCAAACCAGCACCCCGGCACCTTTGTGCAAAGTCCGAGATGGGCCTTAAAACGTCTTGACCGAAGCCTATTGGAGGAGGCCTCTTTGGTAAAGGCCTGGATCGCTGCACCCTCGGAAATAGCGGGAGAAGAGATCCGAGAAGAAGTCGCATGGTTTAATAGCGCAATGACCGATGTATGCGATGCTGCCATGCCGAGAGTAAGGCAACAGCTTCCTACCAAGCGCCAGGTATATTGGTGGACCCCAGAGCTTTCACGATTACGTGAGGAGTGTATCGTGGCGAGAAGGGAATATACCAGGCACCGAAGAAGGCGACTGAGAGACGAGCAGCTGGACCAGCCGCTGCACGCTGCACTCAAAGAGGCTAAGGAAGCTCTTCAGCTGGCCATCGTCCAGGCGAAGAGTGAGGCCCATGACGAAATGCTGCAATCCCTGGACCGAGACCCTTGGGGGCGACCCTATAGGATGGTGAGGGGAAAGCTTCGTCCATGGGCACCTCCACTCACAATGACGATGGAGTCCGAATTGCTAGACAGAGTAGTGACGTCGCTGTTCCCTGTCCAAGAAGAGCATATACCGCCACCAATGGTACCGGTTGGAGAAGAGGACGCATCGGACACTGAAGTTCTTGAGGTGAATGATGTCGAACTGGATATGGCAGTCAAGCGTCTTAGCGCAAAAAATACGGCCCCTGGACTTGACGGGATACCTGGTAGAGCATGGGTGGTGGCCTTGAAAGCTCTTGGTCCGAGGCTGAGAGGCCTTTATAGTGCTTGCATGGAACAAGGGTCTTTTCCATCGCAATGGAAAACAGGACGTCTTGTCCTCATTAAAAAAGACGGGCGCCCAGCTGACTCGCCATCAGCATATCGCCCCATAGTCCTTCTGGATGAGGTGGCGAAGCTGTTCGAGAGGATTATCGCGTTTCGGCTTACCGCGCATCTTAATCATATTGGACCGAACTTAAATGAAAACCAATATGGTTTCCGTAGAGGACGCTCCACTATTGATGCGATCCTTCGCATCAAGGAGATCGCAGAGGAAGCAGTGTCCCGGGGTGAGGTAGTTCTGGCGGTGTCACTAGATATCGCCAACGCGTTTAATACCTTGCCCTGGAGTTGCATAAAGGAGGCACTGAAATACCATCGTGTGCCCCGCTACCTCCAAACACTTCTCGAGGATTACCTGAAGGAGCGGTACATCTCGTATGAGACACCACAAGGATGGAGACAGTATAGTATGTGGTGCGGTGTTCCACAGGGGTCGGTTCTTGGGCCACTCCTGTGGAACATCGGATACGATTGGGTGCTGAGAGGCGCAAATCTATGGGGGGTCCAAGTTATTTGTTATGCCGACGATACCTTGGTTACCGCAAAGGGGAAGTCGCACCGGGAAGCCACATTGCTTGCCACAGCTGGAGTGGCTCAGGTCGTAGACCGTATAAAAAGACTTGGTCTTCAGGTTGCCTTGAACAAGTCGGAGGCATTATGTTTCCACGGGCCGCGCAGGAAACCACCATCAGGGTCGCAACTTATAGTAGGAGGGGTCCACATCGGCGTCGAGGCTACGATGAAGTACCTAGGACTCGTCCTCGACAGCCGATGGGACTTTAGCGCCCATTTTGCCAGGTTGGCACCAAAACTGATTGGAACAGCTTCCGCCCTTGGAAGGCTGTTACCGAACACAAGAGGGGCCAAGGTGGGATGCCGCAAACTGTTCATGGGCGTTGTTAGGTCAATGGCCATGTACGGAGCACCTGTGTGGGCCGACACCCTTAACGCCCACAATTTTGCCTTGCTGCGCAAGCCGCAGAGAGCGATGGCGTTAAGGGTGATACGGGGATACCGCACAGTCTCCTACGAGGCTGCGTGCGTGCTGGCCGGCTCACTACCGTGGGACCTCGACGCTCGAGGTTTAGCGTCGGTTTACCACTGGCGAAAGCAGATGGAACAGCAGAATCAAATACCGGCTTTAAGAGAAGTGGAGGAACGCAGACGTCAATCCAATGATGACCTGATTGAAGAATGGTTGTCAAGACTCAGTCAACCTAGTGCTGGAACCAAGACTGTTGAGGCGGTTCGACCGCACCTGAAGGATTGGCTGGGCAGATCTCATGGTCCGATAACATTCCGGCTCACACAGGTGCTTACAGGACACGGATGTTTTGGTAAGTACCTGTGCCGAATAGGCAGAGAGTCTTCACCGGCATGTCATCACTGCCCAAACCTGGAGGACACAGCGAAACACACAGTCGAAGATTGCCCAGCCTGGGCAATCCCTCGCCAAGAGTTAACGCTTGCAGTGGGTCACGACCTTTCTCTCCCGAACTTGGTCAACGTCATAGTCGGAGACGAGCAGGCATGGAAAGCAGTACTCCTATTCTGCGAAGAAGTCCTCTCCTGTAAAGAAGCTGCGGAAAGGGAAAGAGAAGCTCTCTCCACTGACCCGATCCGCAGACGGAGAGCCGGGCGAAGGAGGAGGAACTTCGCCCAGGACATCCGTCCCCCATAGAGTGGCCATGACGGCGGCGCCGGGGGGTGTCGCCGTCGTATGAAAGGCCCAGAGGTGGCGCGCGCGGTGGTTCCCGTGCGCCTCTCAAGAGAGAAATGGTGAGAGGCAGATGCCTCACCTAATAGAGGGGCTCTAATAGAGCAAGCGCCGCCGGGGCCGTGCGAAGAATGCGCGAGCGTACCCACAGCCCCGGCAACAAAGCGCAGAGGAGGAACCCCGTCGGGTTTTAGTGGGTGCGAGTCCCACATATCCCCCCCGCTGCCCCCGCAGCGAGGGGGAATGCATAAGGCATTTCCCGACGTTAAAAAAAAAAAAAAAAAAAAAAAGGTTAGGTTAGGTTCCCCCCCGAGGATTCCGATCTTGTCGCGATGGGGGGGCTCAGTAGCCGTGGTGGGTAACACGGTGAAGCCAACAGGAATCCAAGGCGGGGACGCTTGGAGTGGGCCCGTGGTGGGGCCTGCTTTGATGCGTCCGAGGCTGCCGGGGATGGAGTTTTCGATCCCCTGCAGCCAGGAGGGAGGGGTCGCGGGAGGAGAGGCGTGTCGGTGTGTCGTTGCCGCTCGCCCTATCTCCCGCGACCGAACGGGGGCGCACCGTTGGATGCGTTGGTGGTGGGGCCGCAGGGGAAGAGGAGTGTCGGTGTGTCGTTGCCGCTCTCCCTGTCCTCTGCGGCCGTTAGGCGGGGTCGCGTGAGAGGAGGCCTGCCGGTGTTTGCCGCTAGCCCTATCTCTCGCGACCAACGGGGGCGCACCGTTAGTTGCGTCAGCGGTGGGGCCGCAGGGGAAGAGGAGTGTCGGTGTGTCGTTGCCGCTCTCCCTGTCCTCTGCGGCCGTTTAGTGGTTTTGCGGCGGAGCCAAAGATCTGATCCGCCGCAGGGGCCATGGCGGCGGCATCGGGGGACGCCGTCGCCCATGAAAGGCCCCGTGACGGCGCGCGTGGGTGTTCCGCGCGCTTGTCCTAGGAGACATGGTGGGAGGCAGTTTGCCTCACCAGTAGGAGGGACTCGTTTTGAGTCAAACGCCGTCGGGGCCGTGTGAAGAGTGCGAAAGCGTGCCCATAGCCCCGGCAATATGGCGTTAAGCGGGAACCCAGTCAGTTTTTTAGTGGGTGCAAGCCCCACATATCCTCATCCGCTCCCCCCCGGGGCGGTGAGGAATGCGTAGGCATTTCTCTGACGGTAAAAAAAAAAAAGGTTAGGTTAGGTTGGTCCCCCCCGAAGGATTCCGATCTTGTCGCGATGGGGGGGCTCAGTAGCCGTGGGTGGGGCACACGGTGAAGCGAACAGGAATCCCAGGCGGGGACGCACTGGTTGCGTCCAAATGAGAGGGCGGGGTCGCGGGTGAAGAGGCGTGTCGGTGTGTCGTTGCCGCTCGCCCTATCTCCCGCGACCCAACGGTGGCGCACCGTAGGATGCGTCGGCGGTGGGGCCGCAGTGGAAGAGGAGTGCGTTGCCGCTCTCCCTGTCCTCTGCGGCCGTTTTGGAGGCCTTCTCCACGCGCCCTCCTTCAGTGGAGCGCGCAGTGGATGAAGTTAGTAAAGGGGTGCTTCGCTGACTCTGGAGGAGTCCGGAGGAGGCGAAGCCTTCTGGTGATGGAAGGGGCGGAGATAGAGGTTACTTTCGCCCAACATTTTCGTCCCGACCATGGCAGTCGCCGCGTCGGTGGTACGGGGGGTGCCGCCGTCTGCTGGCACTGCAATGAGGTGGCGCGCATGGGTGTTCTGCGCGCCTCGCTCGGCGGGAGGCGGAAGCCTCGGCAGAGAGGGGGCTCTTTGAGCCAACGCCGTCGGGGCCGTGGACGAGTGCGAAAGCGTACCCATAGCCCCGGCACTATGGCGTTACGAGGGAACCCAGTCGGTTTTTTAGTGGGTGCGAGTCCCACATACCCCCATCCGCTGCCCCCCGGGGCGGTGGGGGATGCATAAGGCATTTCTCCGACTATAAAAAAAAAAAAAAAAAAAAAAAAAAAGGTTAGGTTAGGTTAGGTTAGGTTGGGCGGGTTCTTCGCTTACCCATCAGCACCATGGATAAGCGTAGGACCTCCTTACTCTGCGGGGGTACGCGGGTAAGGAAGCGTCGGTCTTAGGGAGGAGCGCTGGTCGCTGAGATCCCCTAGGGCAAGTTTGTGGTTCTCCCTGCTCGAGGTTGCCGCCTGCTATTGGTCTAGTTCACTCAGAAATAGACGTAACAAAAACCACAGGCGCCGGTGCCGTCCCATTCGTGGGACGGTATCGGTGGGTTAGGATTGGGAGGGTTTTATAGGGGTTTATGTAGATACATTTGTATATTTATATTTAACTGTGGAGAGAAAACCAACGACATTAGTCGTTGGTTTTCTCTCCACATGTCTCTTGGCGTAGCGTCTCTGACGCTTTATTAGTAGTTTTATTCCTCCTCTTTAGTAGGAGGAGGAATTATACTGGTTGTGGTGTCTCGGACGCCTCTATAGTAGTTGGGTCTGAATCCGTTCCGGAGGACGACGGTGTAGCGTGTCTTTTGGCACTTATTATATATGTGTATATATATGTATATATGTGGAAAAACTGTGGAGAGAAAACCAACGACTTTAGTCGTTTGTTTTCTCTCCACATGTCTCTTGGCGTAGCGTCTCTGACGCTTTATTAGTAGTTTTTATTCCTCCTCTTTAGTAGGAGGAGGAATTATACTGGTTGTGGTGTCTCGGACGCCTCTATAATATGTGTATTTATATATGTATGTATGTATATATGTATATATGTGAAAAACTGTGGAGAGAAAACCAACGACATTAGTCGTTTGTTTTCTCTCCACATGTCTCTTGGCGTAGCGTCTCTGACGCTTCATTAGTAGTTGGGGTCTGAATCTGTTCTGGAGGACGACGGTGTAGCGTGTCTTATGGCATGTATATATATATGTATGTATATATTTATAAACTGCCGGGGTCATGTCATTTTTGAGATGGCCGCGTCGGAAGGTTAAGTGTATTTGATTACAACGGCTTAAACCTGTCTAAGGGTTAATTTAAATATTTTATTTTTATTTTAATTTAGGTTTTATGGGTTAAATTGTAAATAAATATGTTTTGTCTCTTGGTGTTGTGTCTCTGACGCTTTTATTTTGGTTTATATAGGTACATTTGTGTACTTATATTTTATAATTGTATATTTGAGGAAACTGTGGAGAGTAAACCAGCGACATTAGTCGTCTGTTTTTTCTCTCCACAGATATCTTGGTGTTGCATCTCGGATGCGTTTATTTGTTTTGTACATATTTACATTAGAAGGGATTGGCTTCTCATGAAGTGTTTTGAGTGGGATCCGGCGTGTTCAAGCACCTATTTTGTATATATATATATAGGGTTGGGGGGAGTTCTGTAACTGTCGGATCAGTTTGTTGGTGGGCTACTCCAAGTCCGTTCTGGAGGAGGAGGTAGCGATTGTGTATAGTCTGTATATAAATTTAATATGTAAATTGGTGATTTTGTTCTGGTGTGCGCCTCATGGCGTTTCTGGAGTTGGTGCCAGGCGTGTACTTACCCTACCGTCGGGCAGGTCGCAGTCGAGTTTCTCCTGCGGCCAGCCACTCAAGCTCGTTATCCTACAACGACGAGCCTCCGGGCTCTAGTGGGACCGAGGGCCTTGGCTTGACCGCCCGGGCCGCGAGGAAGAAATCCTCAATAAAAAATTACCCGAAGCTAGTTCGGCGGGCGCAGCGACAAGGTTTAGATCGGGAGACTCACTTTCTCCGGTTTTGGTGAAAGTGAGTCCTCCGGTCTGGGTGGACGGAATTCCGCCTGCTACTGCGTCCTAGCCCGGGTACCGGTCGACCCCCGTGGCGAATTTTAGACTTCCCCGGACACAAGGGCTCTGTTCGGGGTGACGAGTATTTCCCTACTACTCGTGGGATCATATATGGATATACTTACTAAAAAACAAACTGATGGTGATAGTTCTCGTGTCAGAGATCTTTCTGTAGAGAAGGTGGGCGCTTCGGCGCATATATACGCCGAGTCGGCTGGCGATAGGAGGAGTGTCGCATCGAGAGGGTCGCTCAGCGACATTTCCTTTGCGAGCGTGTCAGATGCTGAAGGGAAATCAGATGCCTTCAGCACTGCGCTGGTGCCAAGATCTTCCAGGTTTTGGAAAAAAGATGTAGTCACATACGGCAAGCGGCCGAGTGACGTGCGTCTGTCGGCGACGGAGTCGAGCGACGAGGATGCCTCGCCCGCAGCTTCTGTCCCCGTCCAGATCGCTAAGCGGGGAAGAGGTCGCCCTCCGACGTCCGGCAAGTACGTTGGGCTGGCAAAGGCTCAAGCCGAGCTCAATGCCTCTCGGCGCGAGGAGTTTCTGCGCAAGGCGGAGGAGGAGGTAGCGGCTCGGGTGGAGAGCCACAAGGCTACCCGGAAGGTGGCTCCGCCCAAGGAGATCGGCTGTGGTCTGGCGTACGACCTCGTAAAGCAGGTCGGTGATGCAATCGAGGTGGTACAGATGGTGGCGGACAAGTCGTCGAATCTCAAGGGTACGTTTGTGAGGGCCCTGAAGGATTCGGCGGCTTCGATGAAGGCTGCAGTTGAGGCACTCGCTGCAACTTCTGTGACGGAGGAGACACAGAAGTTGCAGGCCGACAATGTTCGGCTACGCGCGGAGATGGCGGAACTTAAGAAGGAGATGGCTGGGCTCAAAACCCAAATGACAGACATGACCAACTTGCCTCCGGTCAATACAAACCGGTCGGACCCACCAACATCTTCTGTCCACAAGGAGAGCTCCCAACAGCAGGAGGAGTTGACGCGGGCCATCCTGCTGCAAGTTGGTGGCATGATCAATGCGCGGTTTGAGGGGATGGAGGAGCGTCTTCTCCCGGAGAAGAGGGTGAGGCCACCCTTGGCCGCGGACCTGCGCAAGAAAGCTGCGCCTGCGGTTTCGGAGAATCCATCTCCTGCTCCTTCCACTCAGCCCCCGAAGGGTAAGAAGAAGCCTGATGTTGCCCCAGAATCGAAAACGCCTTCACAGAGGCAAACGCAGGAGGGTCCCTCTGTGATTGAGTCGGTGGAAGGAAGCTGGGCTACCGTCACCAAGGGGAAGAGGAAGAAGACGGCTGCTGCAATACAAACTCCGACGGCTTCCAAAACTGCACAAAGCGCCAAGCCGTCCAAGAAGGCTAAGCGCAAGGCCAAGTTGCGGACTCCCAAGACGGCAGCAGTGGTCATCACTCTGCAGCCGGGAGCCGAGGAGCGGGGGGCAACCTATGCCAGTGTTCTCGCAGTTGCTAGGGACAATATCGACCTTAGCAGCTGCGGGATCACCAACTTGCGCTTCCGCAAGGCCGCGACGGGTGCCCGTATATTGGAGGTAGCTGGGGGACCTGACAGCTCTGAGAAAGCTGACTCCTTAGCCCAGAAATTGAAGGAGGCCCTGGGCGAGGAGGTCGCTCGGGTGTCAAGACCGACGAAATGCGCAGAATTCAAGATAATGGGCTTGGATGATTCCGTTTTAAGGGAGGAAGTTGCTGCTGCCACTGCTCAGAAAGGGGGCTGCAAGCCAGAGGAAGTAAAAGTGGGAGAGATCAGGCGGACCTACCAGGGCACCGGTGTGGCGCTGGTTAGCTGCCCTGTCGCTGCAGCTAAGAAGGTGACAGATGAAGGGCGTCTGCTGGTGGGTTGGGTGTCGGCCCGAGTGGAGTTGCGGGAGGCTAGGCCTTTACGCTGCTATAGGTGCCTCCGGAATGGCCACACCCGTGCCCTGTGCACTGAGGAGGTTGATCGCAGCGAGGAGTGCTATCGCTGCGGTCGCCCTGGCCATATCGCGTCGGCTTGCTCCGCGCTGCCGAAGTGTTCCCTGTGCGCTGCGGCAGGCAAGCCCTCCGGCCATTTACTAGGAAGTAAGACGTGCTCTCCTCCCAAATCCAGCAGGAAGGGGGCTACTGCAGGAAGAAAATCAGCCGAGACTGTAAGCCCCCCGCAGCAAGCGGGTGAAGAGGTGGAGGTGATGGAGACTACCAGTTAGTATGGCTCTCCGCATTCTTCAGGCGAATGTCAACCACTGCGTCCCTGCTCAGGACCTTTTGGCCCAAAGCATGGCGCAGTGGTTGATTGACGTTGCGGTTGTCGGAGAGCCATACTTCATCCCTTCCAGCTCTAATTGGGCAGGGGATGATCTGGGTTTGGTAGCTATAGTGTCTCGTGGTATAACCCTCGATAGGGTCATGAAAGGTCGTGGTTGTGTTTCGGCTCTTGTATCGGGTGTGACATTGGTCGGGGTCTATTTCTCGCCTAATAGGCCACTTCACGAGTTTGAGGTTTATTTAGCGGAAGTCGGAGCTCTCATTGAGCGAAGCCACCCGCACCCGGTGCTTGTTCTCGGAGACCTAAACGCGAAGTCTGCTGCGTGGGGATCTCCGGTCACCAATGTGCGTGGTGATTCGCTCGAGGAGTGGGCGTTAATAGCTGGCCTTGTTAACATCAATCGGGGTTCAGTGTTTACGTGTGTTCGTCCGCAAGGCCAGTCCATTGTTGATGTAGGTTTTGCGAGTCCAAGTTTGGCGAGCCGAATAACTGGCTGGAGGGTGCTGGTAGACGTTGAGACGGCATCAGATCATAGGTACATCCGATTTAATATATCTCCTCATTCTTCCGCCCCTATTATAGTAGATGGAGCTCAAGCACGTGAGAGTGGCCTACGTTGGGCACTGAAAAGGCTCGATCGAGAGGTGCTGGAGGAAGCTGCCCTGGTACAGGCCTGGATTACGGCGCCTTCTACCCCGGAGGAAGTAGTCATCGAAGACGAGGTGGAATGGCTTGCGCAAGCGTTGACGCTTGTGTGCGACGCGGCGATGCCGAGAGCCGGAACACCTGCGCCAAAACGTCAGGTGTACTGGTGGTCCGCAGAGATAGCTGACTTGCGCGAGGCATGCGTGGAAGCGAGACGCCAGCACTCCAGATACCGCAGGAGGCGGCGTCGGGATGCGGAAACTCTAGACCAGCTGCATGAGGCCTATAAAGCGGCGAGGTTGGCTCTGCAAATAGCTATTTCTGACTCCAAAATCTCGTCTCGAGAGGAAATGCTGGAGTCTCTGAACAGAGACCCTTGGGGACGGCCTTACAAGATGGTGAGAGGCAAGCTTCGTCCTTGGGCACCGCCTCTGACGACAGGAATGGAGCCACAGCTCTTGGACAGGGTGGTGTCGACCCTCTTCCCTGCAAGGGAATCTCTCACCCCCCCGACGATGGCGCCACCTCAAGAAGAGGGTGACACAGATGCTGACGTGACGGAGGTCAGTGAAGTCGAGCTCAGGATGGCGACTCTTCGGCTCAAAGCGAAGAACACGGCACCGGGCCCTGACGGTATTCCTGGTCGGGCTCTGGCTCTAGCGTTGAAGGCTCTGGGTCCACGCGTTCGCCAGCTGTTCAGTGCCTGCCTTTTGAAAGGCACCTTTCCACAGCAATGGAAGACTGGCAGGCTGGTTCTTTTGAGGAAGGATGGTCGTCCGATGGACTCCCCCTCAGCCTATCGACCCATTGTTCTTCTGAATGATGTGGGGAAGTTGTTGGAGCGTGTGATTGCGGATCGTATCGTGGGGCACCTAAGCTGCGTGGGACCTGACCTGAGCGACCATCAGTTTGGTTTTCGGAGGGGGCGGTCCACCATCGACGCCATCCTTAGAATTCGGGCCATTTCGGAGGAGGCAGTTTCCAGAGGCGAGGTTGTTTTAGCGGTGTCACTCGACATCGCAAACGCCTTCAACACACTGCCCTGGAGCTGTATACTAGCGGCATTAAAGTATCATCGAGTACCCCCTTACCTGTTCCGGATCATCCAGGATTATCTATCACAGCGGCTCATTACATTCAAGGGACAGGAAGGGTGGAAAGAGCATAGTATGCGGTGTGGTGTTCCACAAGGGTCGGTTCTGGGGCCGCTCTTGTGGAATATTGGATATGATTGGGTGTTGCGGGGTGCCAATCTATGGGGTATTAACGTTACGTGTTATGCTGACGACACACTTGTGACAGCGCGCGGAAAGTCATTCAGAGAGGCATCCCTGCTTGCTACTGCTGGAGTAGCTCAGGTGGTAGCTAGAATAAGGAGGCTCGGACTTGAGGTAGCCCTTACCAAATCGGAGGCCCTATGTTTTCATGGGCCCCGAAAAAAGCCACCGACAGGCTCATTTATTGAGGTTGGGGGAGTCCGCATCGGCGTCGGGGAGACGATGAAGTACCTGGGACTCGTCCTCGACAGCCGATGGGACTTCGCCGCCCACTTCAAGAAGTTAGCACCGAAGTTGTTGAGGTCTGCGTTTGCCCTGGGAGGACTCCTGCCCAACATTAAAGGTGCAACGGTGAGCTGCAGAAAACTTTATATGATGGTTATAAGGTCGATGGCCTTGTATGGATCACCTGTGTGGGCCGAAGCCCTTAATAGACAGAACATCGCTCTCCTGCGAAGCCCGCAGAGAGTGATGGCATTGAGGGTTATACGGGGATACCGCACGGTCTCCTTCGAGGCGGCTTGCATCCTGGCAAGTTCCATGCCCTGGGATCTAGACTCCAAGGGCCTTTCTAGAGTCTACCACTGGAAGGTGCAGATGATTGCCAATGGTCAACGTCCTGCGTTACGGGAGGTGGAAGGAAAACGGCTGGAGTGCCATGAAATTCTCCTAGAGGAGTGGCTCGGCCGTTTAACTGAGCCTAGTGCCGGTCTTAGGACGGTGGCGGCTATTCGCCCAATACTAAGAGAGTGGGTTGCAAGGGAGCACGGGTCTCTAACCTTCCGGCTGACACAGGTACTCTCGGGACACGGTTGTTTCTCGAAGTACCTGTGTCGTATCGGAAGGGAACCGTCCACTCAGTGCCACCACTGCGATGCTTTGGAGGATGCGGCGCAGCATACTTTGGAGGATTGTCCTGCATGGGATACTCCGCGGCATGAGCTATCGCTCATAATAGGCAGGGACTTATCGCTCATGGCCGTAGTTGATGCTATGGTCGGTAATGAGCAGTCTTGGAAAGCGGTGCAAATCTTCTGTGAGCATGTTATGTCGCTGAAAGAAGCTGCAGAAAGGGAGAGGGAAGCCTTTGCTACCAATCCCATACGCAGACGGAGACCGGGGCGTCGGAGGAGGAGGTTCCGTCAGGATCTGCGACCCCCATGATTTAGGCACTGACGGCGGCGCCGGGGGGTGCCGTCGTCCTAATAGGCCTGGAGGGGGCGCGCGTGTTGTTCCGCGCGCCTCTCGGAAGAGATGAGGTGAGAGGCAGCCGCCTCACCCATTGGAGGGGCTAATCAAGCCAACGCCGCCGGGGCCGTGGAAGAGTGTGCAAGCGTCCCCATAGCCCTGGCACCAAGGCGTCAGAGGAGAACTCCACCGGTTTTTTAGTGGGTGCAAGCCCCACATATCCCATCCGCCGCCCCCGCGGCGGTGGGAATGCGTTAGGCATTTCTCCGGTTAAAAAAAAAAAAAAAAAAAGGTTAGGTTAGGTTCCCCCCCGAGGATTCCGATCTTGTCGCGATGGGGGGGCTCAGTAGCCGTGGTGGGTAACACGGTGAAGCCAACAGGAATCCAAGGCGGGGACGCTCGGAGTGGGCCCGTGGTGGGGCCTGCTTTGATGCGTCCGAGGCTGCCGGGGATGGAGTTTTCGATCCCCTGCAGCCAGGAGGGAGGGGTCGCGGGAGAAGAGGCGTGTCGGTGTGTCGTTGCCGCTCGCCCTATCTCCCGCGACCGAACGGGGGCGCACCGTTGGATGCGTTGGTGGTGGGGCCGCAGGGGAAGAGGAGTGTCGGTGTGTCGTTGCCGCTCTCCCTGTCCTCTGCGGCCGTTTAGTGGTTTTGCGGCGGAGCCAAAGATCTGATCCGCCGCAGGGGCCATGGCGGCGGCATCGGGGGACGCCGTCGCCCATGAAAGGCCCCGTGACGGCGCGCGTGGGTGTTCCGCGCGCTTGTCCTAGGAGACATGGTGGGAGGCAGTTGCCTCACCAGTAGGAGGGACTCGTTTTGAGTCAAACGCCGTCGGGGCCGTGTGAAGAGTGCGAAAGCGTGCCCATAGCCCCGGCAATATGGCGTTAAGCGGGAACCCAGTCAGTTTTTTAGTGGGTGCAAGCCCCACATATCCTCATCCGCTCCCCCCCGGGGCGGTGAGGAATGCGTAGGCATTTCTCTGACGGTAAAAAAAAAAAAAAAAAAAAAAAAAAAAAAAAAGGTTAGGTTAGGTTAGGTTGGGCGGGTTCTGCGCTTAACCATGCGTGGATAAGCGCAGGACCTCCTTACTCCGCGGGGGTTCGCGGGTAGGGAAGCGTCGGTCTTAGGGAGGAGCGCAAGTCGTTGAGATCCCCTAAGGCAAGTCTGTGGTTCTTCCTGCTCGAGGTTGCCGCCTGCTATTGGTCTATTTCCTTCAGAAATAGACATAACAAAAACCACAGGCGCCGGTGCCGTTCCATTCTGGGACGGTATCGGTGGGGTAGGCTTGGGAGGGTTCGGGGTTGGCGGGTGGGTTAAAAGGGGGGATGGGTATAGGGGTTCTTGGAATGAGGGGTAGTTGGTTGTTGGGTCGGGCTGTTGCCGAAAGGGGGGACGGGGTGTTCCTTTGGTGGGCTACTCCAAGTCCGTTTCGGAGGAGGAGGTAGCGATTGTGGTGTGCTTCTCCGCGCGTCCCTCTGGTCTAGCAGAGGGCGCAGTGGACGGAGCGTCTAGAAGGTGAGCTTCTTACGAAGCGTTTGGAGTCGGGCCCGGCGTGTACTCACACTACCGTCGGGCAGGCGGCGGGTGATTTATCTCTCGTCGCCACCGCTCAAAAATCGTAGCCCCACAACGACGAGCCTTCGGGCTCTAGTGGGAACGAGGGCCTTGGCTTGACCGCCCGGGCCACGAGGAAGACAACCTCTATAAAAAATTACCCGAAACTAGTTCGGCGGACGCAGCGACAAGGTTTAGATCGGGAGACTCACTTTCTCCAGTCTTGGTGAAAGTGAGTCTTCCGGTCTGGGTGGACGGAATTCCGCCTGCTACTGCGTCCTAGCCCGGGTACCGGCCGACCCCCGTGGCGAATCTTTGGCTTCCCCGGCTACAAGGGCACTGGCCGGGGTGACCATCCATTCCCTACTACTCGTGGGATCTATATGGACTCTTTAAAAAATAAAAAACCTGATGATGTTGGTCGTAAAGACGGAGGAAAACGTGTGGAGGATGAATCGGAGATTGTCGCCGATTCGGCGAGCGGACGACAAAGTGTCGTCTCCAGAGGAGGCTCGGTGAGCGATGTCTCCCTTGTTAGTGTGTCTGACGCTGAAGGGAGACTCAGCGCCTGTAGCGAGACGATGGATCCGGGATCTTCTAGATTTTGGAGAGATGATGTCGCTACCTGCGGCAAGCGGCGGAGTGAAGTTCGTCTGTCGGAGACGGACTCCAGTGACGATGCCTCTGCTGTAATTACTGTCCCGGTCAAGGCAGTAGCTAAGCGAGGTAGAGGCCGTCCTCCGACGACGGGAAAGTACGTCGGCTTGGCAAAAGCTCAGTCAGAGTTAAATGCTGCTCGGCGTGAGGAGTTTTTGCGGAAAACAGAGGAGGATGTTGCTGCCCGAGTTGCGGCCAACAAGGAGAACAGGAGGGTTGCTCCACCCGAGCCAAAGGGAAAGGACAGTGGGCTGGCCTCTGACCTTATTAAACAGGTCGAAGACGCAGCCGATGTAGTACTGATGGTGGCTGCCAAGTCAGGAAACCTCAAGGGCACGTTTGCCAAAGCCCTTAAGGACTCGGTAGCCTCAATAAAGGCAGCAGTGGAGTCACTTGCTGCAACTTCCGTGACAGAAGAGACGAAGAAGTTGAAGGCTGACAACGATAGGCTACGCGCTGAGATGGCCGAACTCCGAAAGGAGCTCTCTGGAATTAAATCCAAAATGGCGAAGATGGAGGAGCCACCTACTGCGACAGCATCATCCTCCCACAGCGATCATCAGCAGGAGCTGTTAAGCTCGATCCTGAGGGAAGTGGGAGGCATGATTAATGCTAGATTTGAGGGGATGGAGGATAGACTCCTCCCTGAAAGAAGGGTTCGTCCACCGTTAGCGGCGGACAAAAACAAAAATGCTGCTCCTGAGCAGCCGACTCAGACGGAAACTAAGCAGCCCTCATCTAAGTCTTCAAAAAATAATAAGAAGACTAAGAACGTAAACCAAGACGAACCTGGTATGCCAGAGGCAGGCCCATCTCAACAGCAGGACTTGCCACCTGCTCCTGAAAACGAGGATGAAGGATGGTCCACTTATACCAAGAAGGGCAGAAAGGCAAAGTCCTCGGCACAACCAAAGACAAAGCCCTCTGGACCTGCAGGAAGAGAAGGAGCGAAGAAGCCTCCTAGTCGTCCAAAAACGACGAAGATGAAGCTGCGCCCTCCTAGAACTGCAGCCGTGGTTATCACCCTGCAGCCAGATGCCGTGGAAAAAGGGGTCAGCTACGCTAACGTACTAACGGAAGCGAAGACGAAAATTGATCTGGCTAGCTGTGGTATTACCAGCCTTCGCTTCCGCAAGGCGGCCACGGGTGCCCGCATCCTAGAGGTGGCTGCAGGCGAAGCTAGCGCCGAGAAAGCGGATTCTCTAGCCCAAAAACTGAAGGATGTTTTGGGCGAAGAGGTGGCTAGGGTTTCAAGACCCACCAAATGCGCAGAATTTAGAGTCGTAGGTTTAGACGATTCTGTGAATAAGGACGACTTAGCTGATGCAATATCAAAGCAAGGAGGCTGCTTGGTGGAAGCAATAAAGGTGGGTGAAGTCAGACGTACCCACCAGGGTACTGGTGTCGCTATGGTGAGTTGCCCTATTGCTGCCGCCAAAAAGCTTAATCAAGAGGGCCGTCTACTGGTTGGCTGGGTGTCAGCTAAGGTCGAGCTGATGCAGCCGAGACCTCTGCGATGCTATCGATGTCTACAGAGTGGACATGTGAGAGCCCAATGTTCCGAGGAAACTGACCGCAGTCAGGAATGTTTTAGGTGCGGACAACTTGGCCATAAGTCATCGGAGTGCACGGCTGCACCCAAGTGCTCGATCTGTGCTGCAGCCAACCGGCCAGCCAACCATAGAATTGGCAGCAAGGCATGCGCCCCTCCCAAAGGACGGAGAAAGGCAAATAAACCCCCGTCTCAGAAGGGGGATGAGAGGGTTCAGATGGAGACCAGTTAGATGGCCATCAAATTCCTTCAGGCGAACATCAACCACTCCGCCAGAGCTCAGGATATCTTATCCCAGAGCATGGCGGAGTGGTTGATCAACATTGCAGCGGTCTCGGAGCCGTATTTTATCCCTCCTAGGGATAATTGGGCCGGGTCGCGTGACGGGACTGTTGCCATTGTCTCTAAAGGCGTGGCATCAGAGAAGGTCGTGAGAGGTGCTGGATGCGTTGCAGCACATTTTGGGGGACTGGCTATTGTGGCAGTTTACTTCTCGCCCAACAGGACCTTTGCTGAATTCGAGAGATATCTCGATGATGTAGAGGCTCTTGTTGGGCAATGCCACCCCCATCCGGTGCTTGTGCTTGGCGATCTCAACGCCAAGTCGCCGGCCTGGGGCTCTCCAGTCACAAACCCCCGCGGGATTGCACTCGAAGAATGGGCACTAGTAGCTGGACTGTCCATCCTCAATAGAGGATCAACCAGCACCTGTGTGCGCCCGAACGGCGAATCCGTTATTGATGTCTCCTTTGCGACTCCTAGCCTGGCGCGGCGTGTGAGTGGATGGGAGGTCTTAGAGGGCACTGAAAGCCTCTCAGACCACCGATACATCCGCTTTCACGTCGCCCCCGTTCCTCACGCTACGAGTAATGCAAATGGAGACACAATACAGAGGGA
This sequence comes from Epirrhoe tristata, assembly GCA_951394285.1. Lineage (NCBI taxonomy): Eukaryota > Metazoa > Arthropoda > Insecta > Lepidoptera > Geometridae > Epirrhoe > Epirrhoe tristata. Next base: position 10,293,316 of record OX596153.1, read on the forward strand.
CAGTCCAAGATGGGCACTCAAACGCGTGGACAGAGCAGCACTGGAGGAGGCCTCTGTGGTGCAAGCGTGGGTATCACCACTCACTGAGCCACTAGAGCTGAATATCGCAGATGAAGTAGAGTGGTTCGGTGAAGCGTTGACGCAAATTTGTGATGCGGCGATGCCCAGAATCGGATCAAACCCAATGCAGAAGCAAGTCTACTGGTGGACAGCAGAGCTCTCGCAGTTGCGTGTTGATTGCGTTGCGGCCAGACGAGAACACGCAAGACTCAGGCGAAGACGACGGCGGGATGAGCAGCTGGAGCTTCGGGCGTACAACTTGTACAAAGAGGCCAAACTAGCTCTTCAACTAGCCATCGTCCAAGCCAAAGATGAAGGTCGGGAAGAACTTCTCGAAACGCTGAACCGTGATCCGTGGGGGCGGCCGTATAGGATGGTGCGAGAGAAGCTCCGCCCGTGGGCACCACCTCTGACTCAGACGATGGAGCCCCATCTTCTTGGGACAGTGGTGTCCACGCTGTTTCCCTCAAGTGAGGAACATGCGCCTCCTACTATGGCTCCGCCCAGTACCGAGGATGACTCGGATGCTGAAGTTCCCGAAGTGGGAGATGTAGAGCTCAGGATGGCTGTCAAACGCATGAGTGCCAAGAACACGGCTCCGGGACCTGATGGCGTTCCTGGCCGGGCGTGGGTGATAGCCCTGAAGGCTCTGGGGCCCCGGTTTCGCGGCCTCTTTGATGCCTGTCTTTTGCAAGGCAGCTTCCCTGGGCGGTGGAAGACGGGCCGCCTCGTGCTGCTTAAAAAAGACGGACGCCCAGCTGATGTGCCATCGGCATATCGCCCGATTGTCCTGCTGGATGAAGCGGCAAAGCTCCTCGAGCGAATATTAGCCGACCGCCTTACAGGGCATCTAAACCAAATTGGACCAAACCTGGATGATAACCAGTTTGGTTTCCGGCGGGGCCGCTCAACGGTCGATGCTATCTTGAGGGTCAAGTCAATTGCAGAGGAAGCGGTGTCCAGAGGTGAGGTGGTATTGGCCGTATCACTTGATATTGCCAATGCTTTTAACACCTTGCCCTGGAGCTGCATACGGGAGGCCCTAAGGTATCACCGAGTGCCCCGTTACCTCCGCCGAGTCATCAACGACTATTTGAACGATCGGTTCGTCTCGTTCAAGTCTCAGGACGGCTGGACGCAGCACAGAATGTCGTGCGGTGTTCCACAGGGTTCGGTCCTAGGACCGCTCCTGTGGAACATCGGTTACGATTGGGCGCTGAGGGGTGCAAACCTGTGGGGCGTAAACATAACTTGTTACGCCGACGACACCCTTGTCACTGCCAAGGGTAAGTCGTACAGAGATGCGTCTATGCTTGCCACTGCGGGAGTGGCACAAGTTGTGAATAGGATAAGGAGACTCGGACTTCAGGTGGCTTTAAACAAGTCAGAAGCATTATGCTTCCACGGGCCGCGGAGACAACCACCAGCTGGTTCTCAAATTATAGTGGGAGGGGTCCCCATCGGCGTCGAGTCGACGATGAAGTACCTGGGACTCGTCCTCGACAGCCGATGGGATTTCAACGCTCACTTTGCAAGGCTTGCACCAAAACTTGTCAGGACAGCTGCCGCCCTTGGGGGGCTTCTTCCGAATACAAGGGGTGCCAAAGTGAGCTGTCGGAAGTTGTACATGGGAGTGGTCAGATCCATGGCCATGTATGGAGCCCCTGTGTGGGCCGATACCCTTAGCAGCCAGAGCATCGCCTTGCTGCGCGGTCCGCAGAGAGCGATGGCGCTAAGGGTAATTCGGGGATACCGCACGGTCTCTTTTGAGGCTTCGTGCTTACTGGCAGGATCACTCCCATGGGACCTTGATGCAAGAGGCCTAGCTAGTGTCTATAACTGGCGCAAAGAGGAAGAACAGCGGGGTCAACGACCAGCTATAGACGAAGTGGAGAGTCACAGAAGCCAAACATACAACATCTTGGTTGATGAATGGCAAATACGACTCAGGCAGCCCACTGCGGGACTGAGAACTATTGCGGCGGTACAACAGCATCTGCGAAAATGGCTGGAGAGAGAACACGGCTCAATGACGTTTAGACTGACACAGGTACTTTCAGGACACGGATGTTTTGGAAAGTACCTGTGTCGAATTGGCAGAGAACACACAGCATCGTGTCATCACTGCCAACACGCCGTGGACACAGCGCAGCACACGCTGGAGGAGTGCCAAGCCTGGGCCACCCATCGGCAGGAGCTAGCGCTCGTTGTTGGAAACGATCTCACACTTCCGGCTGTAGTTAATGCCATGGTCGATTGTGAGAGATCTTGGGAGGCAGTTGCTGACTTCTGCGAGAGAGTACTGCAGCAGAAGGAAGCTGCGGAGCGCGAGCGAGAGGCTTTAGCCACAGACCCTACTCGCAGTAGAAGACCGGGGCGTCGGAGGAGGAGATTCCTCCAAGATCTCCGACCCCCATAACGGCCATGACGGCGGCACTGGGGGTGCCGTCGTCAACAAAAGGCCTAGAGGTGGCGCGCGTGGAGGTTCCGCGCGCCTCTCTTAAGAGATGTGGTTGAGAGGCAGTAGCATCACCCATCAGGAGGGGCTCAAATCGAGCCAACACCGCCGGGGCCGTGGTAGAGTGCGTAAGCGTGCCCATAGCCCCGGCACCATGGTGTTCAGAGGGAACCCCGTCGGGTTTTAGTGGGTGCGAGTCCCACATATCCCCCCCGCCGCCCCACGGCGAGGGGGAATGCATAAGGCATTTCCCGACGATAAAAAAAAAAAAAAAAAAGGTTAGGTTAGGTTAGGTTAGGTTAGGTTAGGTTAGGTTAGGTTCCCCCCCCCCCGATCGGGGCGCAGGGCGCTCGGGGAGCACCCCGCCCCGGACGAGCGGGAGGCCGTCCGGCGAGAGGCGAGAGACGCGATTGTCCACCACTGGACAGAGGATCTCGCCTCCGCCTTTTTCGGCCGCCGAACGCTGGACGCTCTCGGGCCGATCTTGCGAGACTGGCTCGAGCGGTCTCACGGCTTCCTCTCGTTCCGTCTGGTGCAGGTGTTATCCGGGCATGGATGCTTCGGATCATATCTGCACCGAATCGGAAGAGAGGGAACCCCGTCGTGCTACGATTGTGGCGCGGCGGAGGATACGGCGCAGCACACCCTTGAGGTGTGCCCATCGTGGTCCGAGCCGCGCCGCGAGTTAATTGCGGTTGTCGGGCCAGACCTCTCGCTCCCCAGTATAGTTAACTCCATGCTGGGAAGCGAGCAAGGCTGGGCAGCGGTCGCCTCCTTCTGTGAGGATGTGATGTCCCAAAAGGAGGCGGCAGAGCGCGCACGAGAGGAGGACCCTCTCGCACCGCTGTGCAGACAGAGAAGGGGTAGGCGGAGAAGGCGATTATAGTCGCCCTTCACCTCCTCATGTGGTGGTGAATGGCGGGAGAGATGTGGAGGCATCTTCTCCCGCATTGCACACATTCACCACCTCTGGTGGCGGGAACGGCATAGATGCAGTCGTTCCCGAGCCCCTCCTTGCAGAAGGAGGGAGCGTGCGGGCCCCGCTGTAAAAGTGGGCGGTCGTCGGCGGGGGACTGGAAGTAAAGGCTCTGCCGGTTTCCCAGTCCCCTTCCACTTGGACGAGGCCTGAGCACCCCTGGGATGTTTAGTGGGTATTCCAGTTCTTTTGAACTGGGGAGTCCCACATACCCCTCCCATCCTCCAGTGAGGAGGGGATGCGTAATGCATTTTACCCAGGGTTAAAAAAAAAAAAAAAAAAAAAAAAAAAAAAAAAAAGGTTCCCCCCCGATGGATTCCAATCTTGACGCGATGGGGGGGCTTAGTAACCGTGGTTTGGAGGCCCACGGTGAAGCCAATAGGAATCCCAGGCGGGGACGCCCTGGTGGCGTCTGGCGGGTAGGGTCGCGGGTGAAGAGGCGTGTCGGTGTTTCGTTGCCGCTCGCCCTATCTCCCGCGACCCAACGGTGGCGCACCGTAAGATGCGTCGGCGGTGGGGCCGCAGTGGAAGAGGAGTGTCGGTGTTACGTTGCCGCTCTCCCTATCCTCTGCGGCCGGTTTTGGAGGCTTCTCCACGCCCTCTTTCATTAGAGTGCGCAGTGGACGAAGGGAGCGAAGAGCTTTGGTGGTGAGTAGCGGACGCTAGGTGCGGGGGCACCTTCGTCCGCCTTGCACTACTCACCACGACGCGGGGCCGCCCTAAGGGCGGGGATCGCCAGATGGGGACTGGACGTAAAGGCTGTGCCGGTTTCCCAGACCCCCTCCATTCCAGGCGACGCCGGAATGACGCTGGGTCGTTTAGTGGGTATACCGGGAGTCCCCGGGAGTCCCACATACCCCTCTCGCCCCCCGGCGGAGGGGATGCGTAATGCATTTTTCCCAGCGAGAAAAAAAAAAAAAAAAAAAAAAAAAAAAAAAAAAAAAAAAGGTTAGGTTAGGTTAGGTTAGGTTAGGTTGGGCGGGTTCTGCGCTTAACCATACGTGGATAAGCGCAGGACCTCCTTACTCCGCGGGGGTTCGCGGGTAGGGAAGCGTCGGTCTTAGGGAGGAGCGCAAGTCGTTGAGATCCCCTAAGGCAAGTCTGTGGTTCTTCCTGCTCGAGGTTGCCGCCTGCTATTGGTTTATTTCCTTCAGAAATAGACGTAACAAAAACCACAGGCGCTGGTGCCGTTCCATTCGTGGGACGGTATCGGTGGGGTAGGCTTGGGAGGGTTTGGGGTTGGGTGGGAAAAACTTCTCCACGCGTTCCTCATTCAGAGGAGCGTGGTCTGGACGAAGGCTGGGTGGGTATAGGGGCTTAAGGAATGGGGGGGAGTTGGTTGTTGGGTCGGGCTGTTGCCGAGGGGGGGGGGTTTGTATTTTGGTGTAAATAGTCTGTATATTGTTTGTATATAGTCTGTCTTTGGTGGATCGTCCGAGTCCGTTCTGGAGGAGGATGGATTGTTGGTGGTGTGCGCCTCTTGGCGCTTCTGGAGTTGGTGTCCGACGCGTACTAACCCTACCGTTGGGCGGGTCGCAGTCGAGTTTAATTACTCCTGCGGCCAACCACTCAAACTCGTTATCCCACAACGACGAGCCTTCGGGCTCTAGTGGGACCGAGGGCCTTGGCTTGGTCGCCTGGGTCGCGAGGAAGAAAACCTCAATAAAAAATTACCCGTGAACTGAGCGGCGGCGCAGCGTATCAGGCTGGCTAGTCGGTTAAACTAGTTATACTGCATCCTGGGCCAGGGTGTCAGCCAACACCCTTGGCGAGATTTAGGCTTCCCCGGCTACGTTGAGCTCTGGCCGGGGTGACTGAACAATTCTCATATACTCGTGGGATCTATTATGGATACTTATAAAAATAAAAAACAAAAAGATGATGTGGGTCGCAAAGACCTTCGTGTGGTGGAAGGAAGCTCGAGCGCTTTGGCGCAGAGTAAAGCTGATTTGGCAAGAAGGCGAAGTAGAGCTGTCTCAAAAGAGTCCCGCTCTTCACACAGCGACGTGTCCTTTAGGAGCGTTTCTGAACTGGAAAGGGATTCCAGCGTTGACAGCTTGGTTGTTTTCGGCAAGCGGAGACACGAAGAAGAGCTGTGTCTCTCGGAGTCGGAGACTAGCGATGAGGCTTCGAAAGCGGTGGCTGTTCCGGCGCTTGTAGCCAAACGAGGAAGAGGTCGCCCTCCTACAAGCGGAAAATACGTTGGTTTGGCTAAAGCCCAGGCCGACTTAAATGCCCTCAGGAGAGAGGAGGTGCAACGAAAGGCACAAGAGGAAGTCATGGCTCAGGTGGCGAGACATAAAGCTGCTCGCAAGATTGCTCCATCTGAGCCAGAAGAGAAAAGCGGGCTGACATCAGACCTGGTCACACAGGTTGAAGATGCTGCAGAGGTCATACTGCTAGTGGCTACCAAATCGGGAAACCTTAAGGGCACGTTTACTCGGGACCTTAAGGACTCGGTTAATCACATAAGAAAGGCTGTGACGTCACTAGCAGCAACTTCCGTATCGGAAGAGACAAGAAGACTCCAGGCAGACAATGTTCGCCTCCGCACTGAAGTCGCAGAACTGCGAAAGGAGATGTCTGGCCTCAAAGCCAAAATTAAGGCGTTGGAGGATCTACCCTCGGTTGATTCTAACCGTTCGGGGAAAACGCCTGCCCAGGAGGCGTCAACTTCCCATAGCGACGGTGGTCACCAGGAGGAGCTGGTGAGGACCATTTTGCTGCAGGTGGGAGGCCTGATCAATGCTCGCTTTGAGGGCATGGAGGAGCGGCTCCTTCCCGAAAAAAGGAGCAGACCCCAGCTGGCCTCAAATAAGAAGGGAAATGCTGCTCCAGCGCAGGAGGACGTGCCTCCTACTGCCGCTTCTGGCAATGCTCCTGAAGCTGGGCGACGGGCTTCGCACGCCCCGAAAGGCAATATTAAGAAGAAGACCAAGGATGCTGAAGCTACGGCAGAAGCCTCGCAGAGGCAACCTCAGGATCTACCTCCAGCGCCTGAGACCATGGATGAGGGGTGGTCCACGGTCACAAAACGAGGAAAGAAGAAAGAGGCAGCAAAGCAGACTACCAAGGCTCAGAAGCCTTCAACGTCTGCTAAGACTTCCAAGCCCAAGCAGGCAAAGATAAAGTTACGGCCCCCTCGTACTGCAGCCGTAGTAATTACTCTGCAGCCAGGGGCCGAAGAGAAGGGGGTAACGTATGCCAGTCTTCTCACAGCTGCCAAGGAAAATATTGACCTTGGTAGCTGTGGTATTACTGGCCTACGTTTCCGTAAGGCTGTGACGGGAGCCCGTATCCTAGAAGTGGCAGCGGGATCTGAAAGTGCGGAAAAGGCCAATACTTTGGCTCAAAAGTTGAGGGAGACGCTGGGAGAGGAAGTCGCGCGGGTGTCGAGACCGACAAAATGCGCCGAGTTCCGAGTCTCGGGCTTGGACGACTCGGTCTCCAAAGATGACATCGCTGCCGCCACTGCTCAGAAAGGGGGCTGCCAGGTAGAAGAGGTTAAAGTGGGGGAAATAGGGCGCACCTACCAAGGCACTGGCATAGCGCTGGTGAGCTGCCCTATGGCCGCAGCCAAAAAAGTAGGCGAAGAAGGTCGCCTGCTGGTTGGCTGGGTCTCAGCAAGAGTCGAGTTGATGCAGCACAGACCTCTCAGGTGCTACCGCTGCCTAGAGAGTGGGCATGCGAGGGCTCAGTGCAAAGCGGAGACGGATCGGAGTGAGGAGTGTTACCGTTGTGGTCAATCTGGCCACAAGGCTTTAACATGCTCCGCCACTCCGAAGTGCTCAATCTGTGCGGCGGCAAACAAGCCATCAGCGCACAGATTGGGTAGCAAGTCCTGTCTCCCGTCCAAAAGACGAGGAAGACAAATGGCTACATCCATGCCAGCGACGGATCCGTCAGCTGCCAGCTACCCTACGCCTAAAACTGGGGATGCGCGGGCACAGATGGAAACAAGTTAGGATTGCCCTACGCATCCTCCAGGTGAATATCAACCACTCCGCCGCAGCTCAGGATCTCTTGACCCGGAGCATAGCGGAGTGGTTGATCAACTTTGCGGCTGTCTTGGAGTTTTACTCTAAATCTCCAAGACCCAAAACCAAGGCCATGACGGCGGCACTGGGGGGTGTCGTCGTCCACAAAGGGCCAAGAGGTGGCGTGCGTGGAGGTTCCGCGCGCCTCTCTCAAGAGATGTGGTGAGAGGCTGTTGCCTCACCCATCTGGAGAGGCTCTGATTGAGCCAACGCCGCCGGGGCCGTGCGAAGAATGCGCGAGCGTACCCATAGCCCCGGCACCAAGGCGTACAGAGGAACCCCGTCGGGTTTTAGTGGGTGCGAGTCCCACATATCCTCCCCGCTGCCCCCGCAGCGAGGGGGAATGCATAAGGCATTTCCCGACGTTAAAAAAAAAAAAAAAAAAAAAAAAAAAAAAAGGTTAGGTTAGGTTAGGTTAGGTTAGGTTAGGTTAGGTTAGGTTAGGTTAGGTTAGGTTAGGTTAGGTTAGGTTAGGTTAGGTTAGGTTAGGTTAGGTTTTTTTTTTTTTTTTTTTTTTTTTTGTGTTTCTGACGTTCCTCTAATCGATTTATCTTTTAGAGTCCTTTTTTGCTTATTATTATTATTTACTTGTTTTTAATTATGTTTTGGGATTTAGTGAAGGAGATTTATTATTTAACTTTATTTATTTTGCATGATTATATTTAACTATTTTATCTAATTTTATTTACTATGTATTTTCTTATTTTATTTTTATCAATATATTTGAATTTCAATTTTTATTTTTAACTTATTAAATTTACTTATTAATTTGTACTTTATTATTTCTATGTTTTTAGTTTTGTATAATGGGTATTTCTGTGCCTGGTTTTTTCTAATCTTTTGTATGTTTAAATTTTATCGTAGGGTTTACTATCAATTATTTTTTTTGACTATTTATTATATTATTATTTTGCTGGTTTGAATATATATTTCAATATATATTTTCGACAAGACTTGTATATCTTTGTGTGTATTAGTGTATCAATTATTATTTCCTGATTGTTAAGGCCATTTTTTCGCGGTTTTTATAGCTCTATTTATAAACAGTGGTTCAGAGTGTCAACTTGTTCCGGCCTGTTTACTTGGCGTCTTACTCGCTTTACTAATGCCTTAACAATAGGCTATGGTGGCTCTCGCCAATGCGTCCCACTTCCTCCTGATCGTGCAGTCCTGGCTGAAGGCGTTGTGGTCCGCCTTCTCCACCTTTGCCTGCACGCAGTTGCAGCAGGAAGGGGTCGCATTGGCGAGGAATGCGGCGCACTCCGTTCTCACGTGGGGGCCCCCGCAGTGGCTGCACTTTTCCAGTGCTTCCTGGCAGAAGCGGCGGCCGTGGCCGTAGCCCAGGCACAGGAAGCACTGGACGAGTGGAGACTGATCAGCCACTCGTACGCGCTGGAGGTCGATGCGAATGAAACCTGCATCGACCATCCTCTGCCAGACCTGCGGGGGCACCCTCATGACGACGTGTTGCGTGTGAGGATTGCGGGTCTTTTTTCTGTATGCAATTTCTAATTTTTGTGACTGTGTATCAATATCGGCGAGGACATCCTTGTTTTGATTTCTCAAAGCATTGTGGATATCCTCGTCGGTATTGTACTTAAATACATCCTTCATGACTATGAGTGGGTCCTTGTTTTTCATCTCCTCCACTTTGAGGTGACTTCCAGCTCCTTTCAATCTTTCCTTTATCTTGTGTCTTTCTTCCTCAGTTCTACAGCTTACGATCACTTTTCTATCCTTAGCTTTTCTTATCCTCTCCACCTCTACACTTCCATCCCTCGCATTCACTACCTTCCTGATCTTATCCAGCACTTCCTCTCCTGTATCCTTTTCGTTCTTGGACGTGACGACGACCGAGTGTAGCGCGGTCTGCTCCCAAAGATTTATTTTCTTCGGGGGCGCCGCGGCCACATTTGCGTATGTTTTCGCTTCCGTTGCTTTTTGATGTTGTTCAAGCGTGATTTTTAAGTTATCCATCTTCTCTGTGTTTTGTTCTATCAGCTTTGCATGTTCCTTCATGACTCTTATTATTACGCTATCGTCCCTTACCATTTCATCTTTCTGCGGTGGGGGCGGCGTCTGAACTGGTAAAGGAATATTGTCCTTTACCAGTTCAGTCGCCACTCCCTCTCCCTTTCTCTGTCCCTTTGCACCTTCTGCCTCTTTCACCAGCTGGTACAATCTTTCGATTGCTTTGATCACCTCTTCTTTAATTTCCGTTTTTAAATTTCTAGAGTTACCCAAATTTAATTTGGCTTTCGCTAAACATGCTCTGGCCTCGGATAGACGATCGACGTACTTCGGTTTGGGTGGACTTCCCGCTGCCTCCACCGATATTCTTCTTGGGACCGGTTTGCTCATTTGCGAGAGCCCAGTCTTCGGTTTCGGCTTTGGGGGGTCCACGGCGATGGTTTCCTTGGGGGCGATGGAGGTCTTGGGGAGTGTTTCTGATTTTCCAGACTCCCACTCTCCAATACTTCGCCTCACGCTGGTTTGTTGCCTCCTCTCTTTCTCCCCCAGCGTGGGTTCTGCCCCTTCGGATCCAGGTGTTGATCTGCGTTGATCGTCTTCTTTTTGTGTTTTTGGGGCCTTAGCCACAGGCGTCCGTATACCAAACATTGTCGAGGAACGTTTAACCTTTGTAATTTAATATGTAAGTTTGTATAAGTTGTAAATATAATATGTTCCTTAAAACTAATTTAAATTTGTAAATAGTAAAATATAATAAAATCTAAATCCTAATTCTGTCTCAGATCCTAGGGGATCTACGGTCTTCAAGCCTCGTCAAAAATAAAGTAAGTTTCTAAATTTAAATTTTGAGGTAAGTTTTTAACTAAAAACCTTGTCAAAAATGATGTTCGTAGGAAAATGTCAAGGCTGTATAAAGAACTTATAAATAAGTCTTAGAAAAACCGTTTCCAATAAACTAAGAGTAGGGTTTTACCCGTAGGATTGTCAATCTTAACAATATAAGTGAATTTAGCACTTTGAGGCCTTGTACAGGCCACTAAAAACACTACTTTCCGCACAAAAAGGTGCCCTTAAAGTAGGACAGCAGTCCCCTATGCAAAAATAAAAGAAAAACCTAGTAGTTTAAGAGATAAAAAATATTTCCCTACAAATGAGTGAGTAGACTTTTACCACGGTAACGCGGTATGGGAGGGTGGGCGGTATGGGAGGGTGGGCGGGCCCGTTTTTGAATTTTTCTTCGATTAATCCTTCTGTTTTGTTACAGGGTTGCGCGGGGGTGTTAAACTAAGAAGTTTCAGCTGCGCCACGAGGGATGCACGTCAGGAATCGAAGGAAAATCGCCAAAAGTGGACCAAAATGCACTGAAATTAGAGAAAAATACGAGTTTTGGACACAACTAAGTCAATAAACTTGCTATTTCGCGTCCAAAATTCGCTTTTTTGGTTTCAGCGCACGCGGATTATACAGAACTACACGAAACGATCGAATAAAAAATTATTCGACCAACCAAAAAGTCAAAAATATACGAAAATCACTTAAAAAATTAAGGATTTTTCAAAGTTTTAGAAAATACACAAAAATGAACGAAATTAATTTGGAAAAGGGGGCAGGACTATATATTTAGCTATTCCTTGTCTAATTAGATGTAAATAAAATTTTGGAATGCTATTTTCAAAGAGTTGATGCGAAAATAAAAATTTTAATTCACGAATGTATGGGATTCTTGTACCGGGTATGAAGACTTTTGGGAAGGCGGCCGAGCACGTTTTTGAATTTTTCTTCGATTAATCCTTCTGTTTTGTTACAGGGTTGCGCGGGGGTGTTAAACTAAGAAGTTTCAGCTGCGCCACGAGGGATGCACGTCAGGAATCGAAGGAAAATCGCCAAAAGTGGACCAAAATGCACTGAAATTAGAGAAAAATACGAGTTTTGGACACAACTAAGTCAATAAACTTGCTATTTCGCGTCCAAAATTCGCTTTTTTGGTTTCAGCGCACGCGGATTATACAGAACTACACGAAACGATCGAATAAAAAATTATTCGACCAACCAAAAAGTCAAAAATATACGAAAATCACTTAAAAAATTAAGGATTTTTCAAAGTTTTAGAAAATACACAAAAATGAACGAAATTAATTTGGAAAAGGGGGCAGGACTATATATTTAGCTATTCCTTGTCTAATTAGATGTAAATAAAATTTTGGAATGCTATTTTCAAAGAGTTGATGCGAAAATAAAAATTTTAATTCACGGTTAGGTTAGGTTAGGTTAGGTTAGGTTAGGTTAGGTTAGGTTAGGTTAGGTTAGGTTAGGTTAGGTTAGGTTAGGTTAGGTTAGGTTAGGTTAGGTTAGGTTAGGTTAGGTTAGGTTTTTTTTTTTTTTTTTTTTTTTGTGTTCTGACGTTCCTCTAATCGATTTATCTTTTAGAGTCCTTTTTTGCTTGTTATTATTATTTACTTGTTTTTAATTATGTTTTGGGATTAAGTGAAGGAGTTTTATTATTTAACTTTATTTATTTTGCATGATTTAAATTTAACTATTTTATCTAATTATATTTACTATGTATTTTCTTATCTTATTTAATTTTTTATCAATATATTTGAATTTCAATTATTATATATCTCTTTAAAATTTACTTATTAATTTCTACTATATTATTTCTGTTTGTAGTTTTGTATAATAGGTATTTTTGTGCCTGGTTTTTTATAATCTTTTGTACGTTTAAATTTTATCTTAGGGTTTACTATTAATTATTTATTTACTATTTACTAAATTATTATTTTGCTGGTTTGAATATATATTTCAATATATATTTTCGACAAGACTTATGTATCTATGTTTCTGTTATGATATCAATTTTATATTCTCTGATTGTTAGAGGCATATATCTGCGGTTTTTGTAGCTCTTTTTATAAACAGTGGTTCAAAGTGTCAACTTGTTCCGGCCTGTTTACCTGGCGTCTTGCTCGCTTAACTGATGCCTTAACAATAGGCTATGGTGGCTCTCGCCAATGCGTCCCATTTCCTCCTGATCGTGCAGTCTTGGCTGAAGGCGTTGTGATCCGCCTTCTCTACCTTTGCCTGCACGCAGTTGCAGCAGGAAGGGGTCGCATCGGCGAGGAATGCGGCGCACTCCGTCCTCACGTGGGGGCCCCCGCAGTGGCTGCACTTTTCCAGTGCTTCCTGGCAGAAGCGACGGCCGTGGCCGTAGCCAAGGCACAGGGAGCACTGGACGAGTGGAGACTGATCGGCCACTCGTACGCGCTGGAGGTCGATGCGAATGAAACCTGCATCGACCATCCTCTGCCAGACCTGCGGGGGCACCCTCATGACGACGTGTTGCGTGTGAGGATTGCGGGTCTTTTTCCTGTATGCAATTTCTATTTTTTGTGTTTGAATGTCAATATCGACGAGGATAGCCTTGTTTTGATTTCTCAAAGCATTGTGGATATCCTCGTCGCTATTGTACTTGAAGACGTCCTTTATGACGACCAGTGGATCTTTATTTTTCATCTCCTCCACTTTTAACTGACTTTTAGCTTCCTTCAATCTTTCCTTTATCTTCTGCCTCTCTCCCTCAGTTCTACAGCTTACGATCACTTTCCTATCCTTAGCTTTTCTTATCCTCTCCACCTCCACACTTCCATCTCTCGCATTCACTACCTTCCTGATCTTATCTAGCACTTCCTCTCCTGTATCCTCTTCGTTCTTGGAGGTGACGACGATGGAATGTAGCGCGGTCTGTCCTACCAGAGTTTGTCGCCTAGGGGACGCCGCAGCCACACTCGCGTACGATCTCGCCTCCATTATTTCTTGGTTTTTTCCTATCATCTCTTTTAGCTTGTCCATCCTTTCTGTATTTTCAATCATCAATTTTCCATGTTCTTCTAATTTCTTTATGAGCTCACTGTCATCCCTCTTCTTTTCCTCTGCCTTCTGTGGAAGAGGTGGTGACTGGGCTGACGAAGGAAGTAATTCTTCCTTCTGCTGTCCAGTCGTCACCTTCTTTCCTCGTCCCTTTTCATTCTCTGCTTCTTTCACTAGCTGGTACAGCCTTTCAATTGCTTTTATAACTTCAGCTTTAATCTCAGTCTTCAAGTTTCTTGAGTTGTTCAAGTTAAGTTTGGCCTTTGCCAAACAGGCTCTGGCCTCCGAGAGTCGGTCCACATACTTCGGCTTCTCCGGAATTGGTGGACTCCCCGCGGCCTCTACCGATATTCTCCTTGGGAGTGGTCTGGTGGTAGGACCGCTCTCTTGCGAGAGCGCCGTTTTCGGTTTCGGCTTTGGGGGATCCACCGTGATGGTTTTCTTGGGGGTGATGGAAGTCTTGGGGAGGGTTTCTGGTTTCCCAGACTCCCACTCCCCAATACTTCGCCTCACGCTGGTTTGCTGTCTCCTCTCTTTTTCCCCCAGCGTGGGTTCCACCCCCTCATGTCCTGGAGATTGCCCGCGTGGACCTTCTCTCGGGGCTTTGGCAACAGGTGTTCGTATACCAAACATTCTGAGGAACGTCGACCTAACCTTTAATTTAAATTAAGTTTGTAAAAGTTGTAAATAAATAATTTGTCTTAAAACTAGGTTAAAACTTATGTATATAATGTATATAATAATACTAATCCTACTTTTTGTTTCAGGTACCAAGTGATCTACAGTCTTCACAAGCCTCGTCGAATGTGTGAGTAAAAACTTCTAATTTAAAAATTTTGAGGTAAGTTATTGGTTAAAAACTTGTCAAAATTGATGGTAATAGATGGTATGTCAAGACTCGAAGAACAAACTTATAAATAAGTGTTAGAAGAACTGTAAATAATAGACTAATAACGGGGTTTTACCCTTAGGATTGTCAAACTTAAGAACTAATGTGAATCCTGCACTTTGAGGCCCTGTACAGGCCTCTAAAAGCACTAGTTTTCGCTTAAAAAGGTGCCCTTAAACTACGACAACAGTCCCCTATGCTAAAACTAACGTAAAACCTAGCAGATTCCGAGATAAAAAATATTTCCCTACAAATAAGTGACTAGACTTTTACCACGGTAACGCGGTATGGGAGGGTGAAATTTTAATTCACGAATGTATGGGATTCTTGTACCGGGTATGAAGACTTTTGGGAAGGCGGCCGAGCACGTTTTTGAATTTTTTGAATTTTTCTTCGATTAATCCTTCTGTTTTGTTACAGGGTTGCGCGGGGGTGTTAAACTAAGAAGTTTCAGCTGCGCCACGAGGGATGCACGTCAGGAATCGAAGGAAAATCGCCAAAAGTGGACCAAAATGCACTGAAATTAGAGAAAAATACGAGTTTTGGACACAACTAAGTCAATAAACTTGCTATTTCGCGTCCAAAATTCGCTTTTTTGGTTTCAGCGCACGCGGATTATACAGAACTACACGAAACGATCGAATAAAAAATTATTCGACCAACCAAAAAGTCAAAAATATACGAAAATCACTTAAAAAATTAAGGATTTTTCAAAGTTTTAGAAAATACACAAAAATGAACGAAATTAATTTGGAAAAGGGGGCAGGACTATATATTTAGCTATTCCTTGTCTAATTAGATGTAAATAAAATTTTGGAATGCTATTTTCAAAGAGTTGATGCGAAAATAAAAATTTTAATTCACGAATGTATGGGATTCTTGTACCGGGTATGAAGACTTTTGGGAAGGCGGCCGAGCACGTTTTTGAATTTTTTGAATTTTTCTTCGATTAATCCTTCTGTTTTGTTACAGGGTTGCGCGGGGGTGTTAAACTAAGAAGTTTCAGCTGCGCCACGAGGGATGCACGTCAGGAATCGAAGGAAAATCGCCAAAAGTGGACCAAAATGCACTGAAATTAGAGAAAAATACGAGTTTTGGACACAACTAAGTCAATAAACTTGCTATTTCGCGTCCAAAATTCGCTTTTTTGGTTTCAGCGCACGCGGATTATACAGAACTACACGAAACGATCGAATAAAAAATTATTCGACCAACGGTTAGGTTAGGTTAGGTTAGGTTAGGTTAGGTTAGGTTAGGTTAGGTTAGGTTAGGTTAGGTTAGGTTAGGTTAGGTTAGGTTAGGTTAGGTTAGGTTAGGTTAGGTTAGGTTAGGTTAGGTTAGGTTAGGTTAGGTTAGGTTAGGTTAGGTTAGGTTAGGTTAGGTTAGGTTAGGTTAGGTTAGGTTAGGTTAGGTTAGGTTAGGTTAGGTTAGGTTAGGTTAGGTTAGGTTAGGTTAGGTTAGGTTAGGTTAGGTTAGGTTAGGTTAGGTTAGGTTAGGTTAGGTTAGGTTAGGTTAGGTTAGGTTAGGTTAGGTTAGGTTAGGTTAGGTTAGGTTAGGTTAGGTTAGGTTAGGTTAGGTTAGGTTAGGTTAGGTTAGGTTAGGTTAGGTTAGGTTAGGTTAGGTTAGGTTAGGTTAGGTTAGGTTAGGTTAGGTTAGGTTAGGTTAGGTTAGGTTAGGTTAGGTTAGGTTAGGTTAGGTTAGGTTAGGTTAGGTTAGGTTAGGTTAGGTTAGGTTAGGTTAGGTTAGGTTAGGTTAGGTTAGGTTAGGTTAGGTTAGGTTAGGTTAGGTTAGGTTAGGTTAGGTTAGGTTAGGTTAGGTTAGGTTAGGTTAGGTTAGGTTAGGTTAGGTTAGGTTAGGTTAGGTTAGGTTAGGTTAGGTTAGGTTAGGTTAGGTTAGGTTAGGTTAGGTTAGGTTAGGTTAGGTTAGGTTAGGTTAGGTTAGGTTAGGTTAGGTTAGGTTAGGTTAGGTTAGGTTAGGTTAGGTTAGGTTAGGTTAGGTTAGGTTAGGTTAGGTTAGGTTAGGTTAGGTTAGGTTAGGTTAGGTTAGGTTAGGTTAGGTTAGGTTAGGTTAGGTTAGGTTAGGTTAGGTTAGGTTAGGTTAGGTTAGGTTAGGTTAGGTTAGGTTAGGTTAGGTTAGGTTAGGTTAGGTTAGGTTAGGTTAGGTTAGGTTAGGTTAGGTTAGGTTAGGTTAGGTTAGGTTAGGTTAGGTTAGGTTAGGTTAGGTTAGGTTAGGTTAGGTTAGGTTAGGTTAGGTTAGGTTAGGTTAGGTTAGGTTAGGTTAGGTTAGGTTAGGTTAGGTTAGGTTAGGTTAGGTTAGGTTAGGTTAGGTTAGGTTAGGTTAGGTTAGGTTAGGTTAGGTTAGGTTAGGTTAGGTTAGGTTAGGTTAGGTTAGGTTAGGTTAGGTTAGGTTAGGTTAGGTTAGGTTAGGTTAGGTTAGGTTAGGTTAGGTTAGGTTAGGTTAGGTTAGGTTAGGTTAGGTTAGGTTAGGTTAGGTTAGGTTAGGTTAGGTTAGGTTAGGTTAGGTTAGGTTAGGTTAGGTTAGGTTAGGTTAGGTTAGGTTAGGTTAGGTTAGGTTAGGTTAGGTTAGGTTAGGTTAGGTTAGGTTAGGTTAGGTTAGGTTAGGTTAGGTTAGGTTAGGTTAGGTTAGGTTAGGTTAGGTTAGGTTAGGTTAGGTTAGGTTAGGTTAGGTTAGGTTAGGTTAGGTTAGGTTAGGTTAGGTTAGGTTAGGTTAGGTTAGGTTAGGTTAGGTTAGGTTAGGTTAGGTTAGGTTAGGTTAGGTTAGGTTAGGTTAGGTTAGGTTAGGTTAGGTTAGGTTAGGTTAGGTTAGGTTAGGTTAGGTTAGGTTAGGTTAGGTTAGGTTAGGTTAGGTTAGGTTAGGTTAGGTTAGGTTAGGTTAGGTTAGGTTAGGTTAGGTTAGGTTAGGTTAGGTTAGGTTAGGTTAGGTTAGGTTAGGTTAGGTTAGGTTAGGTTAGGTTAGGTTAGGTTAGGTTAGGTTAGGTTAGGTTAGGTTAGGTTAGGTTAGGTTAGGTTAGGTTAGGTTAGGTTAGGTTAGGTTAGGTTAGGTTAGGTTAGGTTAG